>JAXIVJ010000209.1:47500-85000 GCA_036785665.1 Chirona hameri | reverse complement strand
ATGTTGCTGATGATGTTGCTGATGATGTTGCTGATGATGTTGCTGATGATGTTGCTGATGATGTTGCTGGTGATGTTGCTGATGATGTTGCTGATGATGTTGCTGATGATGACGTGAGACGGTGTGGTATGCCCGGAGGCGGTGTTGTATGCCCGGAGGCGGTGTTGTATGCCCGGAGGCGGTGTGGTATGCCCGGAGGCGGTGTTGTATGCCCGGAGGCGGTGTTGTATGCCCGGAGGCGGTGTGGTATGCCCGGAGGCGGTGTTGTATGCCCGGAGGCGGTGTTGTATGCCCTGAGGCGGTCTGGTATGCCCGGAGGTGGTGTAGTATGCCCGGAGGCGGTGTTGTATGCCCGGAGGCGGTGTGGTATGCCCGGAGGCGGTGCAGTATGCCCGGAGGCGGTGTTGTATGCCCGGAGGCGGTGTGGTATGCCCGGAGGCAGTGTAGTATGCCCGGAGGCGGTGTTGTATGCCCGGAGGCGGTGTGGTATGCCCGGAGGCGGTGTAGTATGCCCGGAGGCGGTGTTGTATGCCCGGAGGCGGTGTGGTATGCCCGGAGGCGGTACAACACCGCCTCCGGGCATGATGATGATAATGATGATGATGATGATGATGATGATGATGATGATGATGATGATGATGATGATGATGATGATGATGATGATGATGATGATGATGATGATGATGATGATGATGATGATGATGATGATGATGATGATGATGATGATGATGATGATGATGATGATGATGATGATGATGATGATGATGATGATGATGATGATGATGATGATGATGATGATGATGTTGCTGATGATGATGTTGCTGATGATGATGTTGCTGATGATGATGTTGTTGATGATGTTGCTGATGATGTTGCTGATGATGTTGCTGATGATGTTGCTGATGATGTTGATGATGATGTTGATGATGATGTTGATGATGATGTTGATGATGATGTTGATGATGATGTTGCTGATGATGTTGCTGATGATGTTGCTGATGATGTTGCTGATGATGTTGCTGATGATGTTGCTGGTGATGTTGCTGATGATGTTGCTGATGATGTTGCTGATGATGACGTGAGACGGTGTGGTATGCCCGGAGGCGGTGTTGTATGCCCGGAGGCGGTGTTGTATGCCCGGAGGCGGTGTGGTATGCCCGGAGGCGGTGTTGTATGCCCGGAGGCGGTGTTGTATGCCCGGAGGCGGTGTGGTATGCCCGGAGGCGGTGTTGTATGCCCGGAGGCGGTGTTGTATGCCCTGAGGCGGTCTGGTATGCCCGGAGGTGGTGTAGTATGCCCGGAGGCGGTGTTGTATGCCCGGAGGCGGTGTGGTATGCCCGGAGGCGGTGCAGTATGCCCGGAGGCGGTGTTGTATGCCCGGAGGCGGTGTGGTATGCCCGGAGGCGGTGTAGTATGCCCGGAGGCGGTGTTGTATGCCCGGAGGCGGTGTGGTATGCCCGGAGGCGGTGTAGTATGCCCGGAGGCGGTGTTGTATGCCCGGAGGCGGTGTGGTATGCCCGGAGGCGGTACAACACCGCCTCCGGGCATGATGATGATAATGATGATGATGATGATGATGATGATGATGATGATGATGATGATGATGATGATGATGATGATGATGATGATGATGATGATGATGATGATGATGATGATGATGATGATGATGATGATGATGATGATGATGATGATGATGATGATGATGATGATGATGATGATGATGATGATGATGATGATGATGATGATGATGATGATGATGTTGCTGATGATGATGTTGCTGATGATGATGTTGCTGATGATGATGTTGTTGATGATGTTGCTGATGATGTTGCTGATGATGTTGCTGATGATGTTGCTGATGATGTTGATGATGATGTTGATGATGATGTTGATGATGATGTTGATGATGATGTTGATGATGATGTTGCTGATGATGTTGCTGATGATGTTGCTGATGATGTTGCTGATGATGTTGCTGATGATGTTGCTGGTGATGTTGCTGATGATGTTGCTGATGATGTTGCTGATGATGACGTGAGACGGTGTGGTATGCCCGGAGGCGGTGTTGTATGCCCGGAGGCGGTGTTGTATGCCCGGAGGCGGTGTGGTATGCCCGGAGGCGGTGTTGTATGCCCGGAGGCGGTGTTGTATGCCCGGAGGCGGTGTGGTATGCCCGGAGGCGGTGTTGTATGCCCGGAGGCGGTGTTGTATGCCCTGAGGCGGTCTGGTATGCCCGGAGGCGGTGTAGTATGCCCGGAGGCGGTGTTGTATACCCGGAGGCGGTGTGGTATGCCCGGAGGCGGTGCAGTATGCCCGGAGGCGGTGTTGTATGCCCGGAGGCGGTTTGGTATGCCCGGAGGCGGTGTAGTATGCCCGGAGGCGGTGTTGTATGCCCGGAGGCGGTGTGGTATGCCCGGAGGCGGTGTAGTATGCCCGGAGGCGGTGTTGTATGCCCGGAGGCGGTGTGGTATGCCCGGAGGCGGTACAACACCGCCTCCGGGCATGATGATGATAATGATGATGATGATGATGATGATGATGATGATGATGATGATGATGATGATGATGATGATGATGATGATGATGATGATGATGATGATGATGATGATGATGATGATGATGATGATGATGATGATGATGATGATGATGATGATGATGATGATGATGATGATGATGATGATGATGATGATGATGATGATGATGTTGCTGATGATGATGTTGCTGATGATGATGTTGCTGATGATGATGTTGTTGATGATGTTGCTGATGATGTTGCTGATGATGTTGCTGATGATGTTGCTGATGATGTTGATGATGATGTTGATGATGATGTTGATGATGATGTTGATGATGATGTTGCTGATGATGTTGCTGATGATGTTGCTGATGATGACGTGAGACGGTGTAGTATGCCCGGAGGCGGTGTTGTATGCCCGGAGGCGGTGTGGTATGCCCGGAGGCGGTGCAGTATGCCCGGAGGCGGTGTTGTATGCCCGGAGGCGGTGTGGTATGCCCGGAGGCGGTGTAGTATGCCCGGAGGCGGTGTTGTATGCCCGGAGGCGGTGTGGTATGCCCGGAGGCGGTGTAGTATGCCCGGAGGCGGTGTTGTATGCCCGGAGGCGGTGTTGTATGCCCGGAGGCGGTACAACACCGCCTCCGGCATGATGATGATAATGATGATGATGATGATGATGATGATGATGATGATCATGATGATGATGATGATGATGATGATGATGATGATGATGATGATGATGATGATGATGATGATGATGATGATGATGATGATGATGATGATGATGATGATGATGATGATGATGATGATGATGATGATGATGATGATGATGATGATGATGATGATGATGATGATGATGATGATGATGATGATGATGATGATGATGATGATGATGATGATGATGTTGCTGATGATGATGTTGCTGATGATGATGTTGCTGATGATGATGTTGTTGATGATGTTGCTGATGATGTTGCTGATGATGTTGCTGATGATGTTGCGGATGATGTTGATGATGATGTTGATGATGATGTTGATGATGATGTTGATGATGATGTTGATGATGATGTTGATGATGATGTTGATGATGATGTTGATGATGATGTTGATGTTGATGATGATGTTAATGATGATGTTGATGATGATGTTGATGATGATGTTGCTGATGATGTTGCTGATGATGTTGCTGATGATGTTGCTGGTGATGTTGCTGATGATGTTGCTGATGATGTTGCTGATGATGTTGCTGATGATGACGTGAGACGGTGTGGTATGCCCGTTTGCGGTGTTGTATGCCCGGAGGCGGTGTTGTATGCCCGGAGGCGGTGTGGTATGCCCGGAGGCGGTACAACACCGCCTCCGGGCATGATGATGATAATGATGATGATGATGATGATGATGATGATGATGATGATGATGATGATGATGATGATGATGATGATGATGATGATGATGATGATGATGATGATGATGATGATGATGATGATGATGATGATGATGATGATGATGTTGCTGATGATGATGTTGCTGATGATGATGTTGCTGATGATGATGTTGTTGATGATGTTGCTGATGATGTTGCTGATGATGTTGCTGATGATGTTGCTGATGATGTTGATGATGATGTTGATGATGATGTTGATGATGATGTTGATGATGATGTTGATGATGATGTTGCTGATGATGTTGCTGATGATGTCGCTGATGATGTTGCTGATGATGTTGCTGATGATGTTGCTGGTGATGTTGCTGATGATGTTGCTGATGATGTTGCTGATGATGACGTGAGACGGTGTGGTATGCCCGGAGGCGGTGTTGTATGCCCGGAGGCGGTGTTGTATGCCCGGAGGCGGTGTGGTATGCCCGGAGGCGGTGTTGTATGCCCGGAGGCGGTGTTGTATGCCCGGAGGCGGTGTGGTATGCCCGGAGGCGGTGTTGTATGCCCGGAGGCGGTGTTGTATGCCCTGAGGCGGTTTGGTATGCCCGGAGGCGGTGTAGTATGCCCGGAGGCGGTGTTGTATGCCCGGAGGCGGTGTGGTATGCCCGGAGGCGGTGCAGTATGCCCGGAGGCGGTGTTGTATGCCCGGAGGCGGTGTGGTATGCCCGGAGGCGGTGTAGTATGCCCGGAGGCGGTGTTGTATGCCCGGAGGCGGTGTGGTATGCCCGGAGGCGGTGTAGTATGCCCGGAGGCGGTGTTGTATGCCCGGAGGCGGTGTGGTATGCCCGGAGGCGGTACAACACCGCCTCCGGGCATGATGATGATAATGATGATGATGATGATGATGATGATGATGATGATGATGATGATGATGATGATGATGATGATGATGATGATGATGATGATGATGATGATGATGATGATGATGATGATGATGATGATGATGATGATGATGATGATGATGATGATGATGATGATGATGATGATGATGATGATGATGATGATGATGATGATGATGTTGCTGATGATGATGTTGCTGATGATGATGTTGCTGATGATGATGTTGTTGATGATGTTGCTGATGATGTTGCTGATGATGTTGCTGATGATGTTGCTGATGATGTTGATGATGATGTTGATGATGATGTTGATGATGATGTTGATGATGATGTTGATGATGATGTTGCTGATGATGTTGCTGATGATGTTGCTGATGATGTTGCTGATGATGTTGCTGATGATGTTGCTGGTGATGTTGCTGATGATGTTGCTGATGATGTTGCTGATGATGACGTGAGACGGTGTGGTATGCCCGGAGGCGGTGTTGTATGCCCGGAGGCGGTGTTGTATGCCCGGAGGCGGTGTGGTATGCCCGGAGGCGGTGTTGTATGCCCGGAGGCGGTGTTGTATGCCCGGAGGCGGTGTGGTATGCCCGGAGGCGGTGTTGTATGCCCGGAGGCGGTGTTGTATGCCCTGAGGCGGTCTGGTATGCCCGGAGGCGGTGTAGTATGCCCGGAGGCGGTGTTGTATACCCGGAGGCGGTGTGGTATGCCCGGAGGCGGTGCAGTATGCCCGGAGGCGGTGTTGTATGCCCGGAGGCGGTTTGGTATGCCCGGAGGCGGTGTAGTATGCCCGGAGGCGGTGTTGTATGCCCGGAGGCGGTGTGGTATGCCCGGAGGCGGTGTAGTATGCCCGGAGGCGGTGTTGTATGCCCGGAGGCGGTGTGGTATGCCCGGAGGCGGTACAACACCGCCTCCGGGCATGATGATGATAATGATGATGATGATGATGATGATGAAGATGATGATGATGATGATGATGATGATGATGATGATGATGATGATGATGATGATGATGATGATGATGATGATGATGATGATGATGATGATGATGATGATGATGATGATGATGATGATGATGATGATGATGATGATGATGATGATGATGATGATGATGATGATGATGATGATGATGTTGCTGATGATGATGTTGCTGATGATGATGTTGCTGATGATGATGTTGTTGATGATGTTGCTGATGATGTTGCTGATGATGTTGCTGATGATGTTGCTGATGATGTTGATGATGATGTTGATGATGATGTTGATGATGATGTTGATGATGATGTTGCTGATGATGTTGCTGATGATGTTGCTGATGATGACGTGAGACGGTGTGGTATGCCCGGAGGCGGTGTTGTATGCCCGGAGGCGGTGTTGTATGCCCGGAGGCGGTGTGGTATGCCCGGAGGCGGTGTTGTATGCCCGGAGGCGGTGTTGTATGCCCGGAGGCGGTGTTGTATGCCCGGAGGCGGTGTTGTATGCCCTGAGGCGGTCTGGTATGCCCGGAGGCGGTGTAGTATGCCCGGAGGCGGTGTTGTATGCCCGGAGGCGGTGTGGTATGCCCGGAGGCGGTGCAGTATGCCCGGAGGCGGTGTTGTATGCCCGGAGGCGGTGTGGTATGCCCGGAGGCGGTGTAGTATGCCCGGAGGCGGTGTTGTATGCCCGGAGGCGGTGTGGTATGCCCGGAGGCGGTGTAGTATGCCCGGAGGCGGTGTTGTATGCCCGGAGGCGGTGTTGTATGCCCGGAGGCGGTACAACACCGCCTCCGGCATGATGATGATAATGATGATGATGATGATGATGATGATGATGATGTTCATGATGATGATGATGATGATGATGATGATGATGATGATGATGATGATGATGATGATGATGATGATGATGATGATGATGATGATGATGATGATGATGATGATGATGATGATGATGATGATGATGATGATGATGATGATGATGATGATGATGATGATGATGATGATGATGATGATGTTGCTGATGATGATGTTGCTGATGATGATGTTGCTGATGATGATGTTGTTGATGATGTTGCTGATGATGTTGCTGATGATGTTGCTGATGATGTTGCGGATGATGTTGATGATGATGTTGATGATGATGTTGATGATGATGTTGATGATGATGTTGATGATGATGTTGATGATGATGTTGATGATGATGTTGATGATGATGTTGATGTTGATGATGATGTTAATGATGATGTTGATGATGATGTTGATGATGATGTTGCTGATGATGTTGCTGATGATGTTGCTGATGATGTTGCTGGTGATGTTGCTGATGATGTTGCTGATGATGTTGCTGATGATGTTGCTGATGATGACGTGAGACGGTGTGGTATGCCCGTTTGCGGTGTTGTATGCCCGGAGGCGGTGTTGCATGCCCGGAGGCGGTGTGGTATGCCCGGAGGCGGTGTTGTATGCCCGGAGGCGGTGTTGTATGCCCGGAGGCGGTGTAGTATGCCCGGAGGCGGTGTAGTATGCCCGGAGGCGGTGTTGTATGCCCGGAGGCGGTGTGGTATGCCCGGAGGCGGTGTAGTATGCCCGGAGGCGGTGTTGTATGCCCGGAGGCGGTGTGGTATGCCCGGAGGCGGTACAACATCGCCTCCGGGCATGATGATGATAATGATGATGATGATGATGATGATGATGATGATGATGATGATGATGATGATGATGATGATGATGATGATGATGATGATGATGATGATGATGATGATGATGATGATGATGATGATGATGATGATGATGATGATGATGATGATGATGATGATGATGATGATGATGATGATGATGATGATGATGATGATGATGATGATGATGATGATGATGATGTTGCTGATGATGATGTTGCTGATGATGATGTTGCTGATGATGATGTTGTTGATGATGTTGCTGATGATGTTGCTGATGATGTTGCTGATGATGTTGCTGATGATGTTGATGATGATGTTGATGATGATGTTGATGATGATGTTGATGATGATGTTGATGATGATGTTGCTGATGATGTTGCTGATGATGTTGCTGATGATGTTGCTGATGATGTTGCTGATGATGTTGCTGGTGATGTTGCTGATGATGTTGCTGATGATGTTGCTGATGATGACGTGAGACGGTGTGGTATGCCCGGAGGCGGTGTTGTATGCCCGGAGGCGGTGTTGTATGCCCGGAGGCGGTGTGGTATGCCCGGAGGCGGTGTTGTATGCCCGGAGGCGGTGTTGTATGCCCGGAGGCGGTGTGGTATGCCCGGAGGCGGTGTTGTATGCCCGGAGGCGGTGTTGTATGCCCGGAGGCGGTGTGGTATGCCCGGAGGCGGTGTTGTATGCCCGGAGGCGGTGTTGTATGCCCGGAGGCGGTGTGGTATGCCCGGAGGCGGTGTTGTATGCCCGGAGGCGGTGTTGTATGCCCTGAGGCGGTCTGGTATGCCCGGAGGCGGTGTAGTATGCCCGGAGGCGGTGTTGTATGCCCGGAGGCGGTGTGGTATGCCCGGAGGCGGTGCAGTATGCCCGGAGGCGGTGTTGTATGCCCGGAGGCGGTGTGGTATGCCCGGAGGCGGTGTAGTATGCCCGGAGGCGGTGTTGTATGCCCGGAGGCGGTGTGGTATGCCCGGAGGCGGTGTAGTATGCCCGGAGGCGGTGTTGTATGCCCGGAGGCGGTGTGGTATGCCCGGAGGCGGTACAACACCGCCTCCGGGCATGATGATGATAATGATGATGATGATGATGATGATGATGATGATGATGATGATGATGATGATGATGATGATGATGATGATGATGATGATGATGATGATGATGATGATGATGATGATGATGATGATGATGATGATGATGATGATGATGATGATGATGATGATGATGATGATGATGATGATGATGATGATGATGATGATGATGATGATGATGATGATGTTGCTGATGATGATGTTGCTGATGATGATGTTGCTGATGATGATGTTGTTGATGATGTTGCTGATGATGTTGCTGATGATGTTGCTGATGATGTTGCTGATGATGTTGATGATGATGTTGATGATGATGTTGATGATGATGTTGATGATGATGTTGATGATGATGTTGATGATGATGTTGATGATGATGTTGATGATGATGTTGATGATGATGTTGATGTTGATGATGATGTTAATGATGATGTTGATGATGATGTTGATGATGATGTTGCTGATGATGTTGCTGATGATGTTGCTGATGATGTTGCTGGTGATGTTGCTGATGATGTTGCTGATGATGTTGCTGATGATGTTGCTGATGATGACGTGAGACGGTGTGGTATGCCCGTTTGCGGTGTTGTATGCCCGGAGGCGGTGTTGCATGCCCGGAGGCGGTGTGGTATGCCCGGAGGCGGTGTTGTATGCCCGGAGGCGGTGTTGTATGCCCGGAGGCGGTGTAGTATGCCCGGAGGCGGTGTAGTATGCCCGGAGGCGGTGTTGTATGCCCGGAGGCGGTGTGGTATGCCCGGAGGCGGTGTAGTATGCCCGGAGGCGGTGTTGTATGCCCGGAGGCGGTGTGGTATGCCCGGAGGCGGTACAACACCGCCTCCGGGCATGATGATGATAATGATGATGATGATGATGATGATGATGATGATGATGATGATGATGATGATGATGATGATGATGATGATGATGATGATGATGATGATGATGATGATGATGATGATGATGATGATGATGATGATGATGATGATGATGATGATGATGATGATGATGATGATGATGATGATGATGATGATGATGATGATGATGATGATGATGATGATGATGATGATGTTGCTGATGATGATGTTGCTGATGATGATGTTGCTGATGATGATGTTGTTGATGATGTTGCTGATGATGTTGCTGATGATGTTGCTGATGATGTTGCTGATGATGTTGATGATGATGTTGATGATGATGTTGATGATGATGTTGATGATGATGTTGATGATGATGTTGCTGATGATGTTGCTGATGATGTTGCTGATGATGTTGCTGATGATGTTGCTGATGATGTTGCTGGTGATGTTGCTGATGATGTTGCTGATGATGTTGCTGATGATGACGTGAGACGGTGTGGTATGCCCGGAGGCGGTGTTGTATGCCCAAAGGCGGTGTTGTATGCCCGGAGGCGGTGTGGTATGCCCGGAGGCGGTGTTGTATGCCCGGAGGCGGTGTTGTATGCCCGGAGGCGATGTGGTATGCCCGGAGGCGGTGTTGTATGCCCGTAGGCGGTGTTGTATGCCCGGAGGCGGTGTGGTATGCCCGGAGGCGGTGTTGTATGCCCGGAGGCGTTGTTGTATGCCCGGAGGCGGTGTGGTATGCCCGGAGGCGGTGTTGTATGCCCGGAGGCGGTGTTGTATGCCCTGAGGCGGTCTGGTATGCCCGGAGGCGGTGTAGTATGCCCGGAGGCGGTGTTGTATGCCCGGAGGCGGTGTGGTATGCCCGGAGGCGGTGCAGTATGCCCGGAGGCGGTGTTGTATGCCCGGAGGCGGTGTGGTATGCCCGGAGGCGGTGTAGTATGCCCGGAGGCGGTGTTGTATGCCCGGAGGCGGTGTGGTATGCCCGGAGGCGGTGTAGTATGCCCGGAGGCGGTGTTGTATGCCCGGAGGCGGTGTGGTATGCCCGGAGGCGGTACAACACCGCCTCCGGGCATGATGATGATAATGATGATGATGATGATGATGATGATGATGATGATGATGATGATGATGATGATGATGATGATGATGATGATGATGATGATGATGATGATGATGATGATGATGATGATGATGATGATGATGATGATGATGATGATGATGATGATGATGATGATGATGATGATGATGATGATGATGATGATGATGATGATGATGATGATGATGATGATGATGATGATGATGATGATGATGATGATGATGATGATGATGATGTTGCTGATGATGATGTTGCTGATGATGATGTTGCTGATGATGATGTTGTTGATGATGTTGCTGATGATGTTGCTGATGATGTTGCTGATGATGTTGCTGATGATGTTGATGATGATGTTGATGATGATGTTGATGATGATGTTGATGATGATGTTGATGATGATGTTGCTGATGATGTTGCTGATGATGTCGCTGATGATGTTGCTGATGATGTTGCTGATGATGTTGCTGGTGATGTTGCTGATGATGTTGCTGATGATGTTGCTGATGATGACGTGAGACGGTGTGGTATGCCCGGAGGCGGTGTTGTATGCCCGGAGGCGGTGTTGTATGCCCGGAGGCGGTGTGGTATGCCCGGAGGCGGTGTTGTATGCCCGGAGGCGGTGTTGTATGCCCGGAGGCGGTGTGGTATGCCCGGAGGCGGTGTTGTATGCCCGGAGGCGGTTTTGTATGCCCTGAGGCGGTCTGGTATGCCCGGAGGCGGTGTAGTATGCCCGGAGGCGGTGTTGTATGCCCGGAGGCGGTGTGGTATGCCCGGAGGCGGTGCAGTATGCCCGGAGGCGGTGTTGTATGCCCGGAGGCGGTGTGGTATGCCCGGAGGCGGTGTAGTATGCCCGGAGGCGGTGTTGTATGCCCGGAGGCGGTGTGGTATGCCCGGAGGCGGTGTAGTATGCCCGGAGGCGGTGTTGTATGCCCGGAGGCGGTGTGGTATGCCCGGAGGCGGTACAACACCGCCTCCGGGCATGATGATGATAATGATGATGATGATGATGATGATGATGATGATGATGATGATGATGATGATGATGATGATGATGATGATGATGATGATGATGATGATGATGATGATGATGATGATGATGATGATGATGATGATGATGATGATGATGATGATGATGATGATGATGATGATGATGATGATGATGATGATGATGATGATGATGATGATGATGATGATGATGATGATGATGATGATGATGATGATGTTGCTGATGATGATGTTGCTGATGATGATGTTGCTGATGATGATGTTGTTGATGATGTTGCTGATGATGTTGCTGATGATGTTGCTGATGATGTTGCTGATGATGTTGATGATGATGTTGATGATGATGTTGATGATGATGTTGATGATGATGTTGATGATGATGTTGCTGATGATGTTGCTGATGATGTTGCTGATGATGTTGCTGATGATGTTGCTGATGATGTTGCTGGTGATGTTGCTGATGATGTTGCTGATGATGTTGCTGATGATGACGTGAGACGGTGTGGTATGCCCGGAGGCGGTGTTGTATGCCCGGAGGCGGTGTTGTATGCCCGGAGGCGGTGTGGTATGCCCGGAGGCGGTGTTGTATGCCCGGAGGCGGTGTTGTATGCCCGGAGGCGGTGTGGTATGCCCGGAGGCGGTGTTGTATGCCCGGAGGCGGTGTTGTATGCCCTGAGGCGGTCTGGTATGCCCGGAGGCGGTGTAGTATGCCCGGAGGCGGTGTTGTATGCCCGGAGGCGGTGTGGTATGCCCGGAGGCGGTGCAGTATGCCCGGAGGCGGTGTTGTATGCCCGGAGGCGGTGTGGTATGCCCGGAGGCGGTGTAGTATGCCCGGAGGCGGTGTTGTATGCCCGGAGGCGGTGTGGTATGCCCGGAGGCGGTGTAGTATGCCCGGAGGCGGTGTTGTATGCCCGGAGGCGGTGTGGTATGCCCGGAGGCGGTACAACACCGCCTCCGGGCATGATGATGATAATGATGATGATGATGATGATGATGATGATGATGATGATGATGATGATGATGATGATGATGATGATGATGATGATGATGATGATGATGATGATGATGATGATGATGATGATGATGATGATGATGATGATGATGATGATGATGATGATGATGATGATGATGATGATGATGATGATGATGATGATGATGATGATGATGTTGCTGATGATGATGTTGCTGATGATGATGTTGCTGATGATGATGTTGTTGATGATGTTGCTGATGATGTTGCTGATGATGTTGCTGATGATGTTGCTGATGATGTTGATGATGATGTTGATGATGATGTTGATGATGATGTTGATGATGATGTTGATGATGATGTTGCTGATGATGTTGCTGATGATGTTGCTGATGATGTTGCTGATGATGTTGCTGATGATGTTGCTGGTGATGTTGCTGATGATGTTGCTGATGATGTTGCTGATGATGACGTGAGACGGTGTGGTATGCCCGGAGGCGGTGTTGTATGCCCGGAGGCGGTGTTGTATGCCCGGAGGCGGTGTGGTATGCCCGGAGGCGGTGTTGTATGCCCGGAGGCGGTGTTGTATGCCCGGAGGCGGTGTGGTATGCCCGGAGGCGGTGTTGTATGCCCGGAGGCGGTGTTGTATGCCCTGAGGCGGTCTGGTATGCCCGGAGGCGGTGTAGTATGCCCGGAGGCGGTGTTGTATACCCGGAGGCGGTGTGGTATGCCCGGAGGCGGTGCAGTATGCCCGGAGGCGGTGTTGTATGCCCGGAGGCGGTTTGGTATGCCCGGAGGCGGTGTAGTATGCCCGGAGGCGGTGTTGTATGCCCGGAGGCGGTGTGGTATGCCCGGAGGCGGTGTAGTATGCCCGGAGGCGGTGTTGTATGCCCGGAGGCGGTGTGGTATGCCCGGAGGCGGTACAACACCGCCTCCGGGCATGATGATGATAATGATGATGATGATGATGATGATGATGATGATGATGATGATGATGATGATGATGATGATGATGATGATGATGATGATGATGATGATGATGATGATGATGATGATGATGATGATGATGATGATGATGATGATGATGATGATGATGATGATGATGATGATGATGATGATGATGATGATGATGATGATGATGATGATGTTGCTGATGATGATGTTGCTGATGATGATGTTGCTGATGATGATGTTGTTGATGATGTTGCTGATGATGTTGCTGATGATGTTGCTGATGATGTTGCTGATGATGTTGATGATGATGTTGATGATGATGTTGATGATGATGTTG
Organism: Chirona hameri; assembly: GCA_036785665.1. Lineage (NCBI taxonomy): Eukaryota > Metazoa > Arthropoda > Thecostraca > Balanomorpha > Balanidae > Chirona > Chirona hameri. Next base: position 71,239 of record JAXIVJ010000209.1, on the reverse strand, counting down.
ATGATGATGTTGCTGATGATGTTGCTGATGATGTTGCTGATGATGACGTGAGACGGTGTGGTATGCCCGGAGGCGGTGTTGTATGCCCGGAGGCGGTGTTGTATGCCCGGAGGCGGTGTGGTATGCCCGGAGGCGGTGTTGTATGCCCGGAGGCGGTGTTGTATGCCCGGAGGCGGTGTTGTATGCCCGGAGGCGGTGTTGTATGCCCTGAGGCGGTCTGGTATGCCCGGAGGCGGTGTAGTATGCCCGGAGGCGGTGTTGTATGCCCGGAGGCGGTGTGGTATGCCCGGAGGCGGTGCAGTATGCCCGGAGGCGGTGTTGTATGCCCGGAGGCGGTGTGGTATGCCCGGAGGCGGTGTAGTATGCCCGGAGGCGGTGTTGTATGCCCGGAGGCGGTGTGGTATGCCCGGAGGCGGTGTAGTATGCCCGGAGGCGGTGTTGTATGCCCGGAGGCGGTGTTGTATGCCCGGAGGCGGTACAACACCGCCTCCGGCATGATGATGATAATGATGATGATGATGATGATGATGATGATGATGATCATGATGATGATGATGATGATGATGATGATGATGATGATGATGATGATGATGATGATGATGATGATGATGATGATGATGATGATGATGATGATGATGATGATGATGATGATGATGATGATGATGATGATGATGATGATGATGATGATGATGATGATGATGATGATGATGATGATGATGATGTTGCTGATGATGATGTTGCTGATGATGATGTTGCTGATGATGATGTTGTTGATGATGTTGCTGATGATGTTGCTGATGATGTTGCTGATGATGTTGCGGATGATGTTGATGATGATGTTGATGATGATGTTGATGATGATGTTGATGATGATGTTGATGATGATGTTGATGATGATGTTGATGATGATGTTGATGATGATGTTGATGTTGATGATGATGTTAATGATGATGTTGATGATGATGTTGATGATGATGTTTCTGATGATGTTGCTGATGATGTTGCTGATGATGTTGCTGGTGATGTTGCTGATGATGTTGCTGATGATGTTGCTGATGATGTTGCTGATGATGACGTGAGACGGTGTGGTATGCCCGTTTGCGGTGTTGTATGCCCGGAGGCGGTGTTGCATGCCCGGAGGCGGTGTGGTATGCCCGGAGGCGGTGTTGTATGCCCGGAGGCGGTGTTGTATGCCCGGAGGCGGTGTAGTATGCCCGGAGGCGGTGTAGTATGCCCGGAGGCGGTGTTGTATGCCCGGAGGCGGTGTGGTATGCCCGGAGGCGGTGTAGTATGCCCGGAGGCGGTGTTGTATGCCCGGAGGCGGTGTGGTATGCCCGGAGGCGGTACAACATCGCCTCCGGGCATGATGATGATAATGATGATGATGATGATGATGATGATGATGATGTTGCTGATGATGATGTTGCTGATGATGATGTTGCTGATGATGATGTTGTTGATGATGTTGCTGATGATGTTGCTGATGATGTTGCTGATGATGTTGCTGATGATGTTGATGATGATGTTGATGATGATGTTGATGATGATGTTGATGATGATGTTGATGATGATGTTGCTGATGATGTTGCTGATGATGTTGCTGATGATGTTGCTGATGATGTTGCTGATGATGTTGCTGGTGATGTTGCTGATGATGTTGCTGATGATGTTGCTGATGATGACGTGAGACGGTGTGGTATGCCCGGAGGCGGTGTTGTATGCCCGGAGGCGGTGTTGTATGCCCGGAGGCGGTGTGGTATGCCCGGAGGCGGTGTTGTATGCCCGGAGGCGGTGTTGTATGCCCGGAGGCGGTGTGGTATGCCCGGAGGCGGTGTTGTATGCCCGGAGGCGGTGTTGTATGCCCGGAGGCGGTGTGGTATGCCCGGAGGCGGTGTTGTATGCCCGGAGGCGGTGTTGTATGCCCGGAGGCGGTGTGGTATGCCCGGAGGCGGTGTTGTATGCCCGGAGGCGGTGTTGTATGCCCTGAGGCGGTCTGGTATGCCCGGAGGCGGTGTAGTATGCCCGGAGGCGGTGTTGTATGCCCGGAGGCGGTGTGGTATGCCCGGAGGCGGTGCAGTATGCCCGGAGGCGGTGTTGTATGCCCGGAGGCGGTGTGGTATGCCCGGAGGCGGTGTAGTATGCCCGGAGGCGGTGTTGTATGCCCGGAGGCGGTGTGGTATGCCCGGAGGCGGTGTAGTATGCCCGGAGGCGGTGTTGTATGCCCGGAGGCGGTGTGGTATGCCCGGAGGCGGTACAACACCCACCGCCTCCGGGCATGATGATGATAATGATGATGATGATGATGATGATGATGATGATGATGATGATGATGATGATGATGATGATGATGATGATGATGATGATGATGATGATGATGATGATGATGATGATGATGATGATGATGATGATGATGATGATGATGATGATGATGATGATGATGATGATGATGATGATGATGATGATGATGATGATGATGATGATGATGCTGATGATGATGTTGCTGATGATGATGTTGCTGATGATGATGTTGCTGTTGATGATGTTGATGATGATGTTGCTGATGATGTTGCTGATGATGTTGCTGATGATGTTGATGATGATGTTGATGATGATGTTGATGATGATGTTGATGATGATGTTGATGATGATGTTGCTGATGATGTTGCTGATGATGTTGCTGATGATGCTGATGTTGCTGATGATGTTGCTGATGATGTTGCTGGTGATGTTGCTGATGATGTTGCTGATGATGTTGCTGATGATGACGTGAGACGGTGTGTGGTATGCCGGAGGCGGTGTTGTATGCCCGGAGGCGGTGTTGTATGCCCGGAGGCGGTGTGGTATGCCCGGAGGCGGTGTTGTATGCCCGGAGGCGGTGTTGTATGCCCGGAGGCGGTGTGGTATGCCCGGAGGCGGTGTTGTATGCCGGAGGGCGGTGTTGTATGCCCTGAGGCGGTCTGGTATGCCCGGAGGCGGTGTAGTATGCCCGGAGGCGGTGTTGTATGCCCGGAGGCGGTGTGGTATGCCCGGAGGCGGTGCAGTATGCCCGGAGGCGGTGTTGTATGCCCGGAGGCGGTGTGGTATGCCCGGAGGCGGTGTAGTATGCCGGAGGCGGTGTTGTATGCCCGGAGGCGGTGTGGTATGCCCGGAGGCGGTGTAGTATGCCCGGAGGCGGTGTTGTATGCCCGGAGGCGGTGTGGTATGCCCGGAGGCGGTACAACACCGCCTCCGGGCATGATGATGAGATAATGATGATGATGATGATGATGATGATGATGATGATGATGATGATGATGATGATGATGATGATGATGATGATGATGATGATGATGATGATGATGATGATGATGATGATGATGATGATGATGATGATGATGATGATGATGATGATGATGATGATGATGATGATGATGATGATGATGATGATGATGATGATGATGATGATGATGTTGCTGATGATGATGTTGCTGATGATGATGTTGCTGATGATGATGTTGTTGATGATGTTGCTGATGATGTTGCTGATGATGTTGCTGATGATGTTGCTGATGATGTTGATGATGATGTTGATGATGATGTTGATGATGATGTTGATGATGATGTTGATGATGATGTTGATGATGATGTTGATGATGATGTTGATGATGATGTTGATGATGATGTTGATGTTGATGATGATGTTAATGATGATGTTGATGATGATGTTGATGCTGATGATGTTGCTGATGATGTTGCTGATGATGTTGCTGGTGATGTTGCTGATGATGTTGCTGATGATGTTGCTGATGATGTTGCTGATGATGACGTGAGACGGTGTGGTATGCCCGTTTGCGGTGTTGTATGCCCGGAGGCGGTGTTGCATGCCCGGAGGCGGTGTGGTATGCCCGGAGGCGGTGTTGTATGCCCGGAGGCGGTGTTGTATGCCCGGAGGCGGTGTAGTATGCCCGGAGGCGGTGTAGTATGCCCGGAGGCGGTGTTGTATGCCCGGAGGCGGTGTGGTATGCCCGGAGGCGGTGTAGTATGCCCGGAGGCGGTGTTGTATGCCCGGAGGCGGTGTGGTATGCCCGGAGGCGGTACAACACCGCCTCCGGGCATGATGATGATAATGATGATGATGATGATGATGATGATGATGATGATGATGATGATGATGATGATGATGATGATGATGATGATGATGATGATGATGATGATGATGATGATGATGATGATGATGATGATGATGATGATGATGATGATGATGATGATGATGATGATGATGATGATGATGATGATGATGATGATGATGATGATGATGATGATGATGTTGCTGATGATGATGTTGCTGATGATGATGTTGCTGATGATGATGTTGTTGATGATGTTGCTGATGATGTTGCTGATGATGTTGCTGATGATGTTGATGATGATGTTGATGATGATGTTGATGATGATGTTGATGATGATGTTGATGATGATGTTGCTGATGATGTTGCTGATGATGTTGCTGATGATGTTGCTGATGATGTTGCTGATGATGTTGCTGATGATGTTGATGATGATGTTGATGATGATGTTGATGATGATGTTGATGATGATGTTGATGATGATGTTGCTGATGATGTTGCTGATGATGTTGCTGATGATGTTGCTGATGATGTTGCTGATGATGTTGCTGGTGATGTTGCTGATGATGTTGCTGATGATGTTGCTGATGATGACGTGAGACGGTGTGGTATGCCCGGAGGCGGTGTTGTATGCCCGGAGGCGGTGTTGTATGCCCGGAGGCGGTGTGGTATGCCCGGAGGCGGTGTTGTATGCCCGGAGGCGGTGTTGTATGCCCGGAGGCGGTGTGGTATGCCCGGAGGCGGTGTTGTATGCCCGGAGGCGGTGTTGTATGCCCTGAGGCGGTCTGGTATGCCCGGAGGCGGTGTAGTATGCCCGGAGGCGGTGTTGTATACCCGGAGGCGGTGTGGTATGCCCGGAGGCGGTGCAGTATGCCCGGAGGCGGTGTTGTATGCCCGGAGGCGGTTTGGTATGCCCGGAGGCGGTGTAGTATGCCCGGAGGCGGTGTTGTATGCCCGGAGGCGGTGTGGTATGCCCGGAGGCGGTGTAGTATGCCCGGAGGCGGTGTTGTATGCCCGGAGGCGGTGTGGTATGCCCGGAGGCGGTACAACACCGCCTCCGGGCATGATGATGATAATGATGATGATGATGATGATGATGATGATGATGATGATGATGATGATGATGATGATGATGATGATGATGATGATGATGATGATGATGATGATGATGATGATGATGATGATGATGATGATGATGATGATGATGATGATGATGATGATGATGATGATGATGATGATGATGATGATGATGATGATGATGATGTTGCTGATGATGATGTTGCTGATGATGATGTTGCTGATGATGATGTTGTTGATGATGTTGCTGATGATGTTGCTGATGATGTTGCTGATGATGTTGCTGATGATGTTGATGATGATGTTGATGATGATGTTGATGATGATGTTGATGATGATGTTGCTGATGATGTTGCTGATGATGTTGCTGATGATGACGTGAGACGGTGTAGTATGCCCGGAGGCGGTGTTGTATGCCCGGAGGCGGTGTGGTATGCCCGGAGGCGGTGCAGTATGCCCGGAGGCGGTGTTGTATGCCCGGAGGCGGTGTGGTATGCCCGGAGGCGGTGTAGTATGCCCGGAGGCGGTGTTGTATGCCCGGAGGCGGTGTGGTATGCCCGGAGGCGGTGTAGTATGCCCGGAGGCGGTGTTGTATGCCCGGAGGCGGTGTTGTATGCCCGGAGGCGGTACAACACCGCCTCCGGCATGATGATGATAATGATGATGATGATGATGATGATGATGATGATGATCATGATGATGATGATGATGATGATGATGATGATGATGATGATGATGATGATGATGATGATGATGATGATGATGATGATGATGATGATGATGATGATGATGATGATGATGATGATGATGATGATGATGATGATGATGATGATGATGATGATGATGATGATGATGATGATGATGATGATGATGATGATGATGATGATGATGATGATGATGATGATGATGTTGCTGATGATGATGTTGCTGATGATGATGTTGCTGATGATGATGTTGTTGATGATGTTGCTGATGATGTTGCTGATGATGTTGCTGATGATGTTGCGGATGATGTTGATGATGATGTTGATGATGATGTTGATGATGATGTTGATGATGATGTTGATGATGATGTTGATGATGATGTTGATGATGATGTTGATGATGATGTTGATGTTGATGATGATGTTAATGATGATGTTGATGATGATGTTGATGATGATGTTGCTGATGATGTTGCTGATGATGTTGCTGATGATGTTGCTGGTGATGTTGCTGATGATGTTGCTGATGATGTTGCTGATGATGTTGCTGATGATGACGTGAGACGGTGTGGTATGCCCGTTTGCGGTGTTGTATGCCCGGAGGCGGTGTTGTATGCCCGGAGGCGGTGTGGTATGCCCGGAGGCGGTACAACACCGCCTCCGGGCATGATGATGATAATGATGATGATGATGATGATGATGATGATGATGATGATGATGATGATGATGATGATGATGATGATGATGATGATGATGATGATGATGATGATGATGATGATGATGATGATGATGATGATGATGATGATGATGTTGCTGATGATGATGTTGCTGATGATGATGTTGCTGATGATGATGTTGTTGATGATGTTGCTGATGATGTTGCTGATGATGTTGCTGATGATGTTGCTGATGATGTTGATGATGATGTTGATGATGATGTTGATGATGATGTTGATGATGATGTTGATGATGATGTTGCTGATGATGTTGCTGATGATGTTGCTGATGATGTTGCTGATGATGTTGCTGATGATGTTGCTGGTGATGTTGCTGATGATGTTGCTGATGATGTTGCTGATGATGACGTGAGACGGTGTGGTATGCCCGGAGGCGGTGTTGTATGCCCGGAGGCGGTGTTGTATGCCCGGAGGCGGTGTGGTATGCCCGGAGGCGGTGTTGTATGCCCGGAGGCGGTGTTGTATGCCCGGAGGCGGTGTGGTATGCCCGGAGGCGGTGTTGTATGCCCGGAGGCGGTGTTGTATGCCCTGAGGCGGTCTGGTATGCCCGGAGGCGGTGTAGTATGCCCGGAGGCGGTGTTGTATGCCCGGAGGCGGTGTGGTATGCCCGGAGGCGGTGCAGTATGCCCGGAGGCGGTGTTGTATGCCCGGAGGCGGTGTGGTATGCCCGGAGGCGGTGTAGTATGCCCGGAGGCGGTGTTGTATGCCCGGAGGCGGTGTGGTATGCCCGGAGGCGGTGTAGTATGCCCGGAGGCGGTGTTGTATGCCCGGAGGCGGTGTGGTATGCCCGGAGGCGGTACAACACCGCCTCCGGGCATGATGATGATAATGATGATGATGATGATGATGATGATGATGATGATGATGATGATGATGATGATGATGATGATGATGATGATGATGATGATGATGATGATGATGATGATGATGATGATGATGATGATGATGATGATGATGATGATGATGATGATGATGATGATGATGATGATGATGATGATGATGATGATGATGATGATGATGTTGCTGATGATGATGTTGCTGATGATGATGTTGCTGATGATGATGTTGTTGATGATGTTGCTGATGATGTTGCTGATGATGTTGCTGATGATGTTGCTGATGATGTTGATGATGATGTTGATGATGATGTTGATGATGATGTTGATGATGATGTTGATGATGATGTTGCTGATGATGTTGCTGATGATGTTGCTGATGATGTTGCTGATGATGTTGCTGATGATGTTGCTGGTGATGTTGCTGATGATGTTGCTGATGATGTTGCTGATGATGACGTGAGACGGTGTGGTATGCCCGGAGGCGGTGTTGTATGCCCGGAGGCGGTGTTGTATGCCCGGAGGCGGTGTGGTATGCCCGGAGGCGGTGTTGTGTGTTGTATGCCCGGAGGCGGTGTGGTATGCCCGGAGGCGGTGTTGTATGCCCGGAGGCGGTGTTGTATGCCCTGAGGCGGTCTGGTATGCCCGGAGGCGGTGTAGTATGCCCGGAGGCGGTGTTGTATACCCGGAGGCGGTGTGGTATGCCCGGAGGCGGTGCAGTATGCCCGGAGGCGGTGTTGTATGCCCGGAGGCGGTTTGGTATGCCCGGAGGCGGTGTAGTATGCCCGGAGGCGGTGTTGTATGCCCGGAGGCGGTGTGGTATGCCCGGAGGCGGTGTAGTATGCCCGGAGGCGGTGTTGTATGCCCGGAGGCGGTGTGGTATGCCCGGAGGCGGTACAACACCGCCTCCGGGCATGATGATGATAATGATGATGATGATGATGATGATGAAGATGATGATGATGATGATGATGATGATGATGATGATGATGATGATGATGATGATGATGATGATGATGATGATGATGATGATGATGATGATGATGATGATGATGATGATGATGATGATGATGATGATGATGATGATGATGATGATGATGATGATGATGATGATGATGATGATGATGTTGCTGATGATGATGTTGCTGATGATGATGTTGCTGATGATGATGTTGTTGATGATGTTGCTGATGATGTTGCTGATGATGTTGCTGATGATGTTGCTGATGATGTTGATGATGATGTTGATGATGATGTTGATGATGATGTTGATGATGATGTTGCTGATGATGTTGCTGATGATGTTGCTGATGATGACGTGAGACGGTGTGGTATGCCCGGAGGCGGTGTTGTATGCCCGGAGGCGGTGTTGTATGCCCGGAGGCGGTGTGGTATGCCCGGAGGCGGTGTTGTATGCCCGGAGGCGGTGTTGTATGCCCGGAGGCGGTGTTGTATGCCCGGAGGCGGTGTTGTATGCCCTGAGGCGGTCTGGTATGCCCGGAGGCGGTGTAGTATGCCCGGAGGCGGTGTTGTATGCCCGGAGGCGGTGTGGTATGCCCGGAGGCGGTGCAGTATGCCCGGGGTATGCCCGGAGGCGGTGCAGTATGCCCGGAGGCGGTGTTGTATGCCCGGAGGCGGTGTGGTATGCCCGGAGGCGGTGTAGTATGCCCGGAGGCGGTGTTGTATGCCCGGAGGCGGTGTGGTATGCCCGGAGGCGGTGTAGTATGCCCGGAGGCGGTGTTGTATGCCCGGAGGCGGTGTTGTATGCCCGGAGGCGGTACAACACCGCCTCCGGCATGATGATGATAATGATGATGATGATGATGATGATGATGATGATGTTCATGATGATGATGATGATGATGATGATGATGATGATGATGATGATGATGATGATGATGATGATGATGATGATGATGATGATGATGATGATGATGATGATGATGATGATGATGATGATGATGATGATGATGATGATGATGATGATGATGATGATGATGATGATGATGATGATGATGATGATGATGATGTTGCTGATGATGATGTTGCTGATGATGATGTTGCTGATGATGATGTTGTTGATGATGTTGCTGATGATGTTGCTGATGATGTTGCTGATGATGTTGCGGATGATGTTGATGATGATGTTGATGATGATGTTGATGATGATGTTGATGATGATGTTGATGATGATGTTGATGATGATGTTGATGATGATGTTGATGATGATGTTGATGTTGATGATGATGTTAATGATGATGTTGATGATGATGTTGATGATGATGTTGCTGATGATGTTGCTGATGATGTTGCTGATGATGTTGCTGGTGATGTTGCTGATGATGTTGCTGATGATGTTGCTGATGATGTTGCTGATGATGACGTGAGACGGTGTGGTATGCCCGTTTGCGGTGTTGTATGCCCGGAGGCGGTGTTGCATGCCCGGAGGCGGTGTGGTATGCCCGGAGGCGGTGTTGTATGCCCGGAGGCGGTGTTGTATGCCCGGAGGCGGTGTAGTATGCCCGGAGGCGGTGTAGTATGCCCGGAGGCGGTGTTGTATGCCCGGAGGCGGTGTGGTATGCCCGGAGGCGGTGTAGTATGCCCGGAGGCGGTGTTGTATGCCCGGAGGCGGTGTGGTATGCCCGGAGGCGGTACAACATCGCCTCCGGGCATGATGATGATAATGATGATGATGATGATGATGATGATGATGATGATGATGATGATGATGATGATGATGATGATGATGATGATGATGATGATGATGATGATGATGATGATGATGATGATGATGATGATGATGATGATGATGATGATGATGATGATGATGATGATGATGATGATGATGATGATGATGATGATGATGATGATGATGATGTTGCTGATGATGATGTTGCTGATGATGATGTTGCTGATGATGATGTTGTTGATGATGTTGCTGATGATGTTGCTGATGATGTTGCTGATGATGTTGCTGATGATGTTGATGATGATGTTGATGATGATGTTGATGATGATGTTGATGATGATGTTGATGATGATGTTGCTGATGATGTTGCTGATGATGTTGCTGATGATGTTGCTGATGATGTTGCTGATGATGTTGCTGGTGATGTTGCTGATGATGTTGCTGATGATGTTGCTGATGATGACGTGAGACGGTGTGGTATGCCCGGAGGCGGTGTTGTATGCCCGGAGGCGGTGTTGTATGCCCGGAGGCGGTGTGGTATGCCCGGAGGCGGTGTTGTATGCCCGGAGGCGGTGTTGTATGCCCGGAGGCGGTGTGGTATGCCCGGAGGCGGTGTTGTATGCCCGGAGGCGGTGTTGTATGCCCGGAGGCGGTGTGGTATGCCCGGAGGCGGTGTTGTATGCCCGGAGGCGGTGTTGTATGCCCGGAGGCGGTGTGGTATGCCCGGAGGCGGTGTTGTATGCCCGGAGGCGGTGTTGTATGCCCTGAGGCGGTCTGGTATGCCCGGAGGCGGTGTAGTATGCCCGGAGGCGGTGTTGTATGCCCGGAGGCGGTGTGGTATGCCCGGAGGCGGTGCAGTATGCCCGGAGGCGGTGTTGTATGCCCGGAGGCGGTGTGGTATGCCCGGAGGCGGTGTAGTATGCCCGGAGGCGGTGTTGTATGCCCGGAGGCGGTGTGGTATGCCCGGAGGCGGTGTAGTATGCCCGGAGGCGGTGTTGTATGCGTGTGGTATGCCCGGAGGCGGTACAACACCGCCTCCGGGCATGATGATGATGATGATGATGATGATGATGATGATGATGATGATGATGATGATGATGATGATGATGATGATGATGATGATGATGATGATGATGATGATGATGATGATGATGATGATGATGATGATGATGATGATGATGATGATGATGATGATGATGATGATGATGATGATGATGATGATGATGATGATGATGATGATGATGATGATGATGATGATGATGATGATGATGATGATGATGATGTTGCTGATGATGATGTTGCTGATGATGATGTTGCTGATGATGATGTTGTTGATGATGTTGCTGATGATGTTGCTGATGATGTTGCTGATGATGTTGCTGATGATGTTGATGATGATGTTGATGATGATGTTGATGATGATGTTGATGATGATGTTGATGATGATGTTGCTGATGATGTTGCTGATGATGTTGCTGATGATGTTGCTGATGATGTTGCTGATGATGTTGCTGGTGATGTTGCTGATGATGTTGCTGATGATGTTGCTGATGATGACGTGAGACGGTGTGGTATGCCCGGAGGCGGTGTTGTATGCCCGGAGGCGGTGTTGTATGCCCGGAGGCGGTGTGGTATGCCCGGAGGCGGTGTTGTATGCCCGGAGGCGGTGTTGTATGCCCGGAGGCGGTGTGGTATGCCCGGAGGCGGTGTTGTATGCCCGGAGGCGGTGTTGTATGCCCTGAGGCGGTCTGGTATGCCCGGAGGCGGTGTAGTATGCCCGGAGGCGGTGTTGTATGCCCGGAGGCGGTGTGGTATGCCCGGAGGCGGTGCAGTATGCCCGGAGGCGGTGTTGTATGCCCGGAGGCGGTGTGGTATGCCCGGAGGCGGTGTAGTATGCCCGGAGGCGGTGTTGTATGCCCGGAGGCGGTGTGGTATGCCCGGAGGCGGTGTAGTATGCCCGGAGGCGGTGTTGTATGCCCGGAGGCGGTGTGGTATGCCCGGAGGCGGTACAACACCGCCTCCGGGCATGATGATGATAATGATGATGATGATGATGATGATGATGATGATGATGATGATGATGATGATGATGATGATGATGATGATGATGATGATGATGATGATGATGATGATGATGATGATGATGATGATGATGATGATGATGATGATGATGATGATGATGATGATGATGATGATGATGATGATGATGATGATGATGATGTTGCTGATGATGATGTTGCTGATGATGATGTTGCTGATGATGATGTTGTTGATGATGTTGCTGATGATGTTGCTGATGATGTTGCTGATGATGTTGCTGATGATGTTGATGATGATGTTGATGATGATGTTGATGATGATGTTGATGATGATGTTGATGATGATGTTGCTGATGATGTTGCTGATGATGTTGCTGATGATGTTGCTGATGATGTTGCTGATGATGTTGCTGGTGATGTTGCTGATGATGTTGCTGATGATGTTGCTGATGATGACGTGAGACGGTGTGGTATGCCCGGAGGCGGTGTTGTATGCCCGGAGGCGGTGTTGTATGCCCGGAGGCGGTGTGGTATGCCCGGAGGCGGTGTTGTATGCCCGGAGGCGGTGTTGTATGCCCGGAGGCGGTGTGGTATGCCCGGAGGCGGTGTTGTATGCCCGGAGGCGGTGTTGTATGCCCTGAGGCGGTCTGGTATGCCCGGAGGCGGTGTAGTATGCCCGGAGGCGGTGTTGTATACCCGGAGGCGGTGTGGTATGCCCGGAGGCGGTGCAGTATGCCCGGAGGCGGTGTTGTATGCCCGGAGGCGGTTTGGTATGCCCGGAGGCGGTGTAGTATGCCCGGAGGCGGTGTTGTATGCCCGGAGGCGGTGTGGTATGCCCGGAGGCGGTGTAGTATGCCCGGAGGCGGTGTTGTATGCCCGGAGGCGGTGTGGTATGCCCGGAGGCGGTACAACACCGCCTCCGGGCATGATGATGATAATGATGATGATGATGATGATGATGATGATGATGATGATGATGATGATGATGATGATGATGATGATGATGATGATGATGATGATGATGATGATGATGATGATGATGATGATGATGATGATGATGATGATGATGATGATGATGATGATGATGATGATGATGATGATGATGATGATGATGATGATGATGATGATGATGATGTTGCTGATGATGATGTTGCTGATGATGATGTTGCTGATGATGATGTTGTTGATGATGTTGCTGATGATGTTGCTGATGATGTTGCTGATGATGTTGCTGATGATGTTGATGATGATGTTGATGATGATGTTGATGATGATGTTGATGATGATGTTGCTGATGATGTTGCTGATGATGTTGCTGATGATGACGTGAGACGGTGTGGTATGCCCGGAGGCGGTGTTGTATGCCCGGAGGCGGTGTTGTATGCCCGGAGGCGGTGTGGTATGCCCGGAGGCGGTGTTGTATGCCCGGAGGCGGTGTTGTATGCCCGGAGGCGGTGTTGTATGCCCGGAGGCGGTGTTGTATGCCCTGAGGCGGTCTGGTATGCCCGGAGGCGGTGTAGTATGCCCGGAGGCGGTGTTGTATGCCCGGAGGCGGTGTGGTATGCCCGGAGGCGGTGCAGTATGCCCGGAGGCGGTGTTGTATGCCCGGAGGCGGTGTGGTATGCCCGGAGGCGGTGTAGTATGCCCGGAGGCGGTGTTGTATGCCCGGAGGCGGTGTGGTATGCCCGGAGGCGGTGTAGTATGCCCGGAGGCGGTGTTGTATGCCCGGAGGCGGTGTTGTATGCCCGGAGGCGGTACAACACCGCCTCCGGCATGATGATGATAATGATGATGATGATGATGATGATGATGATGATGATCATGATGATGATGATGATGATGATGATGATGATGATGATGATGATGATGATGATGATGATGATGATGATGATGATGATGATGATGATGATGATGATGATGATGATGATGATGATGATGATGATGATGATGATGATGATGATGATGATGATGATGATGATGATGATGATGATGATGATGATGATGTTGCTGATGATGATGTTGCTGATGATGATGTTGCTGATGATGATGTTGTTGATGATGTTGCTGATGATGTTGCTGATGATGTTGCTGATGATGTTGCGGATGATGTTGATGATGATGTTGATGATGATGTTGATGATGATGTTGATGATGATGTTGATGATGATGTTGATGATGATGTTGATGATGATGTTGATGATGATGTTGATGTTGATGATGATGTTAATGATGATGTTGATGATGATGTTGATGATGATGTTTCTGATGATGTTGCTGATGATGTTGCTGATGATGTTGCTGGTGATGTTGCTGATGATGTTGCTGATGATGTTGCTGATGATGTTGCTGATGATGACGTGAGACGGTGTGGTATGCCCGTTTGCGGTGTTGTATGCCCGGAGGCGGTGTTGCATGCCCGGAGGCGGTGTGGTATGCCCGGAGGCGGTGTTGTATGCCCGGAGGCGGTGTTGTATGCCCGGAGGCGGTGTAGTATGCCCGGAGGCGGTGTAGTATGCCCGGAGGCGGTGTTGTATGCCCGGAGGCGGTGTGGTATGCCCGGAGGCGGTGTAGTATGCCCGGAGGCGGTGTTGTATGCCCGGAGGCGGTGTGGTATGCCCGGAGGCGGTACAACATCGCCTCCGGGCATGATGATGATAATGATGATGATGATGATGATGATGATGATGATGTTGCTGATGATGATGTTGCTGATGATGATGTTGCTGATGATGATGTTGTTGATGATGTTGCTGATGATGTTGCTGATGATGTTGCTGATGATGTTGCTGATGATGTTGATGATGATGTTGATGATGATGTTGATGATGATGTTGATGATGATGTTGATGATGATGTTGCTGATGATGTTGCTGATGATGTTGCTGATGATGTTGCTGATGATGTTGCTGATGATGTTGCTGGTGATGTTGCTGATGATGTTGCTGATGATGTTGCTGATGATGACGTGAGACGGTGTGGTATGCCCGGAGGCGGTGTTGTATGCCCGGAGGCGGTGTTGTATGCCCGGAGGCGGTGTGGTATGCCCGGAGGCGGTGTTGTATGCCCGGAGGCGGTGTTGTATGCCCGGAGGCGGTGTGGTATGCCCGGAGGCGGTGTTGTATGCCCGGAGGCGGTGTTGTATGCCCGGAGGCGGTGTGGTATGCCCGGAGGCGGTGTTGTATGCCCGGAGGCGGTGTTGTATGCCCGGAGGCGGTGTGGTATGCCCGGAGGCGGTGTTGTATGCCCGGAGGCGGTGTTGTATGCCCTGAGGCGGTCTGGTATGCCCGGAGGCGGTGTAGTATGCCCGGAGGCGGTGTTGTATGCCCGGAGGCGGTGTGGTATGCCCGGAGGCGGTGCAGTATGCCCGGAGGCGGTGTTGTATGCCCGGAGGCGGTGTGGTATGCCCGGAGGTGGTGTAGTATGCCCGGAGGCGGTGTTGTATGCCCGGAGGCGGTGTGGTATGCCCGGAGGCGGTGTAGTATGCCCGGAGGCGGTGTTGTATGCCCGGAGGCGGTGTGGTATGCCCGGAGGCGGTACAACACCGCCTCCGGGCATGATGATGATAATGATGATGATGATGATGATGATGATGATGATGATGATGATGATGATGATGATGATGATGATGATGATGATGATGATGATGATGATGATGATGATGATGATGATGATGATGATGATGATGATGATGATGATGATGATGATGATGATGATGATGATGATGATGATGATGATGATGATGATGATGATGATGATGATGATGATGATGATGTTGCTGATGATGATGTTGCTGATGATGATGTTGCTGATGATGATGTTGTTGATGATGTTGCTGATGATGTTGCTGATGATGTTGCTGATGATGTTGATGATGATGTTGATGATGATGTTGATGATGATGTTGATGATGATGTTGATGATGATGTTGCTGATGATGTTGCTGATGATGTTGCTGATGATGTTGCTGATGATGTTGCTGATGATGTTGCTGGTGATGTTGCTGATGATGTTGCTGATGATGTTGCTGATGATGACGTGAGACGGTGTGGTATGCCCGGAGGCGGTGTTGTATGCCCGGAGGCGGTGTTGTATGCCCGGAGGCGGTGTGGTATGCCCGGAGGCGGTGTTGTATGCCCGGAGGCGGTGTTGTATGCCCGGAGGCGGTGTGGTATGCCCGGAGGCGGTGTTGTATGCCCGGAGGCGGTGTTGTATGCCCTGAGGCGGTCTGGTATGCCCGGAGGCGGTGTAGTATGCCCGGAGGCGGTGTTGTATGCCCGGAGGCGGTGTGGTATGCCCGGAGGCGGTGCAGTATGCCCGGAGGCGGTGTTGTATGCCCGGAGGCGGTGTGGTATGCCCGGAGGCGGTGTAGTATGCCCGGAGGCGGTGTTGTATGCCCGGAGGCGGTGTGGTATGCCCGGAGGCGGTGTAGTATGCCCGGAGGCGGTGTTGTATGCCCGGAGGCGGTGTGGTATGCCCGGAGGCGGTACAACACCGCCTCCGGGCATGATGATGATAATGATGATGATGATGATGATGATGATGATGATGATGATGATGATGATGATGATGATGATGATGATGATGATGATGATGATGATGATGATGATGATGATGATGATGATGATGATGATGATGATGATGATGATGATGATGATGATGATGATGATGATGATGATGATGATGATGATGATGATGATGATGATGATGATGATGATGATGATGTTGCTGATGATGATGTTGCTGATGATGATGTTGCTGATGATGATGTTGTTGATGATGTTGCTGATGATGTTGCTGATGATGTTGCTGATGATGTTGCTGATGATGTTGATGATGATGTTGATGATGATGTTGATGATGATGTTGATGATGATGTTGATGATGATGTTGATGATGATGTTGATGATGATGTTGATGATGATGTTGATGATGATGTTGATGTTGATGATGATGTTAATGATGATGTTGATGATGATGTTGATGATGATGTTGCTGATGATGTTGCTGATGATGTTGCTGATGATGTTGCTGGTGATGTTGCTGATGATGTTGCTGATGATGTTGCTGATGATGTTGCTGATGATGACGTGAGACGGTGTGGTATGCCCGTTTGCGGTGTTGTATGCCCGGAGGCGGTGTTGCATGCCCGGAGGCGGTGTGGTATGCCCGGAGGCGGTGTTGTATGCCCGGAGGCGGTGTTGTATGCCCGGAGGCGGTGTAGTATGCCCGGAGGCGGTGTAGTATGCCCGGAGGCGGTGTTGTATGCCCGGAGGCGGTGTGGTATGCCCGGAGGCGGTGTAGTATGCCCGGAGGCGGTGTTGTATGCCCGGAGGCGGTGTGGTATGCCCGGAGGCGGTACAACACCGCCTCCGGGCATGATGATGATAATGATGATGATGATGATGATGATGATGATGATGATGATGATGATGATGATGATGATGATGATGATGATGATGATGATGATGATGATGATGATGATGATGATGATGATGATGATGATGATGATGATGATGATGATGATGATGATGATGATGATGATGATGATGATGATGATGATGATGATGATGATGATGATGATGATGTTGCTGATGATGATGTTGCTGATGATGATGTTGCTGATGATGATGTTGTTGATGATGTTGCTGATGATGTTGCTGATGATGTTGCTGATGATGTTGCTGATGATGTTGATGATGATGTTGATGATGATGTTGATGATGATGTTGATGATGATGTTGATGATGATGTTGCTGATGATGTTGCTGATGATGTTGCTGATGATGTTGCTGATGATGTTGCTGATGATGTTGCTGGTGATGTTGCTGATGATGTTGCGTTGCTGATGATGTTGCTGATGATGTTGCTGATGATGACGTGAGACGGTGTGGTATGCCCGGAGGCGGTGTTGTATGCCCAAAGGCGGTGTTGTATGCCCGGAGGCGGTGTGGTATGCCCGGAGGCGGTGTTGTATGCCCGGAGGCGGTGTTGTATGCCCGGAGGCGGTGTGGTATGCCCGGAGGCGGTGTTGTATGCCCGTAGGCGGTGTTGTATGCCCGGAGGCGGTGTTGTATGCCCGGAGGCGTTGTTGTATGCCCGGAGGCGGTGTGGTATGCCCGGAGGCGGTGTTGTATGCCCGGAGGCGGTGTTGTATGCCCTGAGGCGGTCTGGTATGCCCGGAGGCGGTGTAGTATGCCCGGAGGCGGTGTTGTATGCCCGGAGGCGGTGTGGTATGCCCGGAGGCGGTGCAGTATGCCCGGAGGCGGTGTTGTATGCCCGGAGGCGGTGTGGTATGCCCGGAGGCGGTGTAGTATGCCCGGAGGCGGTGTTGTATGCCCGGAGGCGGTGTGGTATGCCCGGAGGCGGTGTAGTATGCCCGGAGGCGGTGTTGTATGCCCGGAGGCGGTGTGGTATGCCCGGAGGCGGTGTAGTATGCCCGGAGGCGGTGTTGTATGCCCGGAGGCGGTGTGGTATGCCCGGAGGCGGTACAACACCGCCTCCGGGCATGATGATGATAATGATGATGATGATGATGATGATGATGATGATGATGATGATGATGATGATGATGATGATGATGATGATGATGATGATGATGATGATGATGATGATGATGATGATGATGATGATGATGATGATGATGATGATGATGATGATGATGATGATGATGATGATGATGATGATGATGATGATGATGATGATGATGATGATGATGATGATGTTGCTGATGATGATGTTGCTGATGATGATGTTGCTGATGATGATGTTGTTGATGATGTTGCTGATGATGTTGCTGATGATGTTGCTGATGATGTTGATAATGATGTTGATGATGATGTTGATGATGATGTTGATGATGATGTTGATGATGATGTTGCTGATGATGTTGCTGATGATGTTGCTGATGATGTTGCTGATGATGTTGCTGATGATGTTGCTGGTGATGTTGCTGATGATGTTGCTGATGATGTTGCTGATGATGACGTGAGACGGTGTGGTATGCCCGGAGGCGGTGTTGTATGCCCGGAGGCGGTGTTGTATGCCCGGAGGCGGTGTGGTATGCCCGGAGGCGGTGTTGTATGCCCGGAGGCGGTGTTGTATGCCCGGAGGCGGTGTGGTATGCCCGGAGGCGGTGTTGTATGCCCGGAGGCGGTGTTGTATGCCCTGAGGCGGTCTGGTATGCCCGGAGGCGGTGTAGTATGCCCGGAGGCGGTGTTGTATGCCCGGAGGCGGTGTGGTATGCCCGGAGGCGGTGCAGTATGCCCGGAGGCGGTGTTGTATGCCCGGAGGCGGTGTGGTATGCCCGGAGGCGGTGTAGTATGCCCGGAGGCGGTGTTGTATGCCCGGAGGCGGTGTGGTATGCCCGGAGGCGGTGTAGTATGCCCGGAGGCGGTGTTGTATGCCCGGAGGCGGTGTGGTATGCCCGGAGGCGGTACAACACCGCCTCCGGGCATGATGATGATAATGATGATGATGATGATGATGATGATGATGATGATGATGATGATGATGATGATGATGATGATGATGATGATGATGATGATGATGATGATGATGATGATGATGATGATGATGATGATGATGATGATGATGATGATGATGATGATGATGATGATGATGATGATGATGATGATGATGATGATGATGATGATGATGATGATGATGATGATGATGTTGCTGATGATGATGTTGCTGATGATGATGTTGCTGATGATGATGTTGTTGATGATGTTGCTGATGATGTTGCTGATGATGTTGCTGATGATGTTGCTGATGATGTTGATGATGATGTTGATGATGATGTTGATGATGATGTTGATGATGATGTTGATGATGATGTTGATGATGATGTTGATGATGATGTTGATGATGATGTTGATGATGATGTTGATGTTGATGATGATGTTAATGATGATGTTGATGATGATGTTGATGATGATGTTGCTGATGATGTTGCTGATGATGTTGCTGATGATGTTGCTGGTGATGTTGCTGATGATGTTGCTGATGATGTTGCTGATGATGTTGCTGATGATGACGTGAGACGGTGTGGTATGCCCGTTTGCGGTGTTGTATGCCCGGAGGCGGTGTTGCATGCCCGGAGGCGGTGTGGTATGCCCGGAGGCGGTGTTGTATGCCCGGAGGCGGTGTTGTATGCCCGGAGGCGGTGTAGTATGCCCGGAGGCGGTGTAGTATGCCCGGAGGCGGTGTTGTATGCCCGGAGGCGGTGTGGTATGCCCGGAGGCGGTGTAGTATGCCCGGAGGCGGTGTTGTATGCCCGGAGGCGGTGTGGTATGCCCGGAGGCGGTACAACACCGCCTCCGGGCATGATGATGATAATGATGATGATGATGATGATGATGATGATGATGATGATGATGATGATGATGATGATGATGATGATGATGATGATGATGATGATGATGATGATGATGATGATGATGATGATGATGATGATGATGATGATGATGATGATGATGATGATGATGATGATGATGATGATGATGATGATGATGATGATGATGATGATGATGATGATGTGTCTGATGATGATGTTGCTGATGATGATGTTGCTGATGATGATGTTGTTGATGATGTTGCTGATGATGTTGCTGATGATGTTGCTGATGATGTTGCTGATGATGTTGATGATGATGTTGATGATGATGTTGATGATGATGTTGATGATGATGTTGATGATGATGTTGCTGATGATGTTGCTGATGATGTTGCTGATGATGTTGCTGATGATGTTGCTGATGATGTTGCTGGTGATGTTGCTGATGATGTTGCTGATGATGTTGCTGATGATGACGTGAGACGGTGTGGTATGCCCGGAGGCGGTGTTGTATGCCCAAAGGCGGTGTTGTATGCCCGGAGGCGGTGTGGTATGCCCGGAGGCGGTGTTGTATGCCCGGAGGCGGTGTTGTATGCCCGGAGGCGGTGTGGTATGCCCGGAGGCGGTGTTGTATGCCCGTAGGCGGTGTTGTATGCCCGGAGGCGGTGTGGTATGCCCGGAGGCGGTGTTGTATGCCCGGAGGCGTTGTTGTATGCCCGGAGGCGGTGTGGTATGCCCGGAGGCGGTGTTGTATGCCCGGAGGCGGTGTTGTATGCCCTGAGGCGGTCTGGTATGCCCGGAGGCGGTGTAGTATGCCCGGAGGCGGTGTTGTATGCCCGGAGGCGGTGTGGTATGCCCGGAGGCGGTGCAGTATGCCCGGAGGCGGTGTTGTATGCCCGGAGGCGGTGTGGTATGCCCGGAGGCGGTGTAGTATGCCCGGAGGCGGTGTTGTATGCCCGGAGGCGGTGTGGTATGCCCGGAGGCGGTGTAGTATGCCCGGAGGCGGTGTTGTATGCCCGGAGGCGGTGTGGTATGCCCGGAGGCGGTACAACACCGCCTCCGGGCATGATGATGATAATGATGATGATGATGATGATGATGATGATGATGATGATGATGATGATGATGATGATGATGATGATGATGATGATGATGATGATGATGATGATGATGATGATGATGATGATGATGATGATGATGATGATGATGATGATGATGATGATGATGATGATGATGATGATGATGATGATGATGATGATGATGATGATGATGATGATGATGATGATGATGATGATGATGATGATGATGATGATGATGATGATGTTGCTGATGATGATGTTGCTGATGATGATGTTGCTGATGATGATGTTGTTGATGATGTTGCTGATGATGTTGCTGATGATGTTGCTGATGATGTTGCTGATGATGTTGATGATGATGTTGATGATGATGTTGATGATGATGTTGATGATGATGTTGATGATGATGTTGCTGATGATGTTGCTGATGATGTCGCTGATGATGTTGCTGATGATGTTGCTGATGATGTTGCTGGTGATGTTGCTGATGATGTTGCTGATGATGTTGCTGATGATGACGTGAGACGGTGTGGTATGCCCGGAGGCGGTGTTGTATGCCCGGAGGCGGTGTTGTATGCCCGGAGGCGGTGTGGTATGCCCGGAGGCGGTGTTGTATGCCCGGAGGCGGTGTTGTATGCCCGGAGGCGGTGTGGTATGCCCGGAGGCGGTGTTGTATGCCCGGAGGCGGTTTTGTATGCCCTGAGGCGGTCTGGTATGCCCGGAGGCGGTGTAGTATGCCCGGAGGCGGTGTTGTATGCCCGGAGGCGGTGTGGTATGCCCGGAGGCGGTGCAGTATGCCCGGAGGCGGTGTTGTATGCCCGGAGGCGGTGTGGTATGCCCGGAGGCGGTGTAGTATGCCCGGAGGCGGTGTTGTATGCCCGGAGGCGGTGTGGTATGCCCGGAGGCGGTGTAGTATGCCCGGAGGCGGTGTTGTATGCCCGGAGGCGGTGTGGTATGCCCGGAGGCGGTACAACACCGCCTCCGGGCATGATGATGATAATGATGATGATGATGATGATGATGATGATGATGATGATGATGATGATGATGATGATGATGATGATGATGATGATGATGATGATGATGATGATGATGATGATGATGATGATGATGATGATGATGATGATGATGATGATGATGATGATGATGATGATGATGATGATGATGATGATGATGATGATGATGATGATGATGATGATGATGATGATGATGATGATGATGATGTTGCTGATGATGATGTTGCTGATGATGATGTTGCTGATGATGATGTTGTTGATGATGTTGCTGATGATGTTGCTGATGATGTTGCTGATGATGTTGCTGATGATGTTGATGATGATGTTGATGATGATGTTGATGATGATGTTGATGATGATGTTGATGATGATGTTGCTGATGATGTTGCTGATGATGTTACTGATGATGTTGCTGATGATGTTGCTGATGATGTTGCTGGTGATGTTGCTGATGATGTTGCTGATGATGTTGCTGATGATGACGTGAGACGGTGTGGTATGCCCGGAGGCGGTGTTGTATGCCCGGAGGCGGTGTTGTATGCCCGGAGGCGGTGTGGTATGCCCGGAGGCGGTGTTGTATGCCCGGAGGCGGTGTTGTATGCCCGGAGGCGGTGTGGTATGCCCGGAGGCGGTGTTGTATGCCCGGAGGCGGTGTTGTATGCCCTGAGGCGGTCTGGTATGCCCGGAGGCGGTGTAGTATGCCCGGAGGCGGTGTTGTATGCCCGGAGGCGGTGTGGTATGCCCGGAGGCGGTGCAGTATGCCCGGAGGCGGTGTTGTATGCCCGGAGGGGGTGTTGTATGCCCGGAGGCGGTGTAGTATGCCCGGAGGCGGTGTTGTATGCCCGGAGGCGGTGTGGTATGCCCGGAAGCGGTGTAGTATGCCCGGAGGCGGTGTTGTATGCCCGGAGGAGGTGTGGTATGCCCGGAGGCGGTACAACACCGCCTCCGGGCATGATGATGATAATGATGATGATGATGATGATGATGATGATGATGATGATGATGATGATGATGATGATGATGATGATGATGATGATGATGATGATGATGATGATGATGATGATGATGATGATGATGATGATGATGATGATGATGATGATGATGATGATGATGATGTT
>JAXIVJ010000209.1:40000-42500 GCA_036785665.1 Chirona hameri | reverse complement strand
CGGTGTTGTATGCCCGGAGTCGGTGTAGTATGCCCGGAGGCGGTGTAGTATGCCCGGAGGCGGTGTTGTATGCCCGGAGGCGGTGTGGTATGCCCGGAGGCGGTGTAGTATGCCCGGAGGCGGTGTTGTATGCCCGGAGGCGGTGTGGTATGCCCGGAGGCGGTACAACACCGCCTCCGGGCATGATGATGATAATGATGATGATGATGATGATGATGATGATGATGATGATGATGATGATGATGATGATGATGATGATGATGATGATGATGATGATGATGATGATGATGATGATGATGATGATGATGATGATGATGATGATGATGATGATGATGATGATGATGATGATGATGATGATGATGATGATGATGATGATGATGATGATGATGATGATGATGATGATGATGATGATGATGATGATGATGATGATGATGATGATGATGATGTTGCTGATGATGATGTTGCAGATGATGATGTTGCTGATGATGATGTTGTTGATGATGTTGCTGATGATGTTGCTGATGATGTTGCTGATGATGTTGCTGATGATGTTGATGATGATGTTGATGATGATGTTGATGATGATGTTGATGATGATGTTGATGATGATGTTGCTGATGATGTTGCTGATGATGTTGCTGATGATGTTGCTGATGATGTTGCTAATGATGTTGCTGGTGATGTTGCTGATGATGTTGCTGATGATGTTGCTGATGATGACGTGAGACGGTGTGGTATGCCCGGAGGCGGTGTTGTATGCCCGGAGGCGGTGTTGTATGCCCGGAGGCGGTGTGGTATGCCGGAGGCGGTGTTGTATGCCCGGAGGTGGTGTTGTATGCCCTGAGGCGGTCTGGTATGCCCGGAGGCGGTGTAGTATGCCCGGAGGCGGTGTGGTATGCCCGGAGGCGGTGTGGTATGCCCGGAGGCGGTACAACACCGCCTCCGGGCATGATGATGATAGATGATGATGATGATGATGATGATGATGATGATGATGATGATGATGATGATGATGATGATGATGATGATGATGATGATGATGATGATGATGATGATGATGATGATGATGATGATGATGATGATGATGATGATGATGATGATGATGATGATGATGTTGCTGATGATGATGTTGCTGATGATGATGTTGCTGATGATGATGTTGTTGATGATGTTGCTGATGATGTTGCTGATGATGTTGCTGATGATGTTGCTGATGATGTTGATGATGATGTTGATGATGATGTTGATGATGATGTTGATGATGATGTTGATGATGATGTTGCTGATGATGTTGCTGATGATGTTACTGATGATGTTGCTGATGATGTTGCTGATGATGTTGCTGGTGATGTTGCTGATGATGTTGCTGATGATGTTGCTGATGATGACGTGAGACGGTGTGGTATGCCCGGAGGCGGTGTTGTATGCCCGGAGGCGGTGTTGTATGCCCGGAGGCGGTGTGGTATGCCCGGAGGCGGTGTTGTATGCCCGGAGGCGGTGTTGTATGCCCGGAGGCGGTGTGGTATGCCCGGAGGCGGTGTTGTATGCCCGGAGGCGGTGTTGTATGCCCTGAGGCGGTCTGGTATGCCCGGAGGCGGTGTAGTATGCCCGGAGGCGGTGTTGTATGCCCGGAGGCGGTGTGGTATGCCCGGAGGCGGTGCAGTATGCCCGGAGGCGGTGTTGTATGCCCGGAGGGGGTGTTGTATGCCCGGAGGCGGTGTAGTATGCCCGGAGGCGGTGTTGTATGCCCGGAGGCGGTGTGGTATGCCCGGAAGCGGTGTAGTATGCCCGGAGGCGGTGTTGTATGCCCGGAGGAGGTGTGGTATGCCCGGAGGCGGTACAACACCGCCTCCGGGCATGATGATGATAATGATGATGATGATGATGATGATGATGATGATGATGATGATGATGATGATGATGATGATGATGATGATGATGATGATGATGATGATGATGATGATGATGATGATGATGATGATGATGATGATGATGATGATGATGATGATGATGATGATGATGTTGCTGATGATGATGTTGCTGATGATGATGTTGCTGATGATGATGTTGTTGATGATGTTGCTGATGATGTTGCTGATGATGTTGCTGATGATGTTGCTGATGATGTTGATGATGATGTTGATGATGATGTTGATGATGATGTTGATGATGATGTTGATGATGATGTTGCTGATGATGTTGCTGATGATGTTGCTGATGATGTTGCTGATGATGTTGCTGATGATGTTGCTGGTGATGTTGCTGATGATGTTGCTGATGATGTTGCTGATGATGACGTGAGACGGTGTGGTATGCCCGGAGGCGGTGTTGTATGCCCGGAGGCGGTGTTGTATGCCCGGAGGCGGTGTGGTATGCCCGGAGGCGGTTTTGTATGCCCGGAGGCGGTGTTGTATGCCCGGAGGCGGTGTGGTATGCCCGGAGGCGGTGTTGTATGCCCGGAGGCGGTGTTGTATGCCCTGAGGCGGTCTGGTATGCCCGG
>JAXIVJ010000209.1:35000-37500 GCA_036785665.1 Chirona hameri | reverse complement strand
CCCGGAGGCGGTACAACACCGCCTCCGGGCATGATGATGATAATGATGATGATGATGATGATGATGATGATGATGATGATGATGATGATGATGATGATGATGATGATGATGATGATGATGATGATGATGATGATGATGATGATGATGATGATGATGATGATGATGATGATGATGATGATGATGATGATGATGATGATGATGATGATGATGATGTTGCTGATGATGATGTTGCTGATGATGATGTTGCTGATGATGATGTTGTTGATGATGTTGCTGATGATGTTGCTGATGTTGTTGCTGATGATGTTGCTGATGATGTTGATGATGATGTTTATGATGATGTTGATGATGATGTTGATGATGATGTTGATGATGATGTTGCTGATGATGTTGCTGATGATGTTGCTGATGATGTTGCTGATGATGTTGCTGATGATGTTGCTGGTGATGTTGCTGATGATGTTGCTGATGATGTTGCTGATGATGACGTGAGACGGTGTGGTATGCCCGGAGGCGGTGTTGTATGCCCGGAGGCGGTGTTGTATGCCCGGAGGCGGTGTGGTATGCCCGGAGGCGGTGTTGTATGCCCGGAGGCGGTGTTGTATGCCCGGAGGCGGTGTGGTATGCCCGGAGGCGGTGTTGTATGCCCGGAGGCGGTGTTGTATGCCCTGAGGCGGTCTGGTATGCCCGGAGGCGGTGTAGTATGCCCGAAGGCGGTGTTGTATGCCCGGAGGCGGTGTGGTATGCCCGGAGGCGGTGCAGTATGCCCGGAGGCGGTGTTGTATGCCCGGAGGCGGTGTGGTATGCCCGGAGGCGGTGTAGTATGCCCGGAGGCGGTGTTGTATGCCCGGAGGCGGTGTGGTATGCCCGGAGGCGGTGTAGTATGCCCGGAGGCGGTGTTGTATGCCCGGAGGCGGTGTGGTATGCCCGGAGGCGGTACAACACCGCCTCCGGGCATGATGATGATAATGATGATGATGATGATGATGATGATGATGATGATGATGATGATGATGATGATGATGATGATGATGATGATGATGATGATGATGATGATGATGATGATGATGATGATGATGATGATGATGATGATGATGATGATGATGATGATGATGATGATGATGATGATGATGATGATGATGATGATGATGATGATGATGTTGCTGATGATGATGTTGCTGATGATGATGTTGCTGATGATGATGTTGTTGATGATGTTGCTGATGATGTTGCTGATGATGTTGCTGATGATGTTGCTGATGATGTTGATGATGATGTTGATGATGATGTTGATGATGATGTTGATGATGATGTTGATGATGATGTTGCTGATGATGTTGCTGATGATGTTACTGATGATGTTGCTGATGATGTTGCTGATGATGTTGCTGGTGATGTTGCTGATGATGTTGCTGATGATGTTGCTGATGATGACGTGAGACGGTGTGGTATGCCCGGAGGCGGTGTTGTATGCCCGGAGGCGGTGTTGTATGCCCGGAGGCGGTGTGGTATGCCCGGAGGCGGTGTTGTATGCCCGGAGGCGGTGTTGTATGCCCGGAGGCGGTGTGGTATGCCCGGAGGCGGTGTTGTATGCCCGGAGGCGGTGTTGTATGCCCTGAGGCGGTCTGGTATGCCCGGAGGCGGTGTAGTATGCCCGGAGGCGGTGTTGTATGCCCGGAGGCGGTGTGGTATGCCCGGAGGCGGTGCAGTATGCCCGGAGGCGGTGTTGTATGCCCGGAGGGGGTGTTGTATGCCCGGAGGCGGTGTAGTATGCCCGGAGGCGGTGTTGTATGCCCGGAGGCGGTGTGGTATGCCCGGAAGCGGTGTAGTATGCCCGGAGGCGGTGTTGTATGCCCGGAGGAGGTGTGGTATGCCCGGAGGCGGTACAACACCGCCTCCGGGCATGATGATGATAATGATGATGATGATGATGATGATGATGATGATGATGATGATGATGATGATGATGATGATGATGATGATGATGATGATGATGATGATGATGATGATGATGATGATGATGATGATGATGATGATGATGATGATGATGATGATGATGATGATGATGTTGCTGATGATGATGTTGCTGATGATGATGTTGCTGATGATGATGTTGTTGATGATGTTGCTGATGATGTTGCTGATGATGTTGCTGATGATGTTGCTGATGATGTTGATGATGATGTTGATGATGATGTTGATGATGATGTTGATGATGATGTTGATGATGATGTTGCTGATGATGTTGCTGATGATGTTGCTGATGATGTTGCTGATGATGTTGCTGATGATGTTGCTGGTGATGTTGCTGATGATGTTGCTGATGATGTTGCTGATGATGACGTGAGACGGTGTGGTATGCCCGGAGGCGGTGTTGTATGCCCGGAGGCGGTGTTGTATGCCCGGAGGCGGTGTGGTATGCCCGGAGGCGGTTTTGTATGCCCGGAGGCGGTGTTGTATGCCCGGAGGCGGTGTGGTATGCCCGGAGGCGGTGTTGTAT
>JAXIVJ010000209.1:22500-30000 GCA_036785665.1 Chirona hameri | reverse complement strand
GTGTTGTATGCCCGGAGGCGGTGTGGTATGCCCGGAGGCGGTGCAGTATGCCCGGAGGCGGTGTTGTATGCCCGGAGGCGGTGTGGTATGCCCGGAGGCGGTGTAGTATGCCCGGAGGCGGTGTTGTATGCCTGGAGGCGGTGTGTTATGCCCGGAGGCGGTGTAGTATGCCCGGAGGCGGTGTTGTATGCCCGGAGGCGGTGTGGTATGCCCGGAGGCGGTACAACACCGCCTCCGGGCATGATGATGATAATGATGATGATGATGATGATGATGATGATGATGATGATGATGATGATGATGATGATGATGATGATGATGATGATGATGATGATGATGATGATGATGATGATGATGATGATGATGATGATGATGATGATGATGATGATGATGATGATGATGATGATGATGATGATGATGATGATGATGATGATGATGATGATGATGATGATGATGATGATGATGATGATGATGATGATGATGATGATGATGATGATGATGTTGCTGATGATG
The DNA here is from genome assembly GCA_036785665.1 of Chirona hameri. Taxonomy (NCBI): domain Eukaryota; kingdom Metazoa; phylum Arthropoda; class Thecostraca; order Balanomorpha; family Balanidae; genus Chirona; species Chirona hameri. The sequence goes on along the minus strand of JAXIVJ010000209.1, from coordinate 29,487 downwards.
ATGTTGCTGATGATGATGTTGCTGATGATGATGTTGTTGATGATGTTGCTGATGATGTTGCTGATGATGTTGCTGATGATGTTGCTGATGATGTTGATGATGATGTTGATGATGATGTTGATGATGATGTTGATGATGATGTTGATGATGATGTTGATGATGATGTTGATGATGATGTTGATTATGTTGTTGATGTTGATGATGATGTTAATGATGATGTTGATGATGATGTTGATGATGATGTTGCTGATGATGTTGCTGATGATGTTGCTGATGATGTTGCTGGTGATGTTGCTGATGATGTTGCTGATGATGTTGCTGATGATGTTGCTGATGATGACGTGAGACGGTGTGGTATGCCCGTTTGCGGTGTTGTATGCCCGGAGGCGGTGTTGTATGCCCGGAGGCGGTGTGGTATGCCCGGAGGCGGTGTTGTATGCCCGGAGGCGGTGTTGTATGCCCGGAGGCGGTGTAGTATGCCCGGAGGCGGTGTAGTATGCCCGGAGGCGGTGTTGTATGCCCGGAGGCGGTGTGGTATGCCCGGAGGCGGTGTAGTATGCCCGGAGGCGGTGTTGTATGCCCGGAGGCGGTGTGGTATGCCCGGAGGCGGTACAACACCGCCTCCGGGCATGATGATGATAATGATGATGATGATGATGATGATGATGATGATGATGATGATGATGATGATGATGATGATGATGATGATGATGATGATGATGATGATGATGATGGTGATGATGATGATGATGATGATGATGATGATGATGATGATGATGATGATGATGATGATGATGATGATGATGATGATGATGATGATGATGATGATGATGATGATGATGATGATGATGATGATGATGATGATGATGTTGCTGATGATGATGTTGCAGATGATGATGTTGCTGATGATGATGTTGTTGATGATGTTGCTGATGATGTTGCTGATGATGTTGCTGATGATGTTGCTGATGATGTTGATGATGATGTTGATGATGATGTTGATGATGATGTTGATGATGATGTTGATGATGATGTTGCTGATGATGTTGCTGATGATGTTGCTGATGATGTTGCTGATGATGTTGCTGATGATGTTGCTGGTGATGTTGCTGATGCTGTTGCTGATGATGTTGCTGATGATGACGTGAGACGGTGTGGTATGCCCGGAGGCGGTGTTGTATGCCCGGAGGCGGTGTTGTATGCCCGGAGGCGGTGTGGTATGCCCGGAGGCGGTGTTGTATGCCCGGAGGCGGTGTTGTATGCCCTGAGGCGGTCTGGTATGTCCGGAGGCGGTGTAGTATGCCCGGAGGCGGTGTTGTATGCCCGGAGGCGGTGTGGTATGCCCGGAGGCGGTGCAGTATGCCCGGAGGCGGTGTTGTAGCCCGGAGGCGGTGTGGTATGCCCGGAGGCGGTGTAGTATGCCCGGAAGCGGTGTTGTATGCCCGGAGGCGGTGTGGTATGCCCGGAGGCGGTGTAGTATGCCCGGAGGCGGTGTTGTATGCCCGGAGGCGGTGTGGTATGCCCGGAGGCGGTACAACACCGCCTCCGGGCATGATGATGATAATGATGATGATGATGATGATGATGATGATGATGATGATGATGATGATGATGATGATGATGATGATGATGATGATGATGATGATGATGATGATGATGATGATGATGATGATGATGATGATGATGATGATGATGATGATGATGATGATGATGATGATGATGATGATGATGATGATGATGATGATGATGATGATGATGATGATGATGATGATGATGATGATGATGATGATGATGATGATGATGTTGCTGATGATGATGTTGCTGATGATGATGTTGCTGATGATGTTGCTGATGATGTTGCTGGTGATGTTGCTGATGCTGTTGCTGATGATGTTGCTGATGATGACGTGAGACGGTGTGGTATGCCCGGAGGCGGTGTTGTATGCCCGGAGGCGGTGTTGTATGCCCGGAGGCGGTGTGGTATGCCCGGAGGCGGTGTTGTATGCCCGGAGGCGGTGTTGTATGCCCTGAGGCGGTCTGGTATGTCCGGAGGCGGTGTAGTATGCCCGGAGGCGGTGTTGTATGCCCGGAGGCGGTGTGGTATGCCCGGAGGCGGTGCAGTATGCCCGGAGGCGGTGTTGTAGCCCGGAGGCGGTGTGGTATGCCCGGAGGCGGTGTAGTATGCCCGGAAGCGGTGTTGTATGCCCGGAGGCGGTGTGGTATGCCCGGAGGCGGTGTAGTATGCCCGGAGGCGGTGTTGTATGCCCGGAGGCGGTGTGGTATGCCCGGAGGCGGTACAACACCGCCTCCGGGCATGATGATGATAATGATGATGATGATGATGATGATGATGATGATGATGATGATGATGATGATGATGATGATGATGATGATGATGATGATGATGATGATGATGATGATGATGATGATGATGATGATGATGATGATGATGATGATGATGATGATGATGATGATGATGATGATGATGATGATGATGATGATGATGATGATGATGATGATGATGATGATGATGATGATGATGATGATGATGATGATGTTGCTGATGATGATGTTGCTGATGATGATGTTGCTGATGATGATGTTGTTGATGATGTTGCTGATGATGTTGCTGATGATGTTGCTGATGATGTTGCTGATGATGTTGATGATGATGTTGATGATGATGTTGATGATGATGTTGATGATGATGTTGATGATGATGTTGATGATGATGTTGATGATGATGTTGATGATGATGTTGATGATGATGTTGATGTTGATGATGATGTTAATGATGATGTTGATGATGATGTTGATGATGATGTTGCTGATGATGTTGCTGATGATGTTGCTGATGATGTTGCTGGTGATGTTGCTGATGATGTTGCTGATGATGTTGCTGATGATGTTGCTGATGATGACGTGAGACGGTGTGGTATGCCCGTTTGCGGTGTTGTATGCCCGGAGGCGGTGTTGCATGCCCGGAGGCGGTGTGGTATGCCCGGAGGCGGTGCAGTATGCCCGGAGGCGGTGTTGTATGCCCGGAGGCGGTGTGGTATGCCCGGAGGCGGTGTAGTATGCCCGGAGGCGGTGTTGTATGCCCGGAGGCGGTGTGGTATGCCCGGAGGCGGTGTAGTATGCCCGGAGGCGGTGTTGTATGCCCGGAGGCGGTGTGGTATGCCCGGAGGCGGTACAACACCGCCTCCGGGCATGATGATGATAATGATGATGATGATGATGATGATGATGATGATGATGATGATGATGATGATGATGATGATGATGATGATGATGATGATGATGATGATGATGATGATGATGATGATGATGATGATGATGATGATGATGATGATGATGATGATGATGATGATGATGATGATGATGATGATGATGATGATGATGATGATGATGATGATGATGATGATGATGATGATGATGATGATGATGATGATGATGATGATGATGATGCTGCTGATGATGATGTTGCTGATGATGATGTTGCTGATGATGATGTTGTTGATGATGTTGCTGATGATGTTGCTGATGATGTTGCTGATGATGTTGCTGATGATGTTGATGATGATGTTGATGATGATGTTGATGATGATGTTGATGATGATGTTGATGATGATGTTGATGATGATGTTGATGATGATGTTGATGATGATGTTGATGATGATGTTGATGTTGATGATGATGTTAATGATGATGTTGATGATGATGTTGATGATGATGTTGCTGATGATGTTGCTGATGATGTTGCTGATGATGTTGCTGGTGATGTTGCTGATGATGTTGCTGATGATGTTGCTGATGATGTTGCTGATGATGACGTGAGACGGTGTGGTATGCCCGTTTGCGGTGTTGTATGCCCGGAGGCGGTGTTGCATGCCCGGAGGCGGTGTGGTATGCCCGGAGGCGGTGCAGTATGCCCGGAGGCGGTGTTGTATGCCCGGAGGCGGTGTGGTATGCCCGGAGGCGGTGTAGTATGCCCGGAGGCGGTGTTGTATGCCCGGAGGCGGTGTGGTATGCCCGGAGGCGGTGTAGTATGCCCGGAGGCGGTGTTGTATGCCCGGAGGCGGTGTGGTATGCCCGGAGGCGGTACAACACCGCCTCCGGGCATGATGATGATAATGATGATGATGATGATGATGATGATGATGATGATGATGATGATGATGATGATGATGATGATGATGATGATGATGATGATGATGATGATGATGATGATGATGATGATGATGATGATGATGATGATGATGATGATGATGATGATGATGATGATGATGATGATGATGATGATGATGATGATGATGATGATGATGATGATGATGATGATGATGATGATGATGATGATGATGATGATGTTGCTGATGATAATGTTGCTGATGATGATGTTGCTGATGATGATGTTGTTGATGATGTTGCTGATGATGTTGCTGATGATGTTGCTGATGATGTTGCTGATGATGTTGATGATGATGTTGATGATGATGTTGATGATGATGTTGATGATGATGTTGATGATGATGTTGATGATGATGTTGATGATGATGTTGATGATGATGTTGATGATGATGTTGATGTTGATGATGATGTTAATGATGATGTTGATGATGATGTTGATGATGATGTTGCTGATGATGTTGCTGATGATGTTACTGATGATGTTGCTGGTGATGTTTCCTATGATGTTGCTGATGATGTTGCTGATGATGTTGCTGATGATGACGTGAGACGGTGTGGTATGCCCGTTTGCGGTGTTGTATGCCCGGAGGCGGTGTTGCATGCCCGGAGGCGGTGTGGTATGCCCGGAGGCGGTACAACACCGCCTCCGGGCATGATGATGATAATGATGATGATGATGATGATGATGATGATGATGATGATGATGATGATGATGATGATGATGATGATGATGATGATGATGATGATGATGATGATGATGATGATGATGATGATGATGATGATGATGATGATGATGATGATGATGATGATGATGATGATGATGATGATGATGATGATGATGATGATGATGATGATGATGATGATGATGATGATGATGATGATGATGATGATGATGATGATGATGATGATGATGATGATGATGTTGCTGATGATGATGTTGCTGATGATGATGTTGCTGATGATGATGTTGTTGATGATGTTGCTGATGATGTTGCTGATGATGTTGCTGATGATGTTGCTGATGATGTTGATGATGATGTTGATGATGATGTTGATGATGATGTTGATGATGATGTTGATGATGATGTTGCTGATGATGTTGCTGATGATGTTACTGATGATGTTGCTGATGATGTTGCTGATGATGTTGCTGGTGATGTTGCTGATGATGTTGCTGATGATGTTGCTGATGATGACGTGAGACGGTGTGGTATGCCCGGAGGCGGTGTTGTATGCCCGGAGGCGGTGTTGTATGCCCGGAGGCGGTGTGGTATGCCCGGAGGCGGTGTTGTATGCCCGGAGGCGGTGTTGTATGCCCGGAGGCGGTGTGGTATGCCCGGAGGCGGTGTTGTATGCCCGGAGGCGGTGTTGTATGCCCTGAGGCGGTCTGGTATGCCCGGAGGCGGTGTAGTATGCCCGGAGGCGGTGTTGTATGCCCGGAGGCGGTGTGGTATGCCCGGAGGCGGTGCAGTATGCCCGGAGGCGGTGTTGTATGCCCGGAGGGGGTGTTGTATGCCCGGAGGCGGTGTAGTATGCCCGGAGGCGGTGTTGTATGCCCGGAGGCGGTGTGGTATGCCCGGAAGCGGTGTAGTATGCCCGGAGGCGGTGTTGTATGCCCGGAGGAGGTGTGGTATGCCCGGAGGCGGTACAACACCGCCTCCGGGCATGATGATGATAATGATGATGATGATGATGATGATGATGATGATGATGATGATGATGATGATGATGATGATGATGATGATGATGATGATGATGATGATGATGATGATGATGATGATGATGATGATGATGATGATGATGATGATGATGGTGATGATGATGATGATGATGATGTTGCTGATGATGATGTTGCTGATGATGATGTTGCTGATGATGATGTTGTTGATGATGTTGCTGATGATGTTGCTGATGATGTTGCTGATGATGTTGCTGATGATGTTGATGATGATGTTGATGATGATGTTGATGATGATGTTGATGATGATGTTGATGATGATGTTGCTGATGATGTTGCTGATGATGTTGCTGATGATGTTGCTGATGATGTTGCTGATGATGTTGCTGGTGATGTTGCTGATGATGTTGCTGATGATGTTGCTGATGATGACGTGAGACGGTGTGGTATGCCCGGAGGCGGTGTTGTATGCCCGGAGGCGGTGTTGTATGCCCGGAGGCGGTGTGGTATGCCCGGAGGCGGTTTTGTATGCCCGGAGGCGGTGTTGTATGCCCGGAGGCGGTGTGGTATGCCCGGAGGCGGTGTTGTATGCCCGGAGGCGGTGTTGTATGCCCTGAGGCGGTCTGGTATGCCCGGAGGCGGTGTAGTATGCCCGGAGGCGGTGTTGTATGCCCGGAGGCGGTGTGGTATGCCCGGAGGCGGTGCAGTATGCCCGGAGGCGGTGTTGTATGCCCGGAGGCGGTGTGGTATGCCCGGAGGCGGTGTAGTATGCCCGGAGGCGGTGTTGTATGCCTGGAGGCGGTGTGTTATGCCCGGAGGCGGTGTAGTATGCCCGGAGGCGGTGTTGTATGCCCGGAGGCGGTGTGGTATGCCCGGAGGCGGTACAACACCGCCTCCGGGCATGATGATGATAATGATGATGATGATGATGATGATGATGATGATGATGATGATGATGTTGATGATGATGTTGATGATGATGTTGATTATGTTGTTGATGTTGATGATGATGTTAATGATGATGTTGATGATGATGTTGATGATGATGTTGCTGATGATGTTGCTGATGATGTTGCTGATGATGTTGCTGGTGATGTTGCTGATGATGTTGCTGATGATGT
>JAXIVJ010000209.1:12500-15000 GCA_036785665.1 Chirona hameri | reverse complement strand
GGTATGCCCGGAGGCGGTGTTGTATGCCCGGAGGCGGTGTTGTATGCCCGGAGGCGGTGTGGTATGCCCGGAGGCGGTGTTGTATGCCCGGAGGCGGTGTTGTATGCCCTGAGGCGGTCTGGTATGCCCGGAGGCGGTGTAGTATGCCCGAAGGCGGTGTTGTATGCCCGGAGGCGGTGTGGTATGCCCGGAGGCGGTGCAGTATGCCCGGAGGCGGTGTTGTATGCCCGGAGGCGGTGTGGTATGCCCGGAGGCGGTGTAGTATGCCCGGAGGCGGTGTTGTATGCCCGGAGGCGGTGTGGTATGCCCGGAGGCGGTGTAGTATGCCCGGAGGCGGTGTTGTATGCCCGGAGGCGGTGTGGTATGCCCGGAGGCGGTACAACACCGCCTCCGGGCATGATGATGATAATGATGATGATGATGATGATGATGATGATGATGATGATGATGATGATGATGATGATGATGATGATGATGATGATGATGATGATGATGATGATGATGATGATGATGATGATGATGATGATGATGATGATGATGATGATGATGATGATGATGATGATGATGATGATGATGATGATGATGATGATGATGATGATGTTGCTGATGATGATGTTGCTGATGATGATGTTGCTGATGATGATGTTGTTGATGATGTTGCTGATGATGTTGCTGATGATGTTGCTGATGATGTTGCTGATGATGTTGATGATGATGTTGATGATGATGTTGATGATGATGTTGATGATGATGTTGATGATGATGTTGCTGATGATGTTGCTGATGATGTTACTGATGATGTTGCTGATGATGTTGCTGATGATGTTGCTGGTGATGTTGCTGATGATGTTGCTGATGATGTTGCTGATGATGACGTGAGACGGTGTGGTATGCCCGGAGGCGGTGTTGTATGCCCGGAGGCGGTGTTGTATGCCCGGAGGCGGTGTGGTATGCCCGGAGGCGGTGTTGTATGCCCGGAGGCGGTGTTGTATGCCCGGAGGCGGTGTGGTATGCCCGGAGGCGGTGTTGTATGCCCGGAGGCGGTGTTGTATGCCCTGAGGCGGTCTGGTATGCCCGGAGGCGGTGTAGTATGCCCGGAGGCGGTGTTGTATGCCCGGAGGCGGTGTGGTATGCCCGGAGGCGGTGCAGTATGCCCGGAGGCGGTGTTGTATGCCCAGAGGGGGTGTTGTATGCCCGGAGGCGGTGTAGTATGCCCGGAGGCGGTGTTGTATGCCCGGAGGCGGTGTGGTATGCCCGGAAGCGGTGTAGTATGCCCGGAGGCGGTGTTGTATGCCCGGAGGAGGTGTGGTATGCCCGGAGGCGGTACAACACCGCCTCCGGGCATGATGATGATAATGATGATGATGATGATGATGATGATGATGATGATGATGATGATGATGATGATGATGATGATGATGATGATGATGATGATGATGATGATGATGATGATGATGATGATGATGATGATGATGATGATGATGATGATGATGATGATGATGATGATGATGATGATGATGATGATGATGATGATGATGATGTTGCTGATGATGATGTTGCTGATGATGATGTTGCTGATGATGATGTTGTTGATGATGTTGCTGATGATGTTGCTGATGATGTTGCTGATGATGTTGCTGATGATGTTGATGATGATGTTGATGATGATGTTGATGATGATGTTGATGATGATGTTGATGATGATGTTGATGATGATGTTGCTGATGATGTTGCTGATGATGTTGCTGATGATGTTGCTGATGATGTTGCTGATGATGGTGCTGGTGATGTTGCTGATGATGTTGCTGATGATGTTGCTGATGATGACGTGAGACGGTGTGGTATGCCCGGAGGCGGTGTTGTATGCCCGGAGGCGGTGTTGTATGCCCGGAGGCGGTGTGGTATGCCCGGAGGCGGTTTTGTATGCCCGGAGGCGGTGTTGTATGCCCGGAGGCGGTGTGGTATGCCCGGAGGCGGTGTTGTATGCCCGGAGGCGGTGTTGTATGCCCTGAGGCGGTCTGGTATGCCCGGAGGCGGTGTAGTATGCCCGGAGGCGGTGTTGTATGCCCGGAGGCGGTGTGGTATGCCCGGAGGCGGTGCAGTATGCCCGGAGGCGGTGTTGTATGCCCGGAGGCGGTGTGGTATGCCCGGAGGCGGTGTAGTATGCCCGGAGGCGGTGTTGTATGCCTGGAGGCGGTGTGTTATGCCCGGAGGCGGTGTAGTATGCCCGGAGGCGGTGTTGTATGCCCGGAGGCGGTGTGGTATGCCCGGAGGCGGTACAACACCGCCTCCGGGCATGATGATGATAATGATGATGATGATGATGATGATGATGATGATGATGATGATGATGATGATGATGATGATGATGATGATGATGATGATGATGATGATGATGATGATGATGATGATGATGATGATGATGATGATGATGATGATGATGATGATGATGATGATGATGATGATGATGATGATGATGATGATGATGATGATGATGATG
>JAXIVJ010000209.1:0-2500 GCA_036785665.1 Chirona hameri | reverse complement strand
TGATGTTGCTGATGATGTTGCTGATGATGTTGCTGATGATGTTGCTGATGATGTTGATGATGATGTTGATGATGATGTTGATGATGATGTTGATGATGATGTTGATGATGATGTTGATGATGATGTTGCTGATGATGTTGCTGATGATGTTGCTGATGATGTTGCTGATGATGTTGCTGATGATGGTGCTGGTGATGTTGCTGATGATGTTGCTGATGATGTTGCTGATGATGACGTGAGACGGTGTGGTATGCCCGGAGGCGGTGTTGTATGCCCGGAGGCGGTGTTGTATGCCCGGAGGCGGTGTGGTATGCCCGGAGGCGGTTTTGTATGCCCGGAGGCGGTGTTGTATGCCCGGAGGCGGTGTGGTATGCCCGGAGGCGGTGTTGTATGCCCGGAGGCGGTGTTGTATGCCCTGAGGCGGTCTGGTATGCCCGGAGGCGGTGTAGTATGCCCGGAGGCGGTGTTGTATGCCCGGAGGCGGTGTGGTATGCCCGGAGGCGGTGCAGTATGCCCGGAGGCGGTGTTGTATGCCCGGAGGCGGTGTGGTATGCCCGGAGGCGGTGTAGTATGCCCGGAGGCGGTGTTGTATGCCTGGAGGCGGTGTGTTATGCCCGGAGGCGGTGTAGTATGCCCGGAGGCGGTGTTGTATGCCCGGAGGCGGTGTGGTATGCCCGGAGGCGGTACAACACCGCCTCCGGGCATGATGATGATAATGATGATGATGATGATGATGATGATGATGATGATGATGATGATGATGATGATGATGATGATGATGATGATGATGATGATGATGATGATGATGATGATGATGATGATGATGATGATGATGATGATGATGATGATGATGATGATGATGATGATGATGATGATGATGATGATGATGATGATGATGATGATGATGATGATGATGATGATGATGATGATGATGATGATGATGATGATGATGATGATGATGATGTTGCTGATGATGATGTTGCTGATGATGATGTTGCTGATGATGATGTTGTTGATGATGTTGCTGATGATGTTGCTGATGATGTTGCTGATGATGTTGCTGATGATGTTGATGATGATGTTGATGATGATGTTGATGATGATGTTGATGATGATGTTGATGATGATGTTGATGATGATGTTGATGATGATGTTGATTATGTTGTTGATGTTGATGATGATGTTAATGATGATGTTGATGATGATGTTGATGATGATGTTGCTGATGATGTTGCTGATGATGTTGCTGATGATGTTGCTGGTGATGTTGCTGATGATGTTGCTGATGATGTTGCTGATGATGTTGCTGATGATGACGTGAGACGGTGTGGTATGCCCGTTTGCGGTGTTGTATGCCCGGAGGCGGTGTTGTATGCCCGGAGGCGGTGTGGTATGCCCGGAGGCGGTGTTGTATGCCCGGAGGCGGTGTTGTATGCCGGAGGCGGTGTAGTATGCCCGGAGGCGGTGTAGTATGCCCGGAGGCGGTGTTGTATGCCCGGAGGCGGTGTGGTATGCCCGGAGGCGGTGTAGTATGCCCGGAGGCGGTGTTGTATGCCCGGAGGCGGTGTGGTATGCCCGGAGGCGGTACAACACCGCCTCCGGGCATGATGATGATAATGATGATGATGATGATGATGATGATGATGATGATGATGATGATGATGATGATGATGATGATGATGATGATGATGATGATGATGATGATGATGATGATGGTGATGATGATGATGATGATGATGATGATGATGATGATGATGATGATGATGATGATGATGATGATGATGATGATGATGATGATGATGATGATGATGATGATGATGATGATGATGATGATGATGATGATGATGATGTTGCTGATGATGATGTTGCAGATGATGATGTTGCTGATGATGATGTTGTTGATGATGTTGCTGATGATGTTGCTGATGATGTTGCTGATGATGTTGCTGATGATGTTGATGATGATGTTGATGATGATGTTGATGATGATGTTGATGATGATGTTGATGATGATGTTGCTGATGATGTTGCTGATGATGTTGCTGATGATGTTGCTGATGATGTTGCTGATGATGTTGCTGGTGATGTTGCTGATGCTGTTGCTGATGATGTTGCTGATGATGACGTGAGACGGTGTGGTATGCCCGGAGGCGGTGTTGTATGCCCGGAGGCGGTGTTGTATGCCCGGAGGCGGTGTGGTATGCCCGGAGGCGGTGTTGTATGCCCGGAGGCGGTGTTGTATGCCCTGAGGCGGTCTGGTATGTCCGGAGGCGGTGTAGTATGCCCGGAGGCGGTGTTGTATGCCCGGAGGCGGTGTGGTATGCCCGGAGGCGGTGCAGTATGCCCGGAGGCGGTGTTGTAGCCCGGAGGCGGTGTGGTATGCCCGGAGGCGGTGTAGTATGCCCGGAAGCGGTGTTGTATGCCCGGAGGCGGTGTGGTATGCCCGGAGGCGGTGTAGTATGCCCGGAGGCGGTGTTGTATGCCCGGAGGCGGTGTGGTA
>JAXIVJ010000208.1:207500-338306 GCA_036785665.1 Chirona hameri | reverse complement strand
ATCTATCTATCTATCTATCTATCTATCTATCTATCTAGATATATAGATATATAGATATATAGATATATATATATATATATATATATATATATATATATATATATATATATATATATATATATATATATATATATATATATATATATATATATATATATCTACTTAGCCAAGTTGCTCAGGCAGGAGCGTTTAGGAAGAAACCCGTGCTGAGAAGAAGGCAGTGCTGGAAGGCATGCTTGGAGCAAGCTCTCGCACACTACCTTCTCCAGAATTTTAGAGCAAAGTGTTAATAATGAGATTGGTCTATAGTTGTCTGGAAGCTTTTTAGAACCATTTTTTAATACAGGAATGATGTTGGCCCGCTTCCAAGTTGACGGGAACACCCCGGAGCGCACTGACAATCGGCATATGATGTCAATAGGGATCGAAACTCATCTGCACATTCGTGTAAAATCCTAGCACTGAGGCCATCAGGACCGCAAGCTTTATGTGGGCTTAGCTCGCGCAGGAGCTGTGCCACACGGCCAGGTGGAACGTTAAAAGCAGACAAACCGGGGGCGTTAAGAGCGGGGGCGTCCGGTAAAGCGTCAGTACACGGTGCGCTAAACTTTTTAACGAAACACTTGTTGAAGCAATTTGCCCTAGCCGTTGCGTCCTTCACCCACCATGCCGTTGCACTCCAAAACGGGAGACACGTGACCACTGGACTTAAAAGATTTAATGAATGTCCAGTATCGCTTAGGATTATCTTTGAATTCTCGCACAAGTCCCGTCAGATAGTCATGATAACTGGTTCTAACCTCGCGTTTAAAATCTGCTCTTGCCCTCGCGTGCTCCTCTATGTTCGCGACAGAGGGGTCTGCCTTTTTGCGCTTGTGGGCCTGTTCTTTCTCACGCAGGAGATCACGAACATGCCGACTAAACCACGGTGGATATTTCTGACGCAACTCTATCATAGGTATATGGTCACTTACAGCGGCAAACACAAAATCATAAAATAACTCAACGGCAGAATCAACATCCATACATTCTAGTATCGTCCAAGGCACCGAGCGCAGGGCCTGACGCAAAGCAGTAAAATCTGCACGCTTGTAATTGTACACCTTAGATCTAGAAGCTCGAGGGGCCGGGCCTATGTTAACTTGGAAGTGCGTCACTACAACCAGGTGATCAGAAGTGAACAGTCTGCTGCGAACCTCAGATGTCGCAACGCCACCGCAGGACACCGCCAGGTCGAGGAAGTTCTCCCCGCGCGTTGCTGTCGTCACCGACTGCACCGCACCGCACTCCGCGATAGCGTCGACGAAGGTGACGGCCCGCGCGGTGCGCCTCCGCAGACCGGCCTCTCCGTCACCCGTCCACTGGATCTCGGGCAGGTTCACGTCCCCTACAATCAGGAACGGGCGGCCGGTGCGGTGGAGCCCGCGCAGGAGATCCGTGACTCTCTCCGTCTCTCGATCTGCGTCGGGGGCGCGGTAGCAGACGGCTAAGAAGGCTGAGCGGGTTGTGCCCAGTTGCACGACCAGCGACTCGCAGTCGGTTTCGAGGTCGGGTCGGTGCACAGGAGACAGCTGGGACTTGACAGCACACGCTACTCCGCCTCCTCTGCCGCTCCTGTCCCTCCGGAACCACGTAAAGTTATGCATGCCCGGCTGCAGCTCCGAGTCGGCTACGTGCGGGCTGAGCCATGTCTCTGTCAGACAGATGGCGTCGTAGCCGCCCAGCTCTACAGCATGTGCGCGGAGCGTTCCCAACTTGTTTTTCACGCTGCACACGTTCTGTGAGAAGACGCGCAGAGCTGGTCCTGGGTTTCTCTCGATGTCGCCGGACAAAAGGAATAGCAGCAGCAGCCAGCAGCAGCCGGTCGGCTTCAGCAGCTTGCGTCGGTGCTGTGTGGCAGCTGCCCAGAGACCGAAGCTGTCCGTGGTGTAGGTGACCGCAGCTCCAGGACAGATGGCAGCACCAGAGGCGGTGCAGGTGGCGGCATTCTGAAGCAGCGCTGGTCAATCAATCAGTGTATTAAAAACCATCCACGAGGTGGCTATTCTGGTTTCATGTCAGTGTTACAAATAATATACAAAATACGATAAAAACGAGTACACTTCACTACACTACATCGGTAAAATCACACTTCGCATAGCGGTCTTAAAACCATCCAATGAATGGGCGGCACAAGCTTGTGGTGGCAGGCGATTCCAGACAACTGCAGCCCGATACGAAAAAGCCTTCTGAGAGGCGGTCAATCTGCACTTGTGCAGGTGGAGGCTACCTCGATCAGAGGCGCGCGTCTCGCGTGTGGAAACAGCGGCACGTGGGGTGAACATAGCGCGTATCTCGGGTGGCGCTCCCTCCTCTCTGAGCGCCTTAAACACCTTTACGGCGTCGCGGCGCGCCACCAGGGTCTCGATCTTCGGCCATCCTAAAGAATTTAGAGCCTGGGTTATATGATCATGCTTTTTGAGTCCTGTGACGATACGAGCGGCAAAGTTTATCAGTTTTGGATTTTGACCAGTTGACCCTTGGTCGCCCCTCCCCACACGCACAGGCAGTACGTGATATGTGGGAACACGTACGCCTGAATTATAATTTTAAGGGCTTCTGAGGTGAAGTAATGCCGAACTTTGTACAGAGAGACAAGGATACCGTTACATTTTTTGGAGACACTCGAGACATGCGCGTCCCATGACAGACCACGGTCCACCACGACGCCGAGGATTTTGATGCTGGTCGAGGCCTGCACCTCGGAACCATTTAATTCAAACCGAAAATGTTCCGTTTTTGCCAAATTTTTCTTTGAGCCAACAAGCATGAAAGCAGTTTTCTTCGCGTTCATTTTGAGAGAGTTAGAATCAAACCAAGACTGGAGCTCACGCAAGGTGAGCTCCAGTCTAATTTTTAGCCCGGCGAGACCAGGTCCGTCAGGGGACGCGCAGTCAACGTGCACGGTGTCGTCAGCGTAGGAGATGAGGCGGCCATGGGTCAAATATCCATATAAATCGTTTGAGAACAAAATGAACAAGACTGGACCAATAATCGAGCCCTGGGGCACACCACAAGTCACGGGACAAGTCAACCGTCCACAA
Source organism: Chirona hameri (assembly GCA_036785665.1). Taxonomy (NCBI): domain Eukaryota; kingdom Metazoa; phylum Arthropoda; class Thecostraca; order Balanomorpha; family Balanidae; genus Chirona; species Chirona hameri. Next base: position 335,223 of record JAXIVJ010000208.1, on the reverse strand, counting down.
CGCACCATCTGCATTCGGCCGCTCAAATAACTCCTAAACCAGTCCACGTCATTGACACCATACCATGACAATTTTGTGAGGAGCAGGCCGTGGTCGACGCTGTCGAACGCCTTCGAGAGGTCCATCGTCGTTACCGACGATACAAGGCCTTCGTCGATGTTGGTGACCAGGCGCTCGACAGCGGCGAGCACGGCGTCCTCTGTTGAATGGCGAGATCTGTATGCATATTGGGATGAATGCAGAAGCCCTGTGATATTTAAAAACTCGGTCAGTTGTGTACAAATTACTTTTTCTAAAATTTTAGACAAAACACTAAGCAAAGAAATCGGTCTATAATCGGACGGAACGGCAGGGTCACGTGACTTTGGGATGGGAACAATACATGCAGTTTTCCAGCTATCGGGGAACACTTTGGTGACGATTGACATATTTATAAGTTTTAGCAGATGTGGGCCGATAACTGGGAAACACTCGCGCACAGCCTGAAGTGGTACCTCGTCCAGACCAACAGCTCGCGACGCGCGCATACGTCGGATGCACCGGGAGAGCTCCGGAAGCGTCACCGGTCGGAAGGAGAAGCTGGCCGCGCAGACGGTGGGTGGTCTGGGCCTCTTGCTGCCGTCGATGACTGCGCTCCGCAGGTCGGTGGCGATGCGGGTTCCCACGGATGAGAAATGGCGGTTGAGCTCGTCCGCAGCCGTTTCGGCGTTCTCAGGGCTCGCCACAGATGCGCTCCCGGCCGGCGGCGAGGTTGCAACGGCAAACCTCTTGAAGGTCGGCCAGAAGCGACGGTGGCCACCAGACGCCATCTCCCCACACAGAAACTCACGCCTGCTCGAGATGAGGCGGCACTTGACGTGATTGCGAAGTCTGGTGAAGTCTGCCCTTGCCTCTGGTGTACGCAGACACAGCCAGGTGTCGCGGGCGCTGTCCCGCTCAGCCATCAGCGCTCGCAGGGACGGGTCGTCGGTCAGCCAGGGGCAGTGCGGCTTCGTGACGCGCGTTCTTCTCGCTGGGCAGTGGTTGTCCACCACAGCGTTCCAAACAGCCATGAACTGCTGCACGCACCCGTCGACGTCAGTGGCGCCATCTACCTGACTCCAGTCCGACAGCAGCAGATCATGACAGATTGCGTTCCAGTCTGCGCGTCTCCAGCCGCGCTGAGTACGCCACTGGGGGTCCCTCCGCACCCGCCCCAGGCGCGCCCTCATGATGACGGGTTGATGGTCGCTGATGACGTCAGGGAGCACCTCGATCTCAGGCGCCGGTTCTCGCATGTTGGTGATGACGTGATCTAGTGCCGACGGAGTTGGGCTGAGGTGGGTCGGGCTGGTCACCAGCTGTACCATATTCAGCCCGCTAATAATGTCGGAGTAGCGGCGTACTTGGGACGAGCTGGTGTCCATCACGTTAAAGTTGGTATCGCCCAGGAGAAACACGGGCCTTCCTGCGCCGGCGGGCTCTCGAAGCTGCTCCTGCAGGTGCTCCAGACTGGGAGTCACCGGGCTGTCGGGCGGGCGGTATATAACGCCCACCGTAATTGGTCGACCACCCGGCCACATTGCTGACGCCCACAGGGTCTCCAGAGGTCCGTCCGCCGGCGTGGCGAGTCGCTGAAGCCGCATTTCTACCCGGTGTAGGATCGCAACACCGCCTCCGCGGCGCGTGTCACGGTCACGTCTGAGAATGGCGTAGCCTGGGAACACCAGGAATGTGTCCAGAACTTGAGGTGTGAGCCACGTCTCTGATAGACAGAGTATATCGAGTTTGTGGTCGCTTAATAGGAGGTTGATTTCATCTAGCTTGCTGCTCAAAGATCGGACGTTTAAATGACCGATGCTCATCTGGGAGCAGGGCGCTGCTGCGGGCCGAGTGATGTCACCTCCACCCCGTCTCCGCGCGCGCTCGCTGGCGGTGTCACAGGCGCGCTCAGGTGGCGTGAGCTGCACCTGAATGAGCGCGCGGTCGTAAGATAGGCGGGGGTGCTGGCCAGGTGTCAGAGTCGGTGGTGCTGCATCACGGTACCGCCGGTCGGCGTCTCTCTCGGTGCGGTGTCGCCGCCGCTGCACCCGCTGTCCTGCGCGGACGCCCCGTCGTCTCCCTTGTCCAGTTCGAGACGTGGCGCTCCGACCCTCAGCCGCGACTGCTCGGCGGCCGACATTGGGATGCGCCTCGCTCGGCACGGCCGCCCCACTGGACCAGGGCCTGGCACCGCCTCTGCCCAGCAGCCAGGCCGGCTGCAGACGGGGCGGCGGCCCGACCTGACCGGGCAGCGGGCTCGGTAGAATACGGTAGACCGTGGGCGGGCGCGCTGATTGGCGGAGCCCAAGGTCATACCTCTTCCCGAAGCGGTAGAGGGCGGAGCCTCGAGCCGCGACGCCGGGCATCCGGCGCTCCTCACGGACATCAAGACGCAAACAGCGACAACAAAAATCACTGATAAAAGCCACAGATGTAAAGGTCGCGGCATAAAAAGTCACTAACTCAGCTCTGTATGTCCAACACTCGATCACTGCGCACTGTCACAGCGTACGGTCACTTGGAACCGCGGAAAAACACGTAAACAAACGGAGCTCCGACTGTGGCGGCCGCCATATTCAGGCGCCAGACTTACAGTCGCGAGTCATTTGCGGACCACGTTGACGCCACTGCCGCTAAGGCCAACCGCATGCTTGGCCTGCTAATTAGAAGCATGCAGATGTCTGCTGGCACACAACAAACGCGCTTTGACCATGCCGCAGCCCTCGCCGCCTACAAGGCCCATGTAAGATCCGTACTGGAATACGGTAGCGTAATCTGGTCAGGCGCTGCGGTCACCCATATGCGCCATACCCATAACGTTCCCGCTGTCAGCACCAAGCCGACGTACGCGGCGCCCCGAGCTCTTCCATGTACCTCGTGGAAGAGTTGACTCTGTAAAGAGGGGCTTCTTGATTCGTCTCCCGCATCTCTTTAAAGGAAATAGTTCACCTTCGGAACATTTTTCAGAACACGATTTTATTATATTTTGTAATACAGTTTCTCTTTTTCTTTTAAAAAATGGTCCTACATCGCGCCAACTCAGGACGGAAGGTCGTCAATTATAAATTGTATGGTGTGCGTTATTGGTCTGCGCATGCTCCCTGGCGGTACTGGCACTTTCAGACGGTACGGTACATCATATATGCGCCGCATTCCTTCGTCAAAAAGTCAAATATCTTCGGCTGGAGAGTCTTCTCAGCCAAGAAAAGTTGAAGATAAGGATTTCTCAATACGGGCTACAAAACTGCTATTTCAGTTCAAAACCCCATGTTGAAGGTGAACTATTTCCTTTAACTCGCTCACACACAGCAGCCCTCAGACGGATTTATTTATGCCGTCTCGTACCCTTAGGTCTGACATCACGAAGTTCGCTGATGTTCAGGGTACATACTTCAGTTAAGGTCGCTGCTGTGAGCCTAGATCACGTCCCGTGATCGGTCATTGGCTTTAAGTTGCACTTGTCTATTTTAGGTCTTTTGCCTGTACCAGCGCTATATTTACACGTTTATATTTACTTTTACCGGCGCTTTTATGTATTTGTCTATTTTTAGGTGTTTGCCTGTATCAGCGCTTTATTTACACATTTGTTCTTACTGCAGTTTTGCATTTGACTTTTTGCGTTTTTGACTTTTTGTATTTGACTTTGTGCCTTTTTGACTTTTTGCATTTGAATTTTTGCCTTTTTTACTTTTATCCATTATGACTTTTTGCCTCTTTGACTTTTTGCATTTGACTTTCATCCTTTTGACTTTGCATTTGACTTTTTGTCTTTTTGACTTTTTGGTGTTTTGACTTTTTGCATTTGACTTTTATCCCATTTGACTTTTTGCCCGTTTGACTTTTTGCTTTTTACTTTTTGCTTTTTGCCTTTTTGCCATTTTACTTTTTGTCCGTTTGACTTTTTGCCATTTTGACTTTTTGCATTTGACTTTTAGCCTATTTGACTTTTTATATCGTCAACAATATCACAAAACTTGACAACTCAGAACACAAGCTTGTGAATTATTTATTTTATCAAAGCTACATACATTACTACCAGTAAGGCGCCGTAGTTGGCGATGAACGAGCGAGCGCGAAGGAAATGTATGGGGAATTTCAACTCGATCGGGCGAGTAGTTTCTGAGATACAAAAAAGGGTGCGCACGTGCTCACGTGCAGAGGCACCCACCTTTGACTTGTGGCAAAGTGGGGGCTGAGAGGTCCCTAACCACACACCAAATTTGAACACAATCGGCTCAGTCGTTCCAGAGATAACCGAAGGTTGGTTTCACAAGGATAACACTATTCTTTAGAATTGTGTTTCCTTTGGGAAACAAACCTGAGCTGTTCGATCGGGAGGGGTTTTCTTAAGTAAAGAATAGGGGTGTGCACGTGCGCACGTGCAAAGCCACCCCACCCCTGACTTGTGGAAAGGCGGCTGAGAGGTCCCTGACCACCAGACTGGTTATTGATTCGACTCTGATTGAATCGATTGGAATCGTTCAATCAAAATCCCTTGAATCAAAGAAGAATCGATTTACCACCGGATTTTTGGATTCATGAATCATGATTGAATCAAAGCCCGCGTAAAAACAAGGCTGATTGAATCAAAAAGACTGCAATGCTATTTCAATGGTGAGTCAAACGTGATTTTTAAAAAAATTGTTTTGATTCTTTGAATCGTAAAGAATCAGTTCTCAAAATGGTTATACATGAATCAAACGGTGACTGAATCATTCATATTCCAAAATGAATCGTGATTAAATCCTTCCAAAAACGGTGAATCAATAACCAGTCTGCAGTAACCACGCACCAAATTCGAACACAATCGGCTCAGTCGTTCCTGAGATACAGAATAGGGGTGTGCACGTGCACACATGCAGAGGCACCCACCCCTGACGTGTGGGTAACTGGCGGATGAGAGGTCCCTAACCACACACCAAATTTGAACACAATCGGCTCAGCCGTTCCTGAGATATAGAATAGGGGTGTGCACGTGCGCACGTGCAGAGCCACCCCATCCCTGAGTTGTGTGAAAGTGGCGGCTGAGGGGTACCTAACCACACACGAAATTTGCACATAATCTGCCCAGCCGTTGCAGAGTTATTGCGAGAAAATACTTTTCAACACCCCTCACGCGGCACGCGCCACGCGCAGTGGTAGTCACCCACATGAGTCGGCACTGGTCTCACACAGGTAGGTTAGATGGGGCTGCTCAGCAAAGAAGTCCGCTTGTCAATCGGACGTGCGGTTGCAGAGATATGAGCTTCTCAAAAGCGTCGCCACGGAAACGCTCATAATTACGCAAATCTTCGTAGAGTAGGCACGAATATTTGCGAACGAAGAATTGCGGACGAATATTTGCGGACGAAGATTTGCGGACGAAGATTTGCGGACGAAGAATTGCGGACGAAGATTTGCGGACGAAGAATTGCGGACGAAGAATTGCGGACGAAGATTTGCGGACGAAGATTTGCGTAGACGAAGATTTGCGTAGACGAAGACTTGCGATACGAATAATTGCGTAGACGAATATTTGCGGATACGAAGAAATGCGAGACGAATATTTGCGGATACGAAGAAATGCGAGACGAAGAAACCCGCGACGAAGAAATGCGGAGACGAAGATTTGCGGACGAAGAAATGCCCGACGAAGAAATGCGGGACGAAGATTCGTCATGGAATCGTTTTGAGACTCCCGGCGCTCGGTCCAAGTGACGCCCAGTGACGTCACTCAAGGGTCGCGGCTAGCAAATCGGGCTTCCCTATGCCCCACAACACTGGTGAAACCCCCCTGGTTCTCACCAACTTGCGGCCGGCGCGGCGGCGGTGGTGTACAGCCCCTGACAGCGGACCTCCCCCCACTCCGGCGCGCCGTGTGGGAGGAACATGCCTCCACTCGACCGATAATTGTGAACGATTGGGGTGTCTCAGGTAAAATGGGAGGCCATTCCAGGAATCTTGAAGACACGATAAATACTTATATCCATCTCTCTGAGATAACAATTTAAAGGGGATACCTACCAAGCCTATTTGCATTGCCGGGAGCGGGATTCGACTGCCATGGTGATGTCACGGCTACCAAACAACTTGCGCCTACCCCCCGGCCGCACCCGTCATGCCAACTTTTGATGACGATATAATATTGTAATATTTTTGGTTTAATTTATTTGAAGGTTTTTGAATAAGTTTAGCTATTGAAATATGCAGAAAATCTTTTCAGTTGATTTTACATTTAGTGAAATTGTTTCAGCTGAGCTTCCTTCATCATAAAAATAAGTCATTTTGACGTAGTAAGATCATCAGGTGTTCATTGCACTAATGTTTCCCAAATGATTGATGTAAACAAAAACAGCCATATTGCAGGGTACCAGTGTTTTATATACCCACGGTAAATATAATTATTATAGGCTTACCGTGCAGCGCCAGCTTACGCGAATGCGTGTGCGTGTGGTTGTGTGTGGTGGGCGTTCAAAATATCTTCAAGTGCTGTTTTTGTTTTGCTGAAGGAGCAATAATATATACCCCGATCAAACAATTTATTTATCTCATGCATTTCCTCATACTCATATTTTACACTTCATAAGTACAAGTTTTTAATTCAAATTGTATTTGTTGGCATGTCCAATATTATGGTTGCAGCTGTGCAGATTCTGCAATGAAATCTGAAAGCAAGAAAGCATCTGAAGTTTGTAAGTATTATTGTAAATAACTTTTGGTTGTTTGTCCGCCCCTGTAGCTCAGTCAGGAGAGCTCTGGGCTTCTGGCCTCACCCGGTGTGGCAGCCCTGGGTTGAGTCGCTTCAGCACTCACTATTTGCCCCTGACTGGGTTGGCCTGTGGCTGGTGGCAGCGGTTGCATTCAATGTCAGCCGTCAGGTGATGTCCAAGGGCAGGGCGGACTGTGTCCAGGTATGTCAGACACATTAAACTTTTGCTGATAAATTATGCCTGTCACTAGGAATTGTCTGATGGATGGTGGGGTCAGGGCCCATGCAGCAAGCTCTGTGTATGCAGGTTCTGCCTGGTGGCCGTTCAGGAGAGGCTGCCTGAGGGCCTGGGAAAAAGTCCTTCCATATTTTGGTCATGTGTTTTAAATGAAGGGTTCTTTTATAATCTTCTTTTTGTAAAGCAGTGTGTTGGAGATCCCACAAGTTTATTTACAGTTTACTATAGCACGTTCACCATAAAAAAAGACATTTGATTGTGGAAGAGAAAAATCCAAGATGGAGGCCAATTCCGCCCCAGGCAGCCTCTCCCGAACAGCCACCTCCTGCCTGGCCTCAGTGTGGTCAAGGACCATGCAGAAAACTCTTGCGGGTCCTGCCTGGCCTTGGAAATCCATTCATTCAAAAGGGTGGACTACATTGATATAAAATAATTATGGTTCACATTATTTTCAGGATCATGCTTTCATGGTTGTTTTCCTCTCCCTGGCCAAAGTCCCAGTCCCAGCACCAAACAGATAAGGTAAACAATGGGTGTTAATTTTCCCTGAGGGATTTTTTTTTCTATGGTATTTAACATATTGCCTGGTATTTCACCTGCTTCTCTGGTATTTTTAGGGACCTTTGTAGTATATTAAAAATCTACCTATTTCTGAGTACTAGTGTAGTAAATATTAGTGCTTCTGTGGTAAAACTAGTATACCTTCAGTAAATATGATGGTCCTTGATGCTGCAGACAATTCACATGGACCAGGGTGTGGCAGAAAACAATTATAACAACATAATCAAACCTGACCTAACCTTTACAGCAATTACGGTCGCAGGGACCCATATTTAGAATGCTCCACTCACATTTGCTCGCTGCGCTGCATCCCTACCGGGGGCTGTTGCCCCCTGCCCTCCCCCATCCGACCATCTTGTAGACAAAACAAGATGATTATATCAAACATATTTTGAAGATCTTTCCATAAAATATAGCCCAATTCTTACATGCCTTTCCCTCCAAAGGCATCCATAAATCAGTATCAGGGTTTCAATTATCCAATACATTTTAAAATAAGGAGTGGTAAATCCACAGTAAAACTAGCGAAAAAGAGTGGGAAAATAGTATCCATAGGGTGTTGTTTTCCACCCAAATTTCCTAATCCTAGGATACTGCTTTACCCGATCAGCTGCGGCATGACTGTTACACCACGACAACGGCGACATTCTCCGACCCCACATCGGATGGCCTTTACCCGATCAGCTGCGGCATGACTGTTACACCACGACAACGGCGACATTCTCCGACCCCACATCGGATGGCCTTTACCCGATCAGCTGCGGCATGACTGTTACACCACGACAACGGCGACATTCTCCGACCCCACATCGGATGGCCTTTACCCGATCAGCTGCGGAATGACTGTTACACCACGACAACGGCGACATTCTCCGACCCCACAACGGATGGCCTTTACCCGATCAGCTGCGGCATGGCTGTACACCACGACAATGGCGACATTCTCCGACCCCACGTATCGGATGGGGCAACACTACATCATTGTGCTGGTCGGACCGCTGTCCGTAAGCTCTATACCTGGCGGGTCGGGCCGCTCGACCCAGACGGGTCACATGAGCGCCGCCGGCTGTCCGTAAGCTCTATACCTGGCGGGTCGGGCCGCTCGACCCAGACGGGTCACATGACCGCCGCCGGCTGTCCGTAAGCTCTATACCTGGCGGGTCGGGCCGCTCGACCCAGACGGGTCACATGACTGCCGCTGGCTGTCCGTAAGCTCTATACCTGGCGGGTCGGGCCACTCGACCCAGACGGGTCACATGACTGCCGCCGGCTGTCCGTAAGCTATATACCTGGCGGGTCGGGCCGTTCGACCCAGACGGGTCACATGACTGCCGCTGACTGTCCGTAAGCTCTATACCTGGCGGGTCGGGCCGCTCGACCCAGACGGGTCACATGACTGCCGCTGTCTGTCTGGTCACTGCAATAGAAAACTTAAAAATACTGTACCCATCTATTGTTTCAGACAAACAAACAAAGGCATAACACCACACACTTCAAGAAAATGAAGGATATCGAAGAGAATGTTTCACCTTTGTATTGTTTTTGAACTGAGATAGGTGCATTTCATGTCAAATCGCACAAAAAGAGGGTTTCGTATCCGACCCTTCCGATTTTGATACAAATTGGTACACATGTAATGTCGAGTGAAAGAAACATGGCACACCAACTTTTAGGTCCGGGTGACCTCTAAGGTCAGATTTAGAGGTCATCAAAGGTCACGATTTTTTTCGTACTTTGTATCAATCAAACGCTTATATCTTCTGTGTTAATGGACTTAGCGGAATCAAACTTTAATCGAATACTCTACAGGGTTTCACCATTCGGAAAAAGTCGAAAAAATCACGTGACCTTTGACCTTACAAGGTCAAAGTCGTAAAATATATTTTTTTAATATTTGCCTCCTCGGAAAAATGCCAAACTTGGTACAAGGAATGAGCTCGACATCCTCTAGGAATGTGCAGAAAAAAGGGGCGGAGATTTTTCACCTTTTTGAGATACCGCCCTTTGAGTATGGCAAGGTTGTGAGACAGACAAATGCCCCGATGCTATTTCCATGTTGCTTGCGATAATGTGGGTTTCTCTGGCCCAATTGACGTGAAATTTTGTGGGTAGCTTCCATTTGATGTGTTCTTTGAGTTTCCGAGTTTTCAGATCGATCAGACCTCGCATGACCTCACATGACTTCACATGACCTCACATGACCTCACATGACCGTACATGACCTCACATGACCTCACATGACCTCACATGACTTCATATGACCTCACATGACCTCACATGACCTTGTAATAGTGTATGACCCCCAAATACGTATTGCCAATGCTAGGAACCGCTCATAAATCACGTTACGCGATTATGAGGTCATGTGAGGTCATGCGAGGTCAGATCGATCTGAAAACTCGGAAACCGAATGCACACATCAAATGGAAGCTACCCACTCAATTTCACGTCAATCGGGCCAGAGAAACCCACATTATCGCAAGCAACATGGAAATAGCCTCGGGGCATTTGTCTGTCTCACTCCATTGCCATACTCAAAGGGCGGTATCTCAAAAAGTTGAAAAGTCTCCGCCCCTTTTTTTCTGCACATTCTTAGAGGATGTCGAGGTCATTCCTTGTACCAAGTTTGGTCTTTTTACGAGGAGGCAAAATATTTTAAAACTACATTTTACGACTTTGACCTTGTAAGGTCAAAGGTCACGTGATTTTTTCGACTTTTTCAGAATGGTGAAGCCCTGTAGAGTATTCGACAAAAGTGTGATTCCGCTAAGTCCATTAACACAGAAGATATAAGCGTTTGATTGATACAAAGTACGCAAAAAATCGTGACCTTTGATGACCTCTAAATCTGACCTTAGAGGTCACCCGGACCTAAAAGTTGGTGTGCATGTTTCTTTCACTTGACACTACACGTGTACCAATGTTTATCAAAATCGGAGGGGGTCGGGGTTTTTCTTGTGCGATCTGACATGGCATCTTTGCAACATAGCCATTATCTTGGCCGTTATTGAGATGACTAAATTATTCAGGTAATTTTCCCCAAAACTCCGTTTTTAAGCGATTTAATTTCGAATTTGCAAAAGGGGTCTATGGAAGTCCCATCGCTGATTGGCTGCCAGCTACTTCAGGATTGTTGGTCCTGGAAGCCTGTATTTCTCGAACCTTGGCTGTATTACCGAGCACGATGTAAACAAAAAGCCAACGCGATAGGTTGCGGCCCAAGTTGAAGTTTTTCGCGTTGTTTGAAGTCTCAGTTATGGATTGATTATTTTTTATAAAATAAATATTGAGCTATCGCAATGCCTCGCACTCGTCATTGTGTTCTGTGCGGGAGAAGACACAGTTCCACAATGTTCGTATTAAAGTCGCCAGAATTGTCTGAAACGATTGTGTCATATTTCGGCAGCTAAAGACTTTCTCTATAGCTCTCTATAGCTTAATAATAACGTAATCATCCGAAATTTAAAACTTAATTTGTAGAAAGTTAAGTGACTTCGAGATAAAAATTATCACCATCGTTTTCAGCAGCACTTACTTCATATTTTCGACTGCAACCCAAGGGCGTAGCCAGGGGGGGGGGGGGGGCAAGGGGGTCATGCCCCTCCCCCCTGGAGGCTGGGCGGGCCCCTCTGGCGACCGAGCGAGGGCCCACCTGGGCCGAAGGCCCCAGTGTTTTGGATGGTGTCAGGCGCCCGCAGAGCGCCTTACGTCGCATAAAAGAACGAACATAGCCCACGAACCTAACACAAATCGTAACACGAATAAATAACAGCACTTGCTTGTTTGTTAAAGGCATGTATATGTAAATACGTACGAAAGGGCCCCCGCCCCTCTACGTACTTTTAAAGGGCCCTGCCGATCTGCAGATGGCCCCCTGCCGGCATTTAGAGGGCCCCTGCCGGTTGTAGATGGCCCTGCCGGTTGTAGAGGGCCCTCTGCCGGCCTTTATAGGGCTCTGCAGATCTGTAGAGGGTCCCTGCCGATCTGGAGAGGGCCCTCTGCCGGCCTTTAGAGGGCCCTGCCGATCTGTAGATCGCCCTGCCAATCTGCAGAGGGCCTCTGCCGGCATTTAGAGGGCCCTGCCGACCTGTGGAGGGCCCTCTTCCAGCCTTTAGGGGCCCTGTCGATCTGTAGTGTCCCAGCCAATCTGTAGAGGCCTCTCTGCTGGCCTTTAGAGGGCCCTGCCGATCTGTAGAGGGCCCTCTGCCGGCTTTTAGAGGCCCCTGCCAATCTGTAGAGGGCCCTCTGCTGTCCTTTATAGGGTCCTGTGGTGGTATAGGTGGTCTGCCGGTCGAGCGCCGGTGAGGCTCTCGAAGGAAGTCCAGTCAAAGTTTGTATTGTTTTTGCAGTGTATGCTGCCTCCTATTAAGATATGACTATTGTGTTGTAGAAACCCCTCGTATCACAATGCGGTGTATTTTTTTCAAGAAAATTTATAAGCAAACTGTATCCAAAGCTTTCTGTAAATCAAGGTATAAAGAACATGTTATTTCGTTATTTTGTAGAGATTTTGTAACTTCATGGTGCATGTGCACAATCGGCATGTACGTACTGTGTTGTTTCCTTAATCCGAATTGAAGAAGATTCTGGATATTATTTTGATTAACCCGCGCCCCGCTGGAGGTGGCAGAATCTGCCCCCCCCCCCTCCCGGATTTTCTCAATAACTTGAAAACAATGATAGATATCAACGTTAACCATTCAGTACCTTATTCTGCATCAATTCTACGTCTTATCACAACATTTCAATCCAAACGGTGGATACTTTGGGAGATAATGACGTTTTAATCACGTCATGTCATGGCATTTTTGGGGGCAAAACAAATGTTTTTCAAATTGTAGAAAATCGAGTTTTGAAGCAAATTGCAAATCAGAAAACGCCGAAAGAAAGGAAATGACACTATATTGAAAATGGCTATCTCGGATTTTCGAGTTTTTCCTCCCAAAAACAAAATAAAACGTATTTTTCGTTGTCGAAAGTTATTTGTCGTTGTTTTACAACATACAACATACTGTACTGTTTTAACCCTCGCCCTACGGGGGGGGGGGGGGGGCTGACAGACCCCTTGAGGGTTTTCTTGAATATCTTTTGACACATGCAACGTATCTTGCTGACATTTTTAGTAGCTGAGTTTACAACAATTATACGTATCCTATCGAAATTTGAAGTGTATGCGACTATTATATCGTGACCTATGACCTTTTCGTCAAGGTCATGTCAGACCCCAAAGGGCCATTGACCTGACGCCAGTTGACCTAGATACTCAAAATGGGATGCCTTTGGAACAGGCAACACGTTACTTTGCACGGTGTCTCTCTATCTCTCTCCGTTCGGAAGTTATACTAAGCGCCCTGTATATGTTCTGTAATGCAAAACGCATAGCAATTCTATGGCATCTATGGTGACGATTTCCGTGACCTAAGAGGTCATTAAAGGGATTATACGGGTTTTCCCAGAATAATTGAGTTACATAGTAAAACGTACTTATAAAGGTGGTAGAAGTCCCACGGTAGCCACATTCTTTTCTGGAAATGACCTCTTCTGCACGTAAGGACATTCCAAAGTGCGCGGTGATGCCACCGCGTATTTTCTGCAGGACCGGCTGAGGCAGAGCCAGTCATCTCTTTTATGCTAATAAAAACACCTCACGTATGGCATATTTCCGGTAAAATAAGCAATATTTGAAAGAAAATAAACTTGTTTTGTTCCAACGACAGCAGCAGTTACCTAGTTTGCCCATACAATTCTATATTTTTCATGAATTTGCATGCCAAAAAATTATACGCCACCACCAAATTATCAGCGCTAAAGGCCAGAGAAAAGAAAACCACAAAAAAACACAAAACCTCAACGAACAGTGTGTAGTAATACAAAGTCCCGTCAGTTTTGAATTGCATAATAATTTTTTGATCCAGTGTAGGCCTTGCAGATAATGCAAAACTCTCACATTGATCTTAAGATAAAAGTGGTGGACAGTAGTGCCGATCAAGTACTCGTTATCTGATACTAGTCTCGAAAAACGCCCAAGTTTTAACGCTGATAATTTCTGAAATAATGGACTAAATGAGCATTGAGGTCCCTGTTATATGTCTTAAACGTGTTTAAAGTTCATACAACTGCAAAAGAGTGCATTTACTTTCAGGACGGAAACCCGTATAATCCCTTTAACTGGCCCAGACCTAAAAATAGATATATTGCCAGATAGCTAATACAACGACCAACATTTTGACGCTAACCAAATCGGGCGTGGCGGGGCGGGGCGTGGCGTGGCGTGGCGTGGCGTGGCGTGGCGTGGCGTGGCGTGGCGTGGCGGGGCGGGGCGGGGCGGTGCGGTGCGGTGCGGTGCGGTGCGGTGCGGTGCGGTGCGGTGCGGTGCGGTGCGGTGCGGTGCGGTGCGGTGCGGTGCGGTGCGGTGCGGTGCGGTGCGGGGGGGGGGGGGGGGGGCGTTAAACGCCCCCTGGTTAGCTTCCGAACCAATGATCGCAGCGAGACGCGCAAGGCGGTATGCCAAAGCTGTCAATGAGAAAAATCTAAAACATGCTCAAAAATTTCAAAGTGAGGTCAAATGTCAGGTCAAAGGTCAAAATCGCCGTATTTGAGTTTATGGGTCATACTTTCCATCCTTCGATTCCATCCTTCGATAGCCTTCGATTACGACCATGATCACTCAAAGTGCTGCCAAAGGTATGATACACATCCCGCATGAGCTAAAGTGAGATTGTTGTGGCCAAGGTCAAGGCCAGGTCACAAAAGGTCACTATGCTCAAAATAGCTACGAAAGTCATGCAACACATGTGTTATGAGTTATTTTCCACGTATAATTCGATAGTGAGTCATTTTACCACCTGACTTCATTTACGTGAAATTAATGTCAAGTTCAGGTCAAGTTCAGGTCAATGAAGGTCAAAATTTGCAATGGATAAATCTAAATAAAAAGTGATGTTTCTAGACCAGTTTTGTCTCAGAAATACAGTGGTGCCATTGATTTATCTGTATCTGGTCAATAAGAGCAAAAAAACGCAATTTGTAAATATGACGTCATGATTTATCCATACAGGAGCAAAGGGGGGGGGGGGGGGGGGGGGGGTAGGGTATGGCCCACTTACTTTTCGGTCAGATGTTTTGTCAAAATATTTTATTTTGCTTGGAGATCATTTTTTTTTTTGGTGTGGCAAAAGATTCGCCAAGACGAGAAGAGCCCAAATAACTGGCGGATCTAGGGTTCGAGTGGGGGGGGGGGGGGAGGGGGGCGGATAAAGTTTCGCTCCGCTTCATCAGCGAAAAGTTGTTGACCGGGGGGGGGGGGGGGCGTCGGGTCCTCAACGCGAAGGTCAGTCATTGACCGGGGAGAGGTTTTTGTGGCAGAAAACACTTCAAGGTCACCTTCCAGGACTGTATTTGCGCAGTGCACGTACCCTCACATCGCGCGCTTCCGCGACCACTGCCACGCCCGCTCGCCACACGCTCCATCCCCGGCCGGCCGGCTCGCGACCGATTAGGCCACGTGACCTGTGCCTTAAGGACAGCTACCTCAAGCCAAGGGTCGTCTGTAAATAACGAACAGTGGGAGGCGGCAGTAGCAGACCGATCTTCAAGGCACACTTCCCCCGATCCTCAAAATCACTCATAACACAGACGATCAGGTGGTCGCCGACTACGTTGACTGCGGCGGACATCACCAACATTGCCGCTCTGCTCCTCTACATTCTCACCAGCGCCACGGTCATCCACATGCGCTCCGTCAACTCCAACATCATCACGCCCGCCAGCGTCACCAGCCATCAACACATCCGGAACAGCCACATACTCGCTCGTTTCAATATCGCCGTCAACGTTCACTCCGTCACAACCAAGCGCCGGCGCAACATTTTCCAACACCTCAGAGACATGCGAACCAGATGATACATATATCGGCGACGCGTCGCCGACTTGCGGCCATCCTGGTGCACTCACAGTCATCAGAGCGTCCATTACACAGTCTTACTAGTTGAGTGGTCTGAAGCATGGCAGATGAAATTCAATTTGAGTAAATGTAAGATTATGCACGCTGGACGGGTTAGCAGTAAACATAGGTATGAAATGGGTGGGCAAAAAATGGAGCAGATTGAAAAGGAAAGAGATTTAGGTGTCGTGGTAAACAATAGACTATCAGCGTCAGACCAGGTTGTAGAAGCTAGGAAAAAGGCACTTAGAATGCTAGGGGCCATTAACAGAAATGTTTCCTACAAGAGTGAAAAGGTAATAACAAAACTGTATTGTGCATACGTTAGACCACATTTGGAGTATTGTGTACAAGCCTGGTCTCCAACATATGAGAAAGATTGCTGGTTGTTAGAAAGAGTTCAAAAAAGGGCAACAAAAATGGTTAATTGTCTTGGTAGTTTACCTTATGAAGATAGATTAAAGAAATTGGGTATGTTTTCACTTAGATATAGAAGGCTAAGAGGAGATCTAATTGAAGTCTTCAAATTTGTAAATAGTCAGCATTCTGGATATTTAAAGGGTATGTTTGAGTTCAATAGGGAACATCGAGGTAGAGGTCATCAGCATAAACTCATTATGAAACAAAGTAGGACTAGGCTACGACAGTCATTTTTCAGTAGAAGGGTTGTAGGACATTGGAATATGCTACCAGGGGATGTCGCTGATGCAGTGACACTTGCTTCCTTCAAAATTAGATTAGATAAATACTTTACAGAGAAGGGATTAGTTCATAAATACTCGTGGGATTAGCCTTCTTTTATGCAGGTAGAGTAAGGTGATTTGAAGGGGCGAGACTGGTGGAGGAGGGGTGGGGTGGGGTGGGGTGGGGTGGGGTGGGGTGGGGTGGGGTGGGGTGGGGTGGGGTGGGGGTGGGGGTGGGGTGGGGTGCAACCTCGGATGGGCCCAAGAGGCTCTTTGTTGCACTTTTCTTTTATGTCTTTATGTCTTTACATCCCTAACATGCCATGGCACACCCTCAACTTCCACTACCTGAGGCGATACCACACCCGTAACGACACCGCGCCTGGACCACTCTGTACACCGTGTAGCAGGCTTCCTTACCCACACAACATCACCAATATCAAAATACCCTCTGCCAGGCGGGTCCTCTACCGGTGATCTCCGACCAAGGTCGGTGACCTCGGAGGGAGTGACCGCAGCTCTCACACTGTCTCGCACGGTGCAGTGTCCTGAATTTCACAAATATGAGTGGAAAGCCACACCCAAATGAACTTTTTTTGTGACGTCGCTTGTCATCGAAACGACGTCACTAGCGATCGAGCTAAATAGTATTAAAATCAAAACTCGATACAAAACATAATCTTCCTACCTACTGGCTACTTAGGTCCCTACCTAGTACTTACCCATTAAACAGTATGTCATACACAAACACCTCAGTCCTTACCCTGCACCACCACCACTACCACATATCAACTCACTACCAAGGCCGTACGTCCCAGGGTAATAGAACAACAAGGTCGTACGTCCAAGACACACTACCATGCCGGAAAGCCAGTGGATTTTGCGTCTTGTATTTACTGCGCCAGAGACGTCTCAAAATATTCAGCTGCCATATGAAGCAAATTCAGGTACCATTCGCAAACAAAAACTTCCTGCGAAAGACGTCGAAATAGTTTATATTTTCCACTTCTCAGTTTAGGAGCTTTTCAACCATCTGAGATACTTTTAAGTGGCACAGCTGGAATAAGGGATCATTTTTCTGCATACAAATCCTATGAACTTGCATTGAAATTGCGTAATTGTATTTAAATTATTTTCCCCCCCGAAAACCATGCGAGTCGCCATTAAACAGCCCAACGCTTGTACCCCGATACATATAATAATATCAACAGATTTAGAACGTTTCCAATAAAAATATAACTGTTTTCCCTTAAATATGTATACATCGCACGTTGGCAAATAAAAAAACACATAAAGAGTATCTACATTTGTGAAAAATAAGTGTTTTATGAAGGACGTCGATTCAGCTTTGATTTTGTCAAACAAGGACGTCAATTCGGAACTGAAAAGTGCATCAGTAAGGAATAAAAATTAATTTTCTAAAAAAATGTGGTGGCATTATTGGTCTCCCTACTTACTGTTTTGCTGAAAATTAAATATTCTGAGAGGGTAACATTGGCCTCCCGCGCCAATGGTTTGGCGGGTCTGCAATTTATCGGCATCACTCTTTCCAACTGAAGGCCCCAGGATTACGCTACAATGACGTCATAGAAATGAGGTTCTTGTAACCCCAGAAGATGAGAATGGGTAACGCTGTGGGTGGGTGGGGAACATTTGCGATTTGCAAAGTTCGTTCTGTTTACTTTTGAGTAGGTATGCTATTTAATTTCATATATTTATGCCTATATATTGTGTGGTTGATGTGTTGAGGGAAGAGAAAAAAGAAGAATGTGACTTTGTCAGAGACTCAGAGTGAGTGGATTGTTTACCTGTCCTGATATAGCATAGCATAGCACCTCAACCTATGACAACATGATCATGATCTGGACAACACAATTTAATTGCTCTTGTTCCTGTAGCTTTGGCTATAATTGCCCCCCAAAAATGAAACAGTTCTGAGGTAGGAGAAAGGGCACCAGGATCATCAAGTTTCACAGATAACTGTTTATCTTCCCACTCTGCTTCAGATACTCATACTTTTGTTGCTGATCTGTTACAACAAACAAGTAGGTAATTGATGCGTTTTTGGGAAGGTACAAGTCGGTAGTAAGTGTGCCTGTATCAAGCTCCAAACTGCATGGAAAAAGTGATGCGGGGTCCTTTCCCCGGAGCTGAGGATGGGATTCTAACATAGAGGTGCCCCATCTTAATCTTGAGGCAAAAAGCATGACAAAAACGAGAGTACTTCCAAGACACTTTTCCCTGGAGTTTTACCTGTCCATGGGACATGGTCCATGGAGCAAGATTTCTAGCATGCCTAGACTTGTGCTCAATAAAATAAAAACAAGATTGCATTTGTTAAGATGATAGCGGCATGGAGTTAAAGATGTAAATTGGATGTGGGAGTGGAATGCTTGAAACTAAGGAAGCAGCCAATAATCACCCAGTTGTACTATCAAAATGACCAGTTTGTGTAGTTTCGTGTTAAATATGGGGCAGGTACAGAGGCTATGTTACAAATTATAATTTATTATGTCTATTACATCCTACTTTATGAATATGTGTGATTTTGTAGTAATCTTGGAAATAGCTCGGGCATTCAAGTACCTACATCAGTTGCTGGCACTAGGCCCAAATAGTCAATTTTTGACGCGTCAATATTTTGATCCAGCCCAATAGAAATGGTATTGGGAAAATGACCGATTTACAAACTGCAATTCTGAAGCACTGGATAACAGTAATGGGATGAATGGCACATGAATCTGTGCATTGTGGCTCATAATACAGTTTCAGCCACCTAGATGTCAAATAATTATCCCAGAAATTGATGCAATATTGCTTTAAAAGTGCATCACTTTTTTATCCCTGGGCTCACCTGAATCAATTTAGTTTTACTCATGCTAATCACTGTATCAAAAATATTTATGCAGTAACAGCATTGGTTAATAATTTTGTAAAAATTAAAATGTTTTTTCACAATAATTTCACGTAATTACATTACAAAATTTGTTTTATTTACTTACAAAATATAAACTTGAAAATGTAAAAATGTTATCCTAAGAAAATTACTGAAACATATTCGATGTAATTTGTCGCCACATGATGGCGTCCAGAGGCGTAACTTTTTGAAAATCATTGTGGTTGCACTTAGTTGTTAAGAGCCCATTTGTAACATCGTGGCATAGGCGTCATGTTAAATTCCCAAATTATTGGGGTTGTAGCTACAACCCCAATTTACATTAAAGTTCCACCCATGGTGGCGTATCAATCTTTCCCGAAACAAACCAAAAAAACTTACGTAAACAGTTTGAGTTGTGACCGAGGTGGATTGAGAAACAGTTGTGCATCAGATGGTGTGATTATTTTTGGAGACTGGCCATTTTTCATGGGGACTAGGTGTTTTTAGTGAAAGTCAATAATTGTGGCATTATGTTTATCCTTCAGTACAGTGCCTATGACAAACTCCGCCCACTTTGCATAAACAATTGACACGTCAATAAATTGATTTTTTTGGGGGACCTAGTGCCAGCAACTGACATTTTCCTGATTTGTAGGATAAGGTTGAACATCTACGTTATACAAATTACAAAGATAGTCAAAGTATGCTGCTGTACTTCATGTTTTATTTCATTACCATGGAGTGAGGGTGGTGCCGATTCATATGCGTAGGAACAGGGGGAGGGGGGGGGGGGGCGGCAGCCGGAAGGGAACATGGCCCACCCACTTTTCGGCCATTGTTTGCTAACATCTTTTCTTTTGCTTGGCGAGGAAATGTTTTTATGGCAAAGGCGAGCGCTAGCATTTCATTGTTTGTTCAATTAATTGAGTCTTTCCGTCCAGCAACCCAACTGTGTCAACTGCTGATCGATCCGGCACATCGGTTATGACTTGATTGATTGATGTGATTGATTATTGAATCTTCAATGTTCCTTGTATGCTGATTACCGAGATCAGAGTTCACCCACCGGCAGCGGCGGCTATACACTATTCCCAATGGCTGAACTCTGAAGCATGTGTATTGTGTAGTGTACTGCATCCCATTTGTATTCTCGCTTTAATTGTGGTCCCGCACGCAGCTCACATGCGTTGTACGTACTCACGCTCACATGTGTTCCCGTACGCAGGTGCATACGTTGCTGTTTTTTTCTTTCTGACTCGTCGCGTGCGTTAGCCGTTTAGTGTGTAGATATTAATCCGTGTGCGGTATTCCCCCACTTCGTTCTGACGCTGAGTGCACTGGTCGCGCCCAGTCGCGCCTCAGTCGCGTTCGTACATGTATTTGCGCCGCCCGTTACCGTACATACATGCGTACACATACGTTCTCAACAATGTGCGTGGTTGATCAGTGACAATACATGTGCCGGATGCGACACCTATTTCCCATTTATACCGGACCGCGTAAAGGATTAAAAGGTGTCTGTTTCTTCGGCCAGTTGTATTTGTACAATAAGGTTCTATTTTTATATAGTTATCATCTGCTGTTCTTTACCTTTTCCCATAGGAAGTAAGTAATGCGACATTTGCTACGCAAAATAAACCACATCACGATCACATGCTTCATTGCAACAAGGCAGAACCGCCTTAAATCGTATAATTCAAATGCCTTTTCTTAGTGATTGTTATTCACATTGAATAGGTGAGGATGAACTCTTGAACACAGGATTCGGTTGTTTGGTGTTGAGCAGTGGAGCAGGACAGACAGGCAACTGGTAGGACGCAGGAATGCAGGAGGCAGCCTTCAATAGACGCCATCTGGAATATAGGACATTACCGATATATGTGCATGATGTTCATGATATTGTCACGCTTTTAACACATGCTTAGTTTTCAATTATCGGAACAGGTATTTGTTTTTATATAAATATACAGCAAACTGACTGCCCGAACTCTGAAGCATCGATTGTTGGGTTATTATCATGCACATTTTAACCTCAATATCGACCTCCTTCTGGAATAGTGACGCCCTCTCAGCATTCATCACACTCTTGCAAAACACAATTTCAGGACACTGGCACGGTGTAACGATACACGCCATTTGCAGGAGCGTCAGCCACCGTTTCGCCGTCGCGCGGCGTCACATTATATAAGTGCACAGCCCACCCAGCATTCTTTCCGTACCGCGATCACTTTGACCGTTCGGTGGTTCCGCTCCACTATAGAGTTCCCACTGGGTCGGTGCACTGCTCGGAAACGCAGCTGAACACGCCAGCGGGCAGCGAAGACGGCGAACTCGCGGCTTCTGAAGGCGGTGTCGTTGTCGAGGAGAAGCTCCTCAGGCGCGCCTCGCTCAGAAATCACCTGCTCCAGCTGAGCGACGACACTGGCGGAATCGGATCGCCACAGAGGGCGCCACAGGCAGAACCGAGACGGCTCACAGTCTATGACTGAGAGGAAGGGCTGGCCCCGGTAGTGAGTGATGTCGGCTGCCAGCCTCCACCACGTCTCCTCCACACCCAGCGACCTGGGGCGCCACGTTACCGGCGCCGTCTCCACCGCACGGCACACGTCACACGCCATCACTACCTCCCTCACCGGCGCTCTTGTGACGGCCCGGGAGATCTCTCGCCGCGCAAAGAATAGCGTCCGTCGGATCCCGGGATGCCCCGCTCTGACGTGCACGTCAGTGACGGCATTCCGGTCCACGGGTGCACTCACACACACAGCGTCACCCTCGTCACCTGTCACCGCTGCGGCGCTCACAGGCTCCGGCACGTCAGTAGCGTCACTGCGGAGCCACTCAGAGGGCACTCGCGTCAGACTGTCCGCCACATTTTCCGCTGAGCGCACCAGCGTCACAGACAGGGAAATTCCCAGCTCATCCACTAGCTGCCTGATGATGTCAACGCGCCGCCGCATCAACATTTCGCCGTGCGCCTTCGTTCGGAGTGGCGCCCGACCGCTCAGGGCGTCACTGATCCAGTGGTGGACCGTCACTGATCCAGTGATGGACCGTCGTTGAGTCGGTACGCAGGTCGACCGTCTTCATACTCCAGGCGACAGCCAGGTTGATGCCTCGAACTGCGGCGTCCAGCTCGGCCATGTGGATGCGTGTGGTCTCGTCACGTCTCAGCCAGCATGCATCCTCGATCGTGGTTCCATCGGGTGTCTGCAGCGGCGACCGAGCTGACCTGACCGAGCTGACCGGCAACCGAGCTGGCGTCCGTCCAAACCACGGCACGGTCGCCGCTCACACACCAACGGCCGTGAGCCGGGTCCTCGCTGGCCAGTCAGCGGGCGACGTAGCTGATCTGGTCCTGCAGAGCAGCGTCATCGGCGATGTCGTCCCAACCCTGCGTGACGCAGCTGACGCGGCGCTTCAAATGCGCCACCGCCGGTCGGAGCCAGCAGCACACAGGCATGTGCGCCACCAAGCGGCCGCACCACCACGCCACCGCCGGTCGGAGCCAGCCGCACGCAGGCAGGTGCGCCACCAAGCGGCCGCACCAGGAAAACACAGTGCGTCGCGTCACGTCGATAGGTGGCGCTCCGACCGCGTTGTCGCATGCCCAGCCGAGCACCCCTCCGGCGCCGATCTGCACTGGAAGGCCGAGCAGACGTGCCCCGCCCGCTGCTCTCTCTCTCTCTGGCGCCTTGCAGTCCAGGCCGTACTTCGCAAAATGCGAAACCACCTGCTCGGCGCTGACGACATCTTCGTTGACGCATAAATCGTCTACGTACGGCAGGACCGCTTTCTCAATGTTCGGATCCTCCGCCAGCACCGCGCGAACGACCGTTTACATTATTAGCGGCGCCACGTTGAGTCCGAACCCCCCCCCCCCCCTCCCCCTCTGGATCCGCCTCTGGATCTGCCAACAGAAAACCCAATTTTACCTCTTCTGTCGCTTTCAAACATTTTTGTAGCTGAGTTCATTCCGAGTCTGATCTTGACTAGTTGGAAATGCTAAAATTGTGAGACCTCTACTCATAGCACCTGGATAGGTACTTAAGCATGGTGGGAAATGGGTGTCAGATTTATAATTGGTACCTGAAATTACTTGAGTTTGGATATGACCTGAAGCCAAAGTAGCCGTCCCAAGCTGTTGTACCTACCTAATTTAAAATGACCTTGACAATGACAAATATTAACTAGGTATACACATTCATAAAGTGTGAATTGTATTTGGCTGCATGTTTACAGGGCAAATGAAAACAACGATACCCAAGTCCCAGTCACAATTCCTCAAATACCGTCGAAATGCGTTCCCCGCACGCTGTTTTGCGCTAACCGCTTTGGCGCCAAAACGCGACGTTTTTTAACTTACGTTGGTTGTATAGGATTCGCTCCAGATCGAAAATAGCGCCACACGCGCCACGCATATTTGGTAATGTCGAATACCTATAAAGTCCTGACCCATCACAATTAGGGAGCCATAAGTCAGTCAACACTCAAGATATTGCTTTGAAATTTGGTTTGGGCATTGTCCATACTTGGTTCTCCAATATATATTCCGGCTTTTTAATATGATTTGATGAAAAACTGATTTTGTTAGAGAAAAAATCCCCAAAATCAAAATTTCCAAACATTCAAAAACCGGAATGTGTATTGGAGAACGAAGTATGGTCAATACCTAAACCGAATTTCAAAGTAATATCTTCAGTTTTGGCCAGTTTTGGCTGACTTATGGCTACTTATTACTTAACTCTCGCCCGGGTAGGGGGGATGCCACCCCCTCAGTTTTTCGGGAATAACTCGCGTAGTTTTCAACCGATTGTGATGAAACTTTCATTACTCTACTTTTGAACAATTTGACACATACTCTAAACAAAATGAAATTCTAACCCACATGACCCGTGACATATGACCTGTTTCTCAAGGTCATGTCAGGCGTAACTGGCGTCCCGTAGTACCGATGCATGTAACTTGTGCAGTTTCCGAGTGTTTGTTGTTCAGGAGCACAGTTCAGGAGCACAGGTGTTTCCAGGTGACAGTTGTGGTTTCCACTAAGATTGTGACCTCGATTAACCTTTTCAGAGGTCAACCGAGGTCATTGACCTCCGATGACCTCAGCTGATTTTTGTTTTGCTTCTGGCGGTTTCTAGGACATTTTGTGACGCTGATTTCAAATATTGGATGCATTTTACATAATTATATGCTCCACTGGGGTCATGTGCGAAAACAGGTCAACCGAGGTCACTGACCTCAGATGATCTGACATGACCTTTTTGGAATTTGACAGTTTCTAGGACATTTTGTGACGCTGATTTCAAATTTGGCACCCATTAAGCATTATGATATGCTCATTCATGATTCTAGCTCGATTAAATTCAATTTATACGCATTTACAATTTTGATGACTTGTGTCATTGACATGACCTCAGAGGTCATCTAATGACCCAATACCTTAAAATCGGATATCAGCGGCTTCCTCTCGTCACAAGCAACACCCTCGTTTTTTAATCGAAGCTCTAGCTAAATTAGGGGCGAAACGCCAGGGGGGGGGGGGGTCGTACCGACCCCACCCACCCGAACACATCGTAGTGATTTTGCCCTACCCGGGCGAGGGTTAAGTAGGAGTCTGGATTTTGTATTCGACATTTCCAAATATGCACGCGCCACTTTCCCTACTGCTACCAAAATGCTACCAAATAGAGGAAACACGAACGAGGAAAAAAATAACGTTTTATTTCTTTCGCAAAAGTTTTTTCGCAGTCAGTGCCCATTTTTCATCGCCAGTTTCAGCGTTTTTTTTGTGTTGGGGGGGGGGGGGTAATTTCTATTGCCGCCCCCCGTCGAGCATGAAATGGTGGGGGGGGGGGGGGGCTTTTGCCCCTGCCACACCCTGGATCCGCCAGTGGCCCAAATCTGCAAAAATCTTAAATAGGGGGGGGGGGGGTTTCTCTCAAGACAGTATCAAAGTTTCACCACGGAGAAGGGACTTCTCCGTGGTTTCACTGTTGCACACCTGCGGGGCTGAAAATGCGTGCACCAAACGCTATGCTACTCCGCAACGCACGCCTGCTTTGCGGCACAGTCTACGCGTCGGGTGGTTTTCATTCCAACATGGAGCACTGGAGCAGCCGTTTTTTAATTCAATTGGGTACAGGCGTGAACTTATGCTTACATTCGTATAGCTGAGCCGGACGAACCTTTGACATCTATACCACATTCGTTAATTGGCAGAACTTTCGAACAATGCACAGCGCATTTATTACAAGGAGGTGATAGTTTGAAGAAGTTCAACATTCATCCCATGTACACAAATATTTCATGGTATCCGCATTTTCTGGGCATTGGTTCGCCTGAAGTTTGACAATAAATTGACAGTGTCAAATCGGTTGCATTTGCCTAAGTCGTAGTTACACAAAATGATAAGATTATTAAACAACATCTTAGTCATTTTCAATATCAACTATTACAAAGGCTCTTTAGATTGTTTTGTCGTTTGATTTAGATAGTCAATGCTGTTTCAATTTCATGATATTTGTGTCTTATTGAACTGCTCTTTATGGATTCCCTTGTATGGCAATCATTGTCCAAATTTGTCAGTTCTTTAATAACTTTTTAACAACTTTAACAGCTTTTGACAGTTCTTTGACAATAGACATGTAGACAAATGACAATAGAAATTCAATCTTCCGAAAATGTTTTTACCAAAGTTGTGTTATTGTCTCTTATCTTCTAAAGAACTCAGTTACCGATATGAAGACAAGGGTCAGGCATATGGGCTGGTGGAGCTTATCTCAATGTGATCAAAGTCTAAAAGTTGGACGCCAATGACCCTAGACGTGGTTAGTGGTTACGCCACTGGGAACCGTGCTAACATAGCGGATGCACCGAAAAAAAATCAATTTCGGGAAGACCTAATGCACACAGTAAAATCATTTGTCACAAATGAGAAATATAGGTAGGTATTATTATAAATTTTGTTTGCCGTAATTTTGCCGTATTGTTTGCATGTAAATTGTTCAGATTGTCGCTTATCATTTAAATTGACGGACTCTTATATAGTTGGGTCACCGAAATTTATCCCTGACGGTGTCTAGTCAGCTATAAAATAGCGATTCGAAAATAGTCGATCACTGAAGTCTAACCCGCAGTATGACTACATCCAACTCGATGGTTATGGTCGGCAGTCACGCAGTCTCGTTCGCTCTTGAACGGTACGTGCTGGTGACGTGTGGTCGATATGTTGATGCTGCACAGCGCCGGCATTGTGCTGCTCGGCCATCTGTGACTGAATTAGACGAGTCGATTACGGCCGTGGCCGGTATTGATTGGCGATAGCAGCGGTTCGGAACCGCCCGTATGCGGCTCAGCGGACGATAGCGCCCCACGACCCCGTGGCGTGACGTGCGATCAGGGCCGTGACGGCCGTGGCGTGACGGGCGAACAGGGGTGGATAGGCGGACCCCGTGGCGTGACGGTCGATCAGGGGTGGATAGGCGGACCCCGTGGCGTGACGGGCGATCAGGGTCGTGACGGCCGTGGCGTGACGGGCGATCAGGGCTGGATAGGCGGACCCCGTGGCGTGACGTGCGATCAGGAGTGGATAGGCGGACCCCGTGGCGTGACGGGCGATCAGGGGTGGATAGGCGGACCCCGTGGCGTGACGTGCGATCAGGGCCGTGACGGCCGTGGCGTGACGGGCGATCAGGGGTGGATAGGCGCGCCTCTGAGCGGACCGAGCCGCGGCCACTGGCTGTGGAGCGGAGTGTTGCACCGGGCCTGCGTAACTCTCTCTGCCCCCGGTTTCGGTGAATCAGTGCACGGTAGAGGGGCGAGTTCCGCGCCCGGCGCCCGGTGGCGGTCCGTCCCGTCCCGTCCCCGCCCCGTCCTGTCCCCGCCCCTCCCCTCCGCCGCCGCTGCTGATGCAGTGCGCGCGCACTGATGACGTCATGCCAGTCAATACCGGCGGTCGCTGGAGCGTCGGGGAAACGGCGGATCAGGGCGCCGTCCTCGGATATCGGAGGCGGCATCCCTGTTTGATCTGACCAGGCTAAGTCGCTGTCCTCAGTATCGGAGTCGGAGTGGGAGTGGGTGTATCGTGTGTGCGTGTGTTGCGTCGTTCCGGAGGCGCTGGTTCAGGGAGCCCCCAGTTGAGGTGAGAAGCCCGGCGCCACACTCTTTGACCACTTGCCGAGACAATCGATTTGGTGCGGCGCGTCCGCTTTGCCATATTTGGCTCGCGTTTTGTGGCAGGTTTCAGCCATTGTGGCTATGCAAGGGGAACTTGCAAACCAAATTGAATACATTCCGCAAGTGCTGATTGACATTTCATCTGTAAGTTAAAGTCCCTTGAAGGTCGATTGAAATGAAACATCTGTTTTTTTAATATATTTAACTTAATTAAAACGATTGTTTGGGTCTACAAGTAACGGACTCTGATTACGAACTTATTCGCAAGTAAAAAGCTAATTAACAATCAATCGTTATTCCCTTTATTTGTCACTTTTATCTCAAGGTCAGAGGTCAGAAGAGAGGTGGCAATTCCGGCCTGAATAATGCAATATTACCGGCCCTGGCCACTCTGCTGAGTGCACTCGCACTAAGTTGACCTCTGCGGGAAAATTGCGAGTTCCAATCTCCTGGAGTACAGCTTACCTCCTGCAGGCGTATATTTTGTTTGAAAATGCAGTCGTTCTGTGTTATGTGCGCTCTAAACTTGTCTGGTTTCGTTTCACTGACCACACTGGCACATCGCAACAAAGATGTTGTCAGTTTTCGTCACAGCGGGATGCGATAAAAGGAGACTGGTTAGTGGTTGTGTGCGATAAAAGGAGACTGGTTGTGTGCGATAAAAGGAGACTTTGTTCGCACATGTTTCATTGCACTAAGTGGAATTGAGAACGTTCGCAATTTATCGTGGGATTTCCGTGACTGCCAAAGCTGCACGACGTTGCAGGAATCGATTTGGAGAGGATAGGCAATGGATACAATAAATAGATTGTCGTATCGGAGGGATATCGTATGAGAAAAATCACTCACATGATGCGTGCCTATTATTGGCGGCGTCACTAGTTCCCTGTCATATTGATCGTGACATTCATGAAGGTGGCTGAGCAGCTTAACCCGCGAGTTACTGGGGTATATTCCATAACGCGACTTACTAGGGGGGGGGGGGGGGGGCTATCAGCCCCCCCCCTCTCGGATCTCCGGAACTACTCGACCGATTGTAAAAAAATCAAACGGCATTCGATATCCCTGGGAAATTTATCGAGCGAAACCTAATGTCTCGGGGTCATCGATGACGTCACAGGTCAGGTCAAGTACAAAATGTTTGACCGTATCAAAAGGTATCAAATGGATGGAATTGTGGCGCAAAATTGCAATATTAAACGCATAAGCAGTCGATAAATCAGTATGATTCGTGTGTCTGACACTGCTAAGTACCATCCTAAGCTGTGTATGACCCTGGGTCAGGTCAAGGTCATCCGAGGTCACGAGATCAAACTGCAGATTCCGGTAATTAGTGTTGTAACACATGTTTATGGGTTTGTTTTTCGTCTAGAACGCGAAAAAATACTTTTGAACATGGTTTGTTCCATATAAATAGAAGTAAAAAGCAAAACCGGAAATTCATTTGTTATGCATAGCATTCATTTAGCATTCATAGCATTCATTTAGCATTTCATGCATTCATTTGACCACCTCATGCATAGAGAGGTGGTCGATTTTTGTCATTTAAAGGTCAAAGTCAGTAATTTTTAAAAGATATCGACTTCAAATTTGGTACACATATTCACCGAACACGTTTCGATCACATATATTCCGGTTTTTGAATAACTCTGATTTTTTTTTGAAAATTTTGTAAAAACAAATGTATTTGGATTTCTCAAAATTTTGAATTAAAAACAAACTAAAAAATCCGACAATTTGATAGCCCGGTCCATTGTCAGTAATTTGGTTTAATACAATTTAATTTATCTCAAACATTGTACCCTTGACAGCGTTTTCCGCAAACCATTATTTTTGAACAAAAACCGAAGAACATGACGTCACTCGGACGTCATTCCCGGTCGACCCATCATCACCTCATCTTTTTCCTTTGGGCAGAATGTGTATAATTGATGTGAAAGAAGGTACTGAAAGATTGGTGACGATACTGGTGTTGGTTTAGGAGTTATTGCAAAATAACGGGAGGGTGCAAAGAATAGCCCCCCCCCCCCCCCAGTAAATCGCGGGTTAAGGACCCTTTCTGACTAAGCTACTCAGGCACGTAGCAAGGATTTTTATCAGGGGGGGAGGGGCACGTCGGTGGCAGAAACCAAATTCGCTCCTCAGACATATGTTGTTGAACGGGGGGGAGAGGGAGGGAGGGAGGGAGGGAGGGAGGGAGGGAGGGAGGGAGGGAGGGAGGGAGGGAGGGAGGGAGGGAGGGAGGGAGGGAGGGAGGGAGGGAGGGAGGGAGGGAGGGAGGGAGGGAGGGAGGGAGGGGGTTCGGGTTGTCAGGGAATTTCGTTTTATCTAGTGTAAAATTGTTGCCTCAGGGGGCCATGCCCTCCGCCCTTGGTTACGTCTCTGAAGCTACTGACGTAGCAACTAAATTTCTTCAAATTATAAGAATCCTGTGTTAGCTCTGCACACCTGCGCAGTTGCAAAAACAGGAGACCCGTTTGATGCTCATGGCTTTTCTTGAGATGAACCATTTTTAACTGATTTTTAACAAAATGGGACAAGATATAATTTTACTGAACTATTTTTATAATCGAACACACGCTCACACTATATGTATTTAATACACACCAGACGTTCCTTGAAGATGCCGTGCTCGGCTGGAAAGCCCGAAACCGCCTGATTAATATTACATAGACTGCGCCGCAGAACATCAATGCGTGGCGGCACAGTCTATATATAACCTGCAGTTCCAGCGGAGCGGTGTTATCGGAAGAAGGCTCATGACTATAAATGTGTTTTAGACCTCTTTTGATTATTTTTACTTTATAATAAGCATAAAGCTAAAACTTATCATATTTTAAAAAAATAATACTTATAAGTTATAACATGGTTAACAAACAACTTTTTTTGGCAGCATTTGTTTTACTAGGCATTTAAAGGTTTGCCACTTGCCAGTGACGTCTCCAAGTCGCATTTACTTCCATTAGATGTTCTTGTATCGTATACTCTCCTATGCGTACAAAATTTGTCTCGCCCTGTCTAGCATGTCCTTACTTTACGCGGAAATTCACGCTACCTACCCCATCAACTGACATTTTACATGACCTGACAAATGGCAGGATGATAAATAGCATGTTTCCCGCAGCCAAAAATAGATGTGTAATATAATATTAAACGGACTCGTTCCTGGGTTATTTCTGGTGAATCTCAATTTCAGCGTGTTAACCATTAATTTTGTTTGTAAACCAGTAATTATGACCGGCGAACCCTTCATGCTTGATGGTTTTCTCGACGTATAATATACAGGGTGTCCGGAAAAAACATGCTCTGGATTTTAGCTCGTGTTTCAATATGCACGTGCCAATTTTTTTGAAACTTGTCATGATTATAGCTGGGAACGTGGCGTCCGTCTCACCTGTTTTGATCGATTCGAACGGCAGCCATGTGACCGGTGACTACGAACGAGCCACTGTACTTAATGAAGCTTTCGCTTCAAAGTTTATCGATCCGAGAGTGCGAACATTTCCGGACGCTCCAGAATATCATGTACTCGATAGCCTTGATGAATTTACTGTGACTGATAGTGCCGTCCTAAGCGCCCTCAAGTCTGTAGCGCCCAACAAGGCATGCGGCGCTGATAACATCAGCGCAAGGATTATCTCTGAGTGTGCGGATGAGCTCGTTGTGCCGATGACCAAAATTTGTAACCTTTCTGTGAGAGGTGGTGTATTTCCGGAGAGGTGGAAGCAGGCGAACATTATCCCGTTGTTCAAGAAGGGTGACAAAAAAGTACCGGGTAATTACCGGTCAGTGTCCCTGCTCCCCCTCTTTGGAAAGATCCTCGAACGCGTCGTATATGACCAGTTATCTAATCATGTAAAACCGGTTTTATGTGAGCAGCAGCATGGCTTCATTCCAAAACGCTCATGTATCTCGAATCTTGCGGTGTACTTGCACTCTGCGTGGGGGGCCATATCTGGCGGGTACCAGACGGACGCTATTTATACTGAATACTCGGCCGCCTTTCGAAGTGTCAATCATGCGCTTGTTGTTCACAAACTCATAAATTCTTACAATTTGCAAGGAAATGCTCAAAAATGGTTCGTCTCGTACCTGTCGGGTAGGCGTCAGAGGGTCGTCGTCAATGGGAAGACATCCGAGTGGAAACCGGTCCTCTCAGGTGTTCCGGAAGGGTCCATTCTGGCCCCTTTGGTCTTCTTGTTGTTTATAAACGATTTGCCATCCGTTATCAACTCCGGCTGTCTGCTTTACGCAGACGACGTTAAACTTTATCGCAAAATTGAGTCCCCTGCTGACGGACTTCGGCTTCAGGAGGACCTGGACCGGCTGATTGCCTGGTCTGTCAGCTGGGGACTCACCCTAAATCCCAGTAAATGCAAGTCGTTTACGATGACCCTCAGACGCGCACCTGTCCAGACAGATTACTTCATTGATAACACAGAGTTAGAGCGAGTGTCACAGATCCGTGATCTGGGAGTCATGATAGATTCAAAGCTGACCTTTGCGGCCCATGTGAACTGTACGGTACGCAAGGGCAACCGAGCACTTGGGCTCTTGATTCGGTCGTTCCAACATGCGGGACGAGATAAATTTAGGCAAAGTGCCCTTATGGCTGCTTACTATGCCAATGTGCGCTCAGTTTTAGAGTAAGGCAGCGTAATCTGGACAGGTGCGGCCAAGGCCCACACTGAACGGGTCGATCGGGTACAGCACAAATTCCTCATGTGGCTTCAAGCACACCATCATGCTGGCTTTTCTTCTCTTTCGTACCGAGATCTTTGGCAATATTTCAAAGTCACCTCTCTGGCTTCTCGGAGAATCCAGCATGATATTCTGTTTGCTCGCAGCGTCTTTGACAACAGACTGGACTCAGGAACTCTCTTGTTCAATTTGCCTTTGAGAGTGCCTGCCCGATCGACCCGCTCGCGAACCCTGCTCGCGGTGCCCCATGCACGAGTGAGCACTGTACAAAGTGGACTGTTTGTCAGGATTCCGAAAATAGTTAACACCTTCTTAAATAGTGATATTGTGGATGCAGATATGTTCGGAGGCAACTTTTACAGTTTTAAAAACAGTGTCCTCAAGTATGTGGCGTCGCTTTAAACTTATACGATTGCTGGTGCTTTTTTGTATTTATTTATACATTTATGATGTGTTTATGTTTTACTATGTATTTAGTAGTTTACCATCGTGTTTTATCTCTCACGACTTCGCCTGTTATTGGAGTCTTGCTCTGTTGGCGATCAATACAATTATAAAAAAAAAAACGATGAACACAGAAATAAGTCCTTTGAGATGTTTTTTTTTTGTTCTATTGCAAAGGCGTTTTGTGTGGAAGCCTACATTCCAGGGTGTGTTCCAGGGTGTCCGGAAAAAAGATACTGTGATTTTACGTAATAATTTCGGTTATAAACAAGCAATATTACAAATTCGAGTATCGTTATATTCACCAGTGTATGGCAAAACAGATAAGCCATGGCATTTGTACAGACACTGCCTACGTCAGCCTCAAGGTGGATGTGGCGTGGGCACCCTATTCCCCGGGCCTCAGTCCATTGGATTTCTTTCTGTGGGGAGACCGTGTTTACAAAGGTCAAGGACCGTGTTTACGAAGAAAAGCCCAGAACAACAGAAGACCTGAAGCGCGCCATCATCGCAGAAGTCGGCCGCATGCACTCAGCGATTATCGACAAAACTGTCGACCATCTGCAGACTGTGCGACTGCCTCAGCTGATCCGCCGGAAGGGGGCGCACATCGAGCATCTTCTGTAGGAGGCTGCACTGTGAGCTGGGACTGACAGAGGGAGTCTCTGTACAAATGTCATGCATTATCTGTTTTGCCATGAACTAGTGAATATAACGATAGTCTATTTTTTTTAAATATTGTTTGTTTATAGCCGAAATTATTACGGAAAATCACAGTATCTTTTTTCCGGACACCCTGGAACACACCCTGGAATGTAGGCTTCCACCCAAAACGCCTTTTCAATATTAAAAAACATCTCAAAGGATTTGTTTCTGTGTTCATCGGTTTTGGCACGTTCCAAGCTATAATCATGAAAAGTTTCAAAAAAATTGCCACGTGCATATTGAAGCACGAGCTAAAATCCAGAGTATGTTTTTTCCGGACACCCTGTATGTAGTTCATGACCGGTGAAATGTACCCAATAATACTCGGGCTTTGTAAGGTCGTTAGGCGAGCGTTTTCTACGCCACCTGATACAGCTTCGATTTGGCCTTATATTCGTCCTAACAGGATAACACAGTTTGTCACGCCCATAGGCACGAATGGTTGAAATCATACTAGGTATACATACTAGGTACATTGGTGCCTCAGAATTCAGATTGGCGAGATTTGAAGTAGGTGAAATAAATAAGGATAGTGGAAAGTTGTCAGTTTTAATATTTTGATCTTGAGAAAGCAAGAAAGGTAGCACACCTTAAAACCGAACACTTATATAGTTTATACTTAATTATGATTTATTCAAACATAATTTGAGCATCTTCATTGAATCCTTTTCTTTGTCCGGCGAATCCTTTGTGTTGCGAACCTTAACGTAAATTAATCCGATTTCCATAAACCTTGGTTAAATTCCCGATAAAATTGCACGCATGAATGCTGCTAATGGTAACTTTTTACTGATTTTGCCATTAAAGGAAATAGTTCACCTTGATTTTTTTTACCCAACACGATTTGATTATATTTTTAATACAATTTATTTTTATATGTTGTAGGCGAGCTATGGCATATTTGAGCATGATGAATATAAGTATGTGAATAAATAACCTTCTGCTCATGTTATATCTTAATTAAACTTGAAATCGGTATAAAAAATTACATTAATATATTTCGACTTGCGTCATCTTCAGAATGACGCAAGTCGAATATCGTTCATAGTGCAATTCTGAAGATGACGCAAGTCGAAATATATTAATGTAATTTTTATACCGATTTCAAGTTTAATTAAGATATAACATGAGCAGAAGGTTATTTATTCACATACTTCTTTTTATATTGTCAAAAATGGCCTTATATCGCGCCGATTCAGGACAGAAGGCCGTACATTTGTATTGTTTATCAAAACTATATGCATACTCTCTGAGTCAGAGTCCTGACGTCACGCGAATGTAAAAAATGGTTCAGCCAATCAGATTCGAAAGTAGTCGCGTAAAGATAGACTCGCATTGGAGATGTGCCAACCGGCGGCCGGCGTTCGCTTGCTAGCATCAGCTGCAATCTGATTGGCTGATGGTATAGCCTCTGCCCGGGCTAGAACCAGTACAACATTCTTTCGCCAGCACCGCATTCCTTCGCCAAAAACTGAAATATATTCGGCTGGAGAGTCTTTTCAGTCAAGAAAACTTGCAGATAGGGCTACAAAACTGGCTACAAAACTGCTATCTCAGTTTAAAACTAATGTTGAAGGTGAACTAGCTCCTTTAAGAGTTGGAGTCGCTATGATTAGCAAACATCCATTGCTGTCGCGGCAATTTTACTCCCATTTTGTCATTTTAAAAAATGGGACCTCAGCTTGAGCTACTTTCTCTCGAAACCAGTGGATTGCCAATATCAACACTGTACACTGTACAGTGTCGTTCACTTAACACGCGCCCTGGAGGGCCTCTGATAATTACACGCCCTGGAAGGGGGAGGGCGGATTTCGCCCCCCCCCCATGATCTCGAAAACCACGCAACGTAGCGATAAGCGGGAAACGACGTTAGATAGCTGAGACAAGCTCTTTCGAAAGTATTTCGTTACATTTTTTTTTCAGGTCAATATTGAGGTCACCAGAGGTCATCAAGGGTCAGATTTTCAAGTTTTCAAGACTTCGGTTCGAACACTCCCAAATATCTCTGGAACTATGATAGTTAGCAGCAAACGGAAAAAAGCAATCGAAGGTCATTGACAAATTCAATCGACATAGGTGTCCTCAGATTTGAGCTCAGGTCAATAGTTTAGGCTCCAGAGGTCATCGAATGTCAAAAAGGTGATTTTTGTTTTCAAAACTGTTTTCCCCAAATAACCTTTTACCTAATAAAGATAAAACAATAATGTTTACGCCATCGCGTGTGTCTTGTCAAGGCGCTTCGAATCATATTCATGGTGACCGGGTTAGGTCAACTGAGAAATTTGACCTCAGGTCAAGGTCAACTGGTGGCCCAAGTTGGTCATGTTGCATATTGGGTGACGTGTCTCGACGAGACAAACATATTGGTACCGTTTTCTCTTCTCTATCTTCATTATGTCGATAGTTATTGATAAACCGTGTTGGCGGTCACAAAATTAACCTGACCTTAGGTCACCGATATTAGAAATCCGAGATAAACAAATTGTTGGTATCTATGACCTTATAAAGTCCTGCAAGATTGAAACCGATCGGCGTGAAACTGTGGCTGTGGTACTACTGCAAACGTTTTGGAGTTGAGGTCATCACGTGACCTGGTCTGGTGACCTGACCTGAGATGACCTGAGGCCAATAATTTTACATAATTTGGGAAGTTCATTTCTAAACAGGTATACAAAAAACGGCGGCGCTGCGCGCCGCCGTTTTTGCGCTATCCTCGAAAAACCGGAGGGGTGGGCGTATTTCGCCCCCCCCCCCCCTCCAGGGCGCGTGTTAACGTGGTACGCCGACTGGCCGCTTACCGCGTCTTGTACCTACAGGTGGACCGTCTATTGTTACCGCGTCTTGTACCTACAGGTGGACCGTCTATTGTTACCGCGTCTTGTACCTACAGGTGGACCGCCTATTGTTACCGCGTCTTGTACCTACAGGTGGACCGTCTATTGTTACCGCGTCTTGTACCTACAGGTGGACCGTCTATTGTTACCGCGTCTTGTACCTACAGGTGGACCGCCTATTGTTACCGCGTCTTGTACCTACAGGTGGACCGTCTATTGTTACCGCGTCTTGTACCTACAGGTGGACCGTCTATTGTTACCGCGTCTTGTACCTACAGGTGGACCGTCTATTGTTACCGCGTCTTGTACCTACAGGTGGACCGTCTATTGTTACCGCGTCTTGTACCTACAGGTGGACCGTCTATTGTTACCGCGTCTTGTACCTACAGGTGGACCGTCTATTGTTACCGCGTCTTGTACCTACAGGTGGACCGTCTATTGTTACCGCGTCTTGTACCTACAGGTGGACCGCCTATTGTTACCGCGTCTTGTACCTACAGGTGGACCGTCTATTGTTACCGCGTCTTGTACCTACAGGTGGACCGTCTATTGTTACCGCGTCTTGTACCTACAGGTGGACCGTCTATTGTTACCGCGTCTTGTACCTACAGGTGGACCGTCTATTGTTACCGCGTCTTGTACCTACAGGTGGACCGTCTATTGTTACCGCGTCTTGTACCTACAGGTGGACCGTCTATTGTTACCGCGTCTTGTACCTACAGGTGGACCGTCTATTGTTACCGCGTCTTGTACCTACAGGTGGACCGTCTATTTTTACCGCGTCTTGTACCTACAGGTGGACCGTCTATTGTTACCGCGTCTTGTACCTACAAATGGGCTGTCTATTGTTACCGCGTCTTGTACCTACAGGTGGACCGTCTATTGTTACCGCGTCTTGTACCTACAGGTGGACCGTCTATTGTTGCCGCGTCTTGTACCTACAGGTGGACCGTCTATTGTTACCGCGTCTTGTACCTACAAATGGGCTGTCTATTGTTACCGCGTCTTGTACCTACAAATGAGCTGTCTATTGTTACCGCGTCTTGTACCTGCAAATGGGCGCTCTATTGTGCATTGACTGGCCGTTGACGTTCTGCCATTTTTGACAGGGCGCCGCGTGTGACAGCGGCGCGGTGACGGCAGACGTGACGGAGGGTGACGGCGTGTGACGGGGTGGGACAGACCGGCAGGGCGGCGCCATGTCGTCCGTTAAAGTGGCCGTGCGCGTGCGGCCCTTCAACGGCCGCGAAACCAGCCGAGATTGCAACTGCATCATCGACATGGATGGAAACACCACGAGTGAGTCGGGAGGGGCAACTCCGCCAGTAGAGGAGGACAATACGACCAGTAGGGAGGGCAATACGAACAGTAGGCCTACTGGACTCCCCCATAGGGGAGGGCATCACGATCAGGGGTGGGGAAGAGGGCAATACCATCAGTGGATAGTAGGGCAACGCTGGCTGTGAGGGCAACACCTCTGGGCTGGGCAGTGTCTGTGGCTTGATGGTCATGGGATGCTGCTGTTCGGGGCACGCTCCGGGCGGTTGCTATGGAAACGGAGACGGCGTTCTCACCGATGTCCTGCTGTGCAAATTGCGGAACATTAACACGGACTGGAGTCTGGACTGAGTGGGCGGTAAGAGCAATGTGCATTAACGAGGATTCGTCCGTTCCGGCCCCTCTTTCCGGGCTTATTCGTGTTGAAGTACGACGCCCGATCGATCAGTGAGCTTTAGTCGGGTCTGATCCTGGCGTTTGGCGAATTCCGGTAGCTGAGGGTAAGTAATGGGATGAGAACTGAGGTGCTGAGGCGTTGCTCGGGCTGACATGGAGGGCGTATCTTTCGACAGAGTGGTGACGATCGTGAAGCATGGATGTTTAGTTCGTGACAAATGTGTTCGGCAACCTGAGTCATTATAATTGCAATATGTATAATGTGTTATATGATCTTAGTGTAATTGTTATATTTTCCATTTTAATTTGCATGTTTACTGATTATTCTTACTATTTATGATTCGATTGCATTGAAATGACAGTGAGTTAATCTGTTGTTAACCCAACTCCTGCTGTTTCAGCTATCACGAACCCAAAGCAAATAAATGATAACGTCAAGAGTTTTAATTTTGACTACTCATACTGGTCAATAGAGGTAAGTGCTCACGCAGCATAATTTTACATTATTTTAAACTATGTCATCATCCATTGCAGGAGTGGCAAAACAAGACCAACTCGTTTGGCCTTGGGTCTACAAAGCAAGGTCAGGGTCTAAAAAGCAGACCAGATTAGCAGACGATGTCATGCTCCGCAACTATGGGACCGATCTACTTGATTTATTCACCAATCGATTTCGATTGGTCAGAAAGGGTACCGTATTGAGTTTTGTCCACTTTGGTCCAGTCTTAGTGGACCAAATTGGACCCGAATTTCCCCCGTACCAATTTGCATGGGGCCGATTTGGGCGGGGTCCTCACCATTTGATCCGGCGTGGTCCGAAACGGTGCAGTTTTGAGTTTTATCTACTTTGGACCAATATAAGTGAACCAAATTGGACCAAAACCGCCAAAACCGTTACAGACGACGTCATGCTCCGAACATATAGGACGGATATGGGCGGGGTCTTCACCATTCGATCCGGCGTGGTCCAAAACTGTCAAAAACTGCCGTTTTGAGTTTTATTCACTTTGGTCCAATCTAAGTGAACGAAATTGGACCAAAACCGCCCAAAAGCGTTGCAAGACGACGTCATGCTCCGAACATATAGACCGATCTGGGCGGGGTCTTCACCATTCGATCCGACGTGGTCCACAACGGTGCCGCTTTGTGTTTTGTCCACTTTGGTCCAGTCTAAGTCGACTAAAACTAAATTGGGCCAAAACCGTCAACAACCGTTGCAGACGTTATACTGCGAACCAGCCCCGTCAAATTCCCTGGCTACACTTGAACAGTGACGTCACCATTGTGTCAGCGAGCGGTATTCACCATGGGGGGGGGGGGGGGGGGGCTATAATAATAAACGTGGTATACGAGTCGCGAATTAAAATATTTGTTAAACTTTTCGTTCAGTAAATGATACATCAGTGTGATGACAAAAGCCTTGTCTATTCATAGATCTATTATCTTGGGTCGTTTTTTTATTCAAAACGGATTATATTATTCGCTGAGGAAGGTATTTGATGAATGCTTTCACCTCATCACCTCCGGTGTGGCTGAGATTGATTGTTTTGAGAGGAAAGTGGTGCCCAAGATGGAAGAGATTCAGTACAAACCCGAACAAAGACACATTTGCATGACATGATTTGCTGTTGACAAGCAACATCCATGCCTCCCAGGTTCAAGACAGTTGCCTTCAGGCAACCTGTCATTTCCTTTTTAAAATATTAACGGAAATAAGTCCCTATAAGTAATACATCCCAGAACATGCAAGTCCTATTTTTCACGAGAAGTTATTATTTCACCGATAATGACTTTGGGAAAAGAAGATGTTTTTTATTTTCCCGACCAATTGACAAGTTGCAGGTTGTTTAGTGAATATTTGCCAAATAATAATTTTGAAATGAATGAAATGATTGAAAAATATGCTGATGAACCTGATGCACATTAATTTGCGTAAAATTCAATATTTCGCAAAATATTTTTATTCAAATGCTGATGATTTATAAAGTACTTGATGTCGTGACGTCATATGGCAATAGTGACCCGCCAGTCAACGGGAAAGGAGGGCGTTTCCGTGCGTTTCCCGTGGAAAATAAAGATGGTTGCGTGATGCGTCTTCCCCTGATTTGCTGTTCACACCAAATGGCTCAGAATGGTATGTATACTTATTTTGTGCGCATTCAAAACTCAAACCGTCATCTTTCTATTATCTACGGAACATGTTCGAGATGGGCTCAGTTTCTCCTGAGGCACAGCTCTGCCCTCCGCCTCAGACTCACCACTGCTTACTGGCACATGTCGGCGGGGATAGCTCGCACTGCAGCTCCCACGACTCTCTTGAGTTGTGTCCTGGTCTTGAGATTCTTCTTGAACACGTGTTCTTTCAGGTACCCCCCCCCCCCCCCCCCCCCCACACACACACACACAGGAAGTAGGCAGGAGAGCTCAGATCCGGAGACTGCACCCACTGACACGCTGCCCAAGAAACGCACTTGCAAAATGCGGCCGTACCCTCGATGTTCTTCTGAGATAGCTTCTGTCGGGTCCGGAGCTTGTAGGGATAAGATCTAGATCCTCCCTCAGTATCCGTGTGAATTAGCGATCCGTTAAATTGCCTTCTAAACTTCCTTTAAGATTATTGATTTGGTCGCCAGGTAGAATTCCATAACTTTAGTTTCATGCTTGATTCTGAAAAGCTGCGTGATTACAAATGAAATGACATGTGATTAAATTCTCCGTTTCACGTGCTTTGATTTGCGTGCGATACATATGCTGTTGATTTTGCTGGTGAACCTCCAGGTTAAAAATAAATGTGTTAACCGAGCCGCCCAAGACCACCTCACGGTAGCTTTGATCGCTGATAATCTTGTCGACGAAATCTATAATCGCCGGAATCTTGTGATCGCCTGGAGGCCTGTTCGGCATCTAAGCATATTATTAGCTTAGGTGACGTTACATCTTCTGTGACGTCATGGCACTTTGGATGACGTCATAGATGGTCAAAATATTCTTAGGAAAATTGCAATTAAGAAGTGCCCTATACAAACTCGCAGCAGCCTTTCTATAAGGGTGTGATCGGCAACACGACGAATTCACCGTAATCACGACGAATTCGTCGGTGATTCGTCGGTCAGCGAATATTCGCTCAGTTTGTGTTCGGCAACACGACGATTCTGCAAACGAGCGAGTTCGCCCGACGAATTCGCTCTGTCGGAGCGCGAATTTCCAAACCAGGCGTCGGGAGGGCTAATTTCTTTTGAAAGTCCGATCAAATAACCAATCCTCATCAAACATTAGGAAAAGAGAATATGACATACCCTGTCTTTACCACTGAACAATGAACACCATTTTTGACAAAGTTCAAAGTACCGTGATTTCTGATAACAAGTAAAATAACCACACAAACCATGACACGGCGCAGCAGTGACAAAACCGGCGGATAGTGGTTGTTCCAGAACGCACGAGACAGCGAATTCGTTGGATTCGTCGGAGAGCGAATTTGTTGTGTTGCCGATCGCACACAAAGCTTTCTGTTTTGCTTATTGTAGCTCTCTTGTAATCCCGTTGTGAACCCTGAAATACGTGTTTTGAATTGTTTATAATATATTTATATATTTTGATCAGTTCACGGTACCTCCGACCACTGCGACCGCTTCGTCCAGTTTAAGCTCCACCCCTGGGGTGTGACGTCACGAAGATTCCGGTACCGTGAACACCTCTGCGACCGGTGGATATCTGTCATAACCAAGGACTTACTCCATGTTCAGCTTCAGTTCCCCAAACTCCCTCCTTACAACAAAGAATCGGCGGCCACTTGCAGACGAGCTTGTAAATGCCGCAGTGCGCCAATTTGCATTACATCCGTACTCCCGCTGCGGCTGCGATTTCACAGACGCAGCGCTCGCAGAGATATGACGTCACACCCTTCCCCATCCCCGCATTCCATGCCCCCCCCCCCCCCCCAGCCCGGCCGGTGCTCGACGCTGATTGGTCTGATCGTAGCTGGGCGCAGCGGTCGCAGTGGTCGCAGGTACCGTGAACAGGCCTCGGGATGAAGGTGAGCGAAGAGGGATTCCTCAGTTCTTTGATTTAAAGGGACTGTCCCACCTTAACATTATATTTGAGTTGAGATTGTCATGTTGATGGATTTGCATTGGAATCTAGTAGGGTAGCAGTTAAAACAACAACATAGGTATAATCGAAAAGAAATTCGAGCTTGGTCTTGACAATTGTAACGAATAAACCCTACGTGTATTCGAATACGGATCTAAAGCCGATGGCGTCGTCTCTCTTTACCAAATGGTGATGGTAGTCGACTTGTTTTAAGGTGAACCTTATCAGGTGGAAGCTGGTGACGGAGCTGAGCTATTCCCGCCAAGATGCCCATGCATTTCTGGCTGACAAAGGTCACGTGATAGTCCCAGATGAGGCAGCGGTCGAAATTCACCCCCAGATTATTTGCCTCACTGCACGGAGTAAGCGCGACGTCGCGGAATTTAACAGTGAATGCCGGTAGGGGGCGGAGATTTTGACGCGTTCCGATCGGGAGCAGTTCAAATTTAGTTTCGTTCACCTTCAGACAATTTGCACAGAAATAGTCATCCAGTGAGACCAGGACAGATTCTAGACGGTCGATGAGACCGGGCAAGTCAGATTTAGGGCCAGAAACGAGAATTTGGGTGTCGTCGGCGTACTGAACAACAAATGCTCCAGCTGCGTGAAGCCTGAGGTCATTTGTGAAGATAGTAAAGTGCAGGGGCCCCAGTGAGGATCCCTGGAAGACCCCTTGGTCGATAGGTCGCGGGTCCGATATCTGTTTGTTGTTGGCCGAATCGGTGAAACCCACGCTTTGAGTGTGCCGCAGATATAATTTTTGAACCAGCTTGTCTCGATGCAGTGACGCTGCAATTTGGATATCAATTTGGAGTGGCTTATGACGTCAAACCCCTTACTCAGATCAATCGGGCAAATAATCGAAATTTGGCTCTGATCCATGGCCGAGAGCGCACGGTCCGAGATGCTGAGAAGGGCGGTTTCCGTGGAGTGGCGCGGTCTGAATCCGTGCTGGGTTGGAGTCAGAAGGTGATTAGTAGAGAGGAAACTGTGTAGTTGGGCCTGTACGAACTTTGCCACGATTTTGGAGATGACCGGAGCTAGTGAAATGGGTCGGTAGTTGGACGGGTTCTCGGAGTCACCGGACTTGAAAACTGGATGGACGAGGGCATGTTTCCAGACAAGTGGGATTTCGTTTCGAGTGATACTTGCGTTGATGATATGTCAAAGAATGGAGCCGATGAAGTTAAAAGCCAGTTTGAAAATATGAATGCAGAAACCATCAGGCCCACTCGCCGATGTGCTCCGCATAGTAAAAACAGTGTGGTGGAGCTGCATGGGTGTACTAGGCTGTAGGCTGAAGCCGCAAGCCCCAACTCTGGGCAGACGGACTGGGACATCCGGTGCGTCACCCCGGCTATCCACCTCGGCAGCCACTCTCGGGCCCACGTTAACAAACAAAAAACTCGTTCAGGGTCTCTCGTTCTCGTAAACTAGTTCATGTTACGCCACACCGAGCCGGGCCCGTCAGACTGAATCCGAGCAGCAGTGTCTGCTATCCTATCCGCTCGGATGGCGGACTTGACTGCCCTGTTGGCCTCTCTGTAAGTATCGGATCCGTGTCCGTCAGTTCGCAGAATCCGTGCTCTCTTAGCCA
This sequence comes from Chirona hameri, assembly GCA_036785665.1. Lineage (NCBI taxonomy): Eukaryota > Metazoa > Arthropoda > Thecostraca > Balanomorpha > Balanidae > Chirona > Chirona hameri. Next base: position 291,987 of record JAXIVJ010000208.1, on the reverse strand, counting down.
TCAGGATACGGGTCCTATCAGTTACAGGTAGCGCAGCGGGGTTCCGTATTTTAACGTCCTTGTAGAGGGCGTGGCGGTCGAGGACAGCACCTAGGTTTGCGGAGAATACGTCCCACATGTCGGTGACGCTGTCGGCTGTAAACACGCCACTCCAATCGCACGACAGCAGGTCATGATGGAAAACATTCAGGTTGACATTGCGTAAAATCCTAGCTTGGACGGTCATCGGGGTCGAGCGCGGTCGGGGCACGTTACAAACCATGCTAATGAGCCTATGTGGGCTAAAATGACAGAAACGGGTACCGACACACTTAAGAATGCCTCGATTGACGATAAACACATCTAAAAGGCTACCGGACGTGTCAGTAGGCTCGGAGATGACCTGTGTCAGGGAGTACGATGACATAAAATCGGCGAGTTTCCTAAAAGACAGATGAGATGAGTCAGCAAGTAGATTACAGTTAAGATCGCCGGTGATGATGACAGCACAGCCGGGATGATTGACTAGAACATGTTGATACTGCATGTCCAGGCAGTCGAAATCGACATCTAGAGCAGCCGTCGTATGGCGAGGTATGCGGTACACGCCCCCCCCCCCCCCCCCAACAACAACAACGGTATGGCGTCCCTACATATTGTCTAAGGCAGAAGAGCGAGACTTTATGCGGTCTTATTTTGTCTCGCAGCGTCTTTTCCAGATCAATGAGATGATAGTGGTAGCAAGAGGCAATGGTTTTAAAGGGATTATATGTGTTTTCCCAGAATAATTGAGTTACATAGTAAAACGTACTTATAAAGGTGGTAGAAGTCCCACGGTAGCCACATTTTTCTGGAAATGACCTCTTCTGGACTTAAGAACATTTCAAAGTGTGCGGTGATGAAATTTTTTTTTTTTTGGGGGGGGGGGGGTAAAATAAGCAATATTTGAAAGAAGAAAAAAAACTTGTTTTGTTCCAACGACAGCAGCAGTACCTAGTTTTTCCCATAAAATTCGACATTTTTCATGAATTTGATGCAGATTCTAAGGTAAAAGTGGCGGACAGTAATGCCGATCAAGTCATCAGTGGCAGATCCAGATTATCTGATACAAGTCTCGAAAAAACGCCAAAGTTTTAACGCTGATAATTGCTGAAATAATGGACTAAATGAGCATTGATGTCCCTGTTATATGTCTTAACCCTCGCCCTACGGGAGCTTTTTTGCACCTTCGCCCTATGCTGTAGGGATGTTCTATAAAATGCACTTTTCCGAAAATAAAGAAAAAACACTCAGAACCTGTTCCACGGACCTTAAAAAGTGACTTGGCACATCGCTTTTGGTCCTCTTTTCCAAAAAACCTACCACCTCGAAAAAACTAAGCCTTGCAAAAATGCATTAATAGCAATGACAGGACCCCACAAAGTGGTCGTTAGCCCCTCTATTTATTATCAATAACTTTCGATCCGCTTCAGTGACATCGATCAAGTCTGATAGGATGGATGGTAAAAATTAATTTAAAACATTTTGACACCAGAAAAAAACTCCAGGTCAGGTCAAGTCACCGAGTTATGACGTCACAACCAAAAGTCTGCGCAACGGTTTTTGAGCTGATAGATGCCCTCGTGCTACTTTATTCATTATTATCATCACTTGGCGTTAGAAATGGATCATGACGGTCATCAGTGACGGATGCAGGGGGGGGGGGGGCATGTCCCCCCCCCCCCCTTGAGCTTTGAAGGGGTCAATAGCCCAGGGGTCCATAGCCGATCGAAGTGACTCGAAACGAATTTCACCTTTTTAAAAAAAACAAATCGCAAGTAGATTTGCCCATTCTGACCGCCGGAGGGCCCATTCTGACTTGAAGAGGGCCCATTCTGGTTTGTAGAGGCCCATTTTAGCATGTGAAAGGCATATTTTTTACTAAAAGGGTCCATTCTGGCCTACATTTGTCTTCGAGGTCTAAAGGGCCCACTGAGGCTTGAAGGGGCACTCAAAGACCTGAGGGGGCCACCAAGGCCTGGGGGCCCACTTTGCTACGTGGTCCCCTTCTTGACCGAATCCTGGATCCGCCACTGACGGTCATAATATAACTGCTTTGAGCCAGATACAACATGGTTCAGGAAGTCAGAATGGGCCCTCAGGAGGTCAGAACTGGCCCACTGGATGCCAGAGTGGGCCCTCTGGAAGGCAAATAGTGGTGCTCTGAAAAGCACAGGGGGGCCATCTGGAATCCAGATGGGGCCTTTGAAAGGGCCCTCTGGAAACCAGCCTCTGGAGGCCAGAGCGGGTCCTCTGGAGGTCAGAGTAGGTCCTCTGGAGGCCAGAGTGGGCCTCATGGAGGAAAGAATGGACCTCACTCATGGAGGACAGATGTGTTCTCTGGAACCTATGGAACCCTTGGCTGGTCTGGCAGTGCCCAGACTCTGGGGTCTGAGAGCCCTCTCAGACCCGGCCTGGGACCCCTCAGGCTGGGACCAGGGGCCACCTTACCTAGTCTAGGGCACTCAGACCAGAGTCTGGGCACTCCCAGACCAGCCAAGGGATCCTTAGGTTCCAGAGGACCCCTCCATGAGGCCCACTCTGGCCTCCAGAGGACTCGCTCTCGCCTCCACTCTCCAGAGGCCCATCTGGTTTCCAGAGGGCCCCTCTGCCTTTCAAAGGGCCCATCTGGATTTCAGATGTTCCCTCTGTGCTTTTCATAGGACCACTATTTGCCTTCCCGAGGGCCCACTCTGGCATCCAGTGGGCCAGTTCTGACCTCCCGAGGGCCCATTCTGACTTCCTGAGCCATGTTGTATCTGGCTCAAAGCAGTTATATTATGACCGTCAGTGGCGGATCCAGGATTCGGTCAAGGAGGGGACCACGTAGCAAAGTGGGCCCCCAGGCCTTGGTGGCCCCCTCAGGTCTTTGTGTGCCCCTTCAAGCCTCAGTGGGCCCTTTTGACCTTGAAGACAATTGTAGGCCAGAATGGACCCTTTTAGTTCAAAATATGCCTTTCACATGCTAAAATGGGCCTCTACAAACCAGAATGGGTCCTCTTCAAGTCAGAATGGTCCCTCCGGCGGTCAGAGTGGGCCCTCTGGAGGCCGAAGTGACCCCTACGGAGACCAAAGTGGGCTCTCAGGAGGCCAGAATGGGCCCTCTGGAGGTCAGAATGGGCAAATTTACTTGCGATTTGTTTGACAACGGGTTGCAATTCGCTTTGAGTCACTTCGATCGGCTGTGGGGCCCCTTGGGCTATTGGGCCCCTACAAGGCTCAAGGGGAAGGGGGGATGCTGTGCTATGCTGTGCGCCCGGTGGGCCGGGGCAGTCCTGGCAGGCATGCAGGCCCGCCGTACACCCGTCTGACCCCGGCGGTGACCTATCACCGCCGCGGGCCGTGACCGCGCCCACCGAGGCGGCCTGTGTCTACACCGAGAGAGGGTAAAGACAGTCACCACCGATCGTCCAGTGTGGTCATCACCGATCGTCCAGTGTGTGCAGCAGCAGCAGACACAATCGGGGGCATGCCCCCCCCCCCCTCCTCTGGATCCGCCACTGATGACCGTCATGATCCATTGCTAACGCCAAGTGATGATAATAATGAATAAAGTAGCACGAGGGCATCCATCAGCTCAAAAACCGTTGCGCAGACTTTTGGTTGTGACGTCATAACTCTGTGACCCGACCTGACTTGGAAATTTTTCTGGTGTCAAAATGTTTCAAATGAATCGTTTTACCAGCCTACCAAACTTGATCGATGTCACTGACTCGGATAGGAAGTTATTGAGAATAAATAGAGGGGCGAACGACCACTTTGTGGCGTCATGCCATTGCTATTAATACATTTTTGCAAGGTTTCGGTTTTTTCGAGGTGGTAGTTTTTTTTGGCAAGGAGGACCAAAAGCAATATACCAAGTCTCTTTTTAAGGTCCGTGGAGCAGGTTCTGAGTGTTGTTTTTTAATTTTCGGAAAGGTGCATTTTATAGATCACCCCTATTAAGAATGAAATACAATTATTCCCTAATTCAAAGTTGGAAGTTTGGGCAAATTAAAAATCATATAGTACATATAGTATATAAGTACATATACTTTTTCGGAGTTCATGATCGGTGTTTTCCCTCTACTAGCGAAACGCGACATATTTGGCGCTTTTGTATCAATCTGTTCAACGTTGAATAACTCTCGTTTCTCAACAAATCGCATACACTAAATAGGTCGCCGTCCGGGGCCAAACTAAACTGCCGATTTCAATGCGCTTTTTTCAAATGCTTGTTGATTGTTCATAAAAGTGTGGCACATATTAGCAAAAGATAGAGTACAAGAAACATATCGCATACCTTCATGATAAATAACAATGCGTAGGGAGGCTAATTTACTGAATTCGTTACCGAGTTCTTGCCGACCGTAAGACACCGACCGTTATAAGCGTGGATCGCTTATCAACTATAACTTGAAATATCTTTCGGTAGGAATGTTTATATGCAAAATGTGATCAATTTACCATATATTTTGGTCTCGTCTATCGATTTCAAGTAACAACTCCATTTTTGTGGAAAAGGGTGAATATTTCCCTTTAAGACTGGCTATTAGGGATGCAAATTTCAGGACCACGGAGCCGGCGCCGGGAACAAATTCAGGCCCTGCGGGCCTGTGCCTGAAGCTGTTTCTGAACTCAGGATTGCCGGTCTCATGCCGGGCTCAGCACAAGTTCGGGGGTTAAAATATTGTTTAATGTATAATGAAGTAGACATGCAGATTGCTGACTGCCGGGCCTGGCGGGTGTTGCCACATTTGGCCGGGTTTGATGCCAGTGCCAACTTCATTTATGAGCGGTGGCGGTGCCGGTTTCTGTTTTTGGATAATTTATTGCATCTCTACTGGCTATCCATCACCAACTTCGGATTTGTTTTCGCAGGGGATAGTAAAAGACCTGGAACGATGGATAATCCGTCTTTCAACTTCCAAGAGAATAGTGAAAATAATTTGCTTAGCTTCGCAGCAGACTGGCTATTGATTGACCTTTTTGGAAGGATCCAATCACGATTCATCTTGAAATATAAATGATTCAGTCACCGTTTGATTCATGGATAACCATTTTGAGAAATTATTCTTTCCGATTTAAAGAATCAAAACATTTTTTTATCAAATCACGTTTGACTCACCATTGCAATAGCATTGCACAGTGTTTTTGATTCAATCAGCCTTGTTTCTATGCAGGTTTTGATTCAATCATGATTCATGAATAAACCAAATCCGGTGGTGAATCGATTCTTCTTTGATTCAAGGGATTTTGATTCAACGATTCCAATCGATTCCATCAGAGTCGAATCAATAACCAGTCTGCTTCGCAGAAACCATGACCAGTTCATTATGCAGATTTATGCTCTTGTTGGGTGAGCTGGGTGCCAGAGCTCTATCATTTATAACATGCTTAGTATGCTCGAGACTCGAGAGTTAGTTTTGCATTACAAACTAGACATTTCATTTGCATTTTTGGACTTTGAGAGTATGGCGAGCCGTTAAACTGCAGGGGCGGATCCAGAAAAAAGTTTCGGGGGGCGGGGGGCACATCAGACGTCAAGCCCTCGAGCTGAAAAGGGCACCGAGCGTTTTGCAGGTCTGAAAGGGCCTCCAGTCGGTCTGAGAGTGTATTTTCAGGTATGAGAAAGCGCCCTTGACAAGCCTAGAGGGCCCTCGTCAGGCCTGAAAGAGTCCCATACCGGTCTGAAATGGCCATTGACAAGCCTGAGAGGAACCTATGCAGGGGCGTCGCCGATAATTTTTGAGTGTGGGTTGGCTGCAGGGGTGGTAAAAGTGCTTTGAATGGTCCCGACCAAAGGTGGCACATACAAAGATGACCCCAGCACAGCTGGGGTCATTTTTTTACTTCACATGATTTTTTTCTTCTAACCGCCACCCATGAATTGGGCTAATCTATTCCAGTGTCAGGATACCATTGACTCCTGGTCTCTCAGGAGATCAGGAGTGCCCCCGCCCTCGATCCTCTAACTGAGTACCCTAAAGCCCAGGCTCCACTATGCGTGATAGTACGCAAGTACGCACGGTTTTGGCAAGTTTGCGTCTTTTGCGTAGTCTAAAAATGTTCAGCTGATTGAAAATGCATTGACTGAGCTACACTGGAACAGTACGCAAAGACCGCATGAAATATCACGCAAACTTGCAAAAGACGCAGCACGGAAGTACGCAATTCTGGAAAAGACGCAAGTACGCAAGTACGCAAGTACGCAAGCACGCAAGCACGCAAACAAGTTCAAAGTTTTGAACTTTTTTCCGGTTTTTGCAAGATTGCGTAGTCTGAGACAGTTGGTGGCGCATCGCCGGCAATCTGTATTGTCAATAACTCTTGATAGAATATAGATAGAGACGTGCGCATGGCACCAATGTGTTTGTCTCGTCCAGATGCATCGCCCCAAATGCAACATGACATACCTGGGTCACCAAATGACATTGACCTGAGGTCAAATTTTGAAGCTGACCTAACCAGGATACCATTGATATTTTCGAAGCGCATTGACGAGACAAACACGATGGTGTCAAAATTATTGCTCTATCTTCAACTGATACAAAGTTATTCACAATTTTTTGTTAAATAAAATGCCATCGTAACCTCTGGAGTATTGTAAACTATTGAGTATTGACCCACGTGAAATCCTTGACTACTTTTAAGCCTGAGTACTCAAGCACTGATGCATATTCATCAAAAGGATCAGTCTCATTACCATTTCAACACTATAACTACGCAAATCCCGGACGGTGTCAAAAAACGGTACGCAAAAGACGCAAACTTGCAAAAACGGTGCGTACTTTCCAGAACGATCACGCATAGTGGAGCCTGGGCTTAACACCTGACTGCATGTTCACATCATCCCTATATTTTAACCAGCGCCGTGCCAGGGGTAGACACCCCCTCAGGTTTTTCGCGGATAGCGGAAAAGCGGCGACGCGCAGCGCCGCCATTTTTGGCTCAGCTGTTTGTGCATCAATTGTCCACATTATGTAAACAAATTATCGGGTCATTTTAGGTCAGGTCACCAGACCAGGTCACGTTACCCCACTTCCCAAAAAACTTGTGGTCGTGCCAAAGTCACAGTTTTGGGATGATCGGGTTTTAAACTTACAGGGTTTCATAAGATCACATATATCTACAATTCTTATATCTTTGATTTTTAATATCAGCGACCTAAGGTCGGTTTAATTTCGTGACCTCCCTATGACCCTAGTGAAAGGGGAAATATTCAAATGTTTCCTATGCTAAGGATACGCAAGATAGCAGTCTAATTACTTCTGGATCATGTTATTATAGGCCATTATTGATGACCTAGGTGCCATTTTTGTTCAGTGACCCCTACAGGGTCAGCCGAGGTCATCCGAGGTCACCAACAGTTTTATGTCAATAACTCTCGACATAATGACGATAAAGAGGTGAAACCGACACCACTGTGTTTATCTCGTCGCGGCACGTCTTCCCATATGCAACATGACCTACTTGGGTCACCATTCATTCATTCATTCATTCATGTATATTACACCGCAAATACCAATGAAGGTCCTGGTGGTGGTGGTAACATATAGACAAATAACACAATATACAACACTATTAACAGCACATACTCCATATGTCAACACAAAAACGAAGTAGGTTCATTAGGTGTGAAGTGCACATGTACCGTCTTTCACGATTAAAGATTCATAGTGAGTCCAACATATTTTTTAACTGTTCCATAGTATTACAATCTACAATGTTTTGGGCTAATCTATTCCTTTCTCGTATTGTTTTAGGAAAAAATGAGTTGTGGTATGAAAGAAGTCGGGACTGTACTAATCTGATCTTCCTTTGGTGATCTCTACGTCCTAAGTAATTTGGTCTGGCAATAATGTTGTCAACATTTACTATACTGAACTCAGTTTGAAACTTGAATAGTTGGCAAAGTCTGGCGTGCCTCCGCCTATCGTCCAAATGCTTCCAGTCTAGCTCAGATATCATATTTGTAACACTATCGTGCCTATCATATCTACCTAAGACAAACCTGGCTGCTCTTCTTTGGACCATTTCAATATCATGTTTCAAATGCGTGGCATTGGGATCCCAAACACAACATGCATATTCCAGGATTGGTCGAACTAGGGATATATAAACAGTTTCCTTGACCTTTTGGGGACATTTACTAAAGACTCTCTTTGCAAACCTTAGGACCTGATTGCCTTTTCCTATCATTTTTGATATATGCGCATTCCACTTCATATTGTCTGATATTAATACACCAAGGTACTTGTAATGATTTGCGACTTGAATTAGACTTCCATTTATAACATACTGTGGTAGTGTTACTGCCTTATTTTGTGACATTCGCATGATTGCACACTTAGAAACATTCAATGTCATTAACCATTTCTCACACCATTCTTGAACGCTATCTAAATTTGCCTGAAATAATTCATCCGTTTGGTTGAAGAGCACTTCACCACTTGACCTTGACCTGAGGTCACATTTTAAGTTGACCTGACCTGGCCAACAATAATATGAGTCGAAGCGTCTTGACGAGACAAGCACGATGGCGTCAAAATTATTGCCGTGTCGTTATTTGTCGTTATATTAAACGCTATTCGTGATAAACTGGTTTTTAATAGCCTTTTGACATTTGATGAGCTCTGGAGGCTAAACTATTGACCTGAGCTCAAATCTGCGGACACCATAGCGATTGCATTTTTCAAGAGCTTTTCATTGCTTTTTTTACTTGTTCCTAGCTATGTCCACCACTTGTTCCTGTGATGTACACCACTAGTTCATGTGATATATGGGGTTTCTGGAGCTAAGTCCTAAAACTTGCAAATCTGACCTTTGATGACCTCTGATGACCTCAATATTGACTTGAGGACAAAATATCTGAAGTACCTTCGAATGTGATTGTCGAGAGATTTTGAACGTTTTTTTCCGCGTCTCTTTTCGCGTCCCTTTTAGTTTTCGAGTTAGAGGGGGGGGGGGGGGGGGGCAAAACAGTGAAATCCATCGTCCTGACGATGGACAGTAGACTCACTCCATTAAAATGCACTAGTTCCCCGGCTCCAGCCCCAGGGAATCTATCTTCCGGATTTTTTTCCGGATTTTGTTTTAATTTTTGTATTGTAAATGTAAATTATTGGCAATCAAGAGCTGAAACGCAACTGTTAATTAAAAAAAGGTAAATGTACATACATACTGACGTAATGAATATGATGATTAAGTGAATAATACATCTGAAGTGGTTTTGACTAAGGACATGATCGCTTAGTAAATTTGCTCAGGAATGACGTAGTAATTATTTTTGCTGACATTTTGACCCCCTTGTACTCCATGAGAAGGAGCATTTTGTCCCCGACCTTATCCATAAAGACAACACTTTACCACCCCTGGGACTCGGCTGAAATTACGAGAAAAAAATGTAACCACATTTGCTGCGTGTATTCCACATTTACACGCAGCCACATTTATTCAACATGCGACAGTTGCTGCCTTTGCAGCATTTGTAATGTGGATTTGCATGCTACAGTTGGTGCAGTAGGTTATTTAGCGCCGCCAAGCGGCAATACATTTTTACGTGTTTGCCTGATAAAACCCGGAAATATAGGCGATGGGCCTTGTAGAGGTTAAGAAGCTAAAAATGTTATGCATTCAATTCAGCGTTACGACGAACCGAAGACGATGACGATGACTTTCGTTATGATGATGGCCACCGGTGTGTAATTTGAGGTCGTGGAAAACGAAATTTTAGTATTGGAACCAGACCGTGAGTGGAGCCAAGCCTCGGGAACCCCTTTTCCTGGTTGCACATCTCGGTATGATGCAAAATATTGAAATGAAGGTAGTTTTTCATATACATTAGCTAGCCTCGGATAGTAAATCACGATGACCGGTGGCGGTGGCAGTCAGCGCTCAATAGTAGGTACATATGATAATAATAACTGTATGCATATTGCATATGTACCGAACTGAAACAAACAACTGGTAACAGTGCAAATGGTTTGAAAGCAGCAAGAGGCAGAACGACTTTTCCGCGCATAAATGGTCCCTGGGGATCTGGAGGAACCCGAGGGGAGATGGCTTGGGGAGATGGTCCTGGCCTGGTCCCCACTTTTAGCTCTTCCGGACCCAGCAAGTTGGGCACCGCTGGAGCAGCTTCCGCGGGTGCCGATGTTGGCGTCTTTGCGTTCGTGTCGCCTTTTTCGGAACTCGGCAGACTAGCTAAACAATAAACATGTATCCCGCTTGAAAGTTAATATTTTATGAAGCGAGTGGGACCTGGGGGCCAGCAATTACCACCAAGGAGAGCCTCTGGCAGACATTTAATGGAATTAATTTTCCCATTTTCCAAATTTGTATAAGCAATTGCGAAACTTGTCATGCCGCGAAGCGGCGCGAAATTTTCCAGTTTTTGACTGTGGATAACTGGATTTTGACTTGCAAAGGCATTTTTTATGATAAATCGTTAACTTTCCCGCAAAAAGTGTGTGTGTGTGTGTGTGGGGGGGGGGGGGGGGGGGTCGGGTCACCCCGCCTTCTGATAATGGGGGTCCAACCCCGGACCCCTCGTCGGCGACGCCCCTGACCCTATAACAGTCTTGTAGGGCCCTCCCAATACTTGAGAGCGCCCTATGCTGGTCTGGAGGACCACTGGTAGGTCTGAAAGGGCCCTCGGTCGTTCTGAGAGGGTCCTGTGCCGGTGTAAGAGGGCTCTAAGGTCGGTAAGAGAGGTCCCCAGTCTCTTTGAGAGTACTATCGGTGGGCCTGATAGGCCCCTTTCTAAGCCTGAGAGGGCCATTGCCAGACTTGAATGGCCCTCCGTCCGTTTGAGAGAGCCATTGCCGGGCCTGAGAGGGCTCCGACCAGGCCTCTGGCTCAGACGGGCCCAAATGGCTCGCCTGGTGTCCGGTATAGGGCCCTCTGTCGCCTAGTAATGGCCCTCTCAGACCGGCCTAGGGCCATCTGAGGCCTGGAAAGGGTCCTTTCAAACAGGCGCAGGCCCATTTCAAGCCCGGCAAGGGCCATCTCCGACTAATGAAGGGGCCACTCAGGACTAGGACTTGGCCTCTCAAACCAGCGTATGGTTCCTCTAAGGCTTGGTCAGGCCCTCTTAAGCGGGCGTAGAGCCCTCTCAGGCCCGGCCAGGACCATCGCAAACCACACCAGGCCCTCTTAGAACTAGCGAAGTCCCTCGCCGACAGGCGTAGGGCTCTCTCAGACCCAGCGAGGGCATATTCAGACCTGGCAAGGACACTCAGACCGACGTAGGGCCCAGGCACGTATCCAGGATTTCGCCCAGGGGGAGGGCGGCCCCTCGAAAGGGTCCCTTCCCGAACGTTGAAAGGGTCCGATTCCTGAGCATTTAAAGGGCCCAGCAGACCCTCTGACCTGCACATGGGCCCTTTGAACTTCCCAGTGGTCCTCTGGTCTTTCAGAGCCGGCCCTGGTGGTCCTTAGGGCCTCTGAAGTGCTCTAAACTCTCTAAAGACCACTTTGCGTTGTCTCCAGACTCTTAGAGAGCCCATGATACTGCACTTCGCGCGGTCTCGTCGGCCCTTTTCGGCGCGCGCAGCGCGCCGAAATGGACCCTCCTCAGATGTTTCGGAGGGGAACGTGCCCCCTGTGCCCCCTCCCTGGATCCGCCCCTGCTTTAAAGGGCAACGCTCTCAAAGAAGCTCCCTGAGAGTGGTCCTTCGTTTGGCTTTAGGGTTCATCACCAACTATATGTCAATTCATATACAGGATATATAAATGCACTACAACGTGAATATTAATTGTGTAAGGAGGTCATATAAAGATAATGTTTGCCATTGAATACCTCTCGTTGAATTACCGCTCAACAAATCGCATACAATAAATACTTCGTCGTAGGGGGCCAAGTTAATCCGCCGAATGCATCAAGGTTTTCTGGAATATTTATTTATTGATTGTGGAAAAACGGCTCAGATATATGTTTCATGTTTGCATTGTAATTTATTGAATACCTGTTGAAAATTAATGAGAAAACATCCATTTTTTAATGAGTCGAGAACACTAAATAGGCCGCCGTCCGAGGCCGAACCAAACTGCTGATTTAAATGCACTTTTTCAAATGCTTATTGATTGTTCATACAAGTTTGGTACATATTCGCAAAAGATAGAGTACAGGAAACATATTACATACCTTCATGATAAATAGCAATGCGCAGGGAGGCTAATTTTAGCTCGGACAGTGAATTCGTTACCAAGTTCTTGCTGAGTACCGACCGTTATACCTAAGCGTGGAACGCTTATCAACTTTAACTTGAAATAACTTCGGCTAGGACATTTTTATGTAAAATGTGATTGGATGTACTTATAAGTTAAATGGTTCTTCCCATTTCAAGTGCTGCTCCATGTTTGTGGGAAAAGGTCATTATTTCCCTTTAAGGTGCTTGACGGTTGCTTTATCGCCTGCAACTTATTCCGAACGAGCGCGAAGCGCTCGTTCGTCCTTCCGTGGTATATGTGAAAAATCTGAATATCAGCGGCCCGACCCGGCCCGGCCCGGCCCGACCCGGCCCGACCCGGCCCGACCCGGCCCGTGGCGAGCTTTTGAGAAGCTAATATCTCTGCAACCGCACGTCCGATTGACAAGCGGGTTTCTTTGCTGAATAGCCCCATCCAACCTAACCTGTTTGAGACCAGTGCTGACTCATGTGGGTGACTACCACTGTGCGTGGCGCGTGCCGCGTGAGGGGTGTTGAAAAGTGTTTTATCGTAAAAACTCCGCAACGGCTGGGCCGATTGTGTTCAAATTTGGTGTGTAGTTAGGGACCCCTCCGCCGCCACCTTCCCACAAGTCAGGGGTGGGGTTTCTCTGGACGTGCGCACGTGCGCACCCTTTTTGTGTGTCTCAGAAACTACTTGCCCGATCGAGTTGAAATTCACCATACATTTCGTTCGCGCTCGCTCGTTCATCGCCAACTACGGCTCCTTACTGGTATATTTGTTTGCTGTTATGTATCCGTCATTCATATTCAGCCAATTTTTGTGACTGGCCGAGCTCGGCGTGTGTGCAGCCGGCGCGAGGGATCTAAAGACGACCGCGGAGCCGGCATACTCTGGTGAATCCGAACCTTTGCTATGTTGGGGAGTACAAATTGTGGCAAAGGTTACATAAAATATACCCCAACAATTACTTAAAAAGTCTAACGCACATGGTTATTTTCGGCAACAGAAGGTGGAGATGTGACAATTAATATGATCACGAGTAGTCTCGTCTTGAAATATATATTTTAGACATATCGCCTATGTTAAACTTCATTAGTATGCTATACTCAAGTACCATATAACGAACTTGAGTAAGCATTTCCGTCTCTCGTTATGTTTTTTTATATTTATCTCATACATGTGAGAACTTCAAACACGGGAAAGACAAAGATTGATAGGTAGAGGTACATCCTGTATTCATCAGTTGACAGTTATTCACATATTTAAGCAGTTATGAAGTTATAAGTTCTTCAGTTTGACTTTGGATTTAAAGCTGCTGTAGATCCGGTATTTCTCATTTAGATATGAAACAGCATTTCAGAGAAGAGAGTCCACCGATATGTGACAGTCTTTGCTGTAGTGGCGAGTTGACGCTAATGGTGAATGGGAATGTATCGGGTTCTCGTCAGAGGGGGGGGGGGGGGGGGGGGGCGGCCCGCGCAGCCGGGTATGGCGCGGGCTGTCGCGGCTGGCCGCCATGTTGGAGCGCCGAACCGAACGCGGATTAACACAGCGGGGCTGTTGGGATGCCATCCCGGACCAGTATCTCGGTAACCACGGGTCGCACGGACATGGGACAAACACAGATGTGTAGAGAAATGATCGGCCCGGAGTATGCACTATGTCGATAAAATAAATACAAAATCGATAAAAATTATACAGCTGTAAAGCGCAATCAAATCCGTACAATATCCACCCAACATGTATTCATATTTACAAGCATGAAGCTTATAATGACAGGTTTGATAAAACGCGTCCAACCCATCCATTCATACTCCTCGCCACCCTTCGCCCGGCCCGGCGTTCCAGCGTGGCGGCCGGCCGCGACCGCTCTCAGGCACCCTTGTCCCTTCTAGTTGTTATAGAGTCCAGTGGTTCCCGTTCGTCCTTTATCTCCTACCACACAGTGGTGTAGTTGTATGCCACCAAAGGTCGTCAGCGAATCTCCTATCATGGGTTCCCGTTCGTCCTTTATCTCCTACCACACAGTGGTGTAGTTGTATGTCACAAAAGGTCGTCAGCGAATGCAATGCCTACCATCAGTGCTCAGTTTAGCTCAGCTCAAAGCCCAATGCATTAGTAGTATCACCTTGCTAGTGAAGTTCAGAATAAACGATAAAGCATGGTCTACCCAGTGAACAGCACGTTGATCATTGTCAATCGAGGTTTGACATACCGCTTTCAAGAGAAGCTGATCCACCCTGTAGGCGCTTTCACCCTGACACAGATGACTCTGCGACCCCACAACGTGGTGTGCGGCTATGTTTTCCACGTCGCATTGCGGTTTGTTCCTCGGTTACGGCACCGCGATGCGATGTTCTCTTCCGTCACCTCTGTCACCACCAACACCCCACCACTGTCCACCACCAACACCACACCACTGTCCACCACCACTGCCGGCGGCCGCTCACCTCTGTCACCACCAACACCCCACCTCTCCACCACCACTGCCGGCGGCCGCTCACCTCTGTCACCACCAACACCCCACCACTGTCCACCACCACTGCCGGCGGCCGCTCACCTCTGTCACCACCAACACCCCACCACTGTCCACCACCACTGCCGGCGGCCGCTCACCTCTGTCACCACCAACACCCCACCTCTGTCCACCACCACTGCCGGCGGCCGCTCACCTCTGTCACCACCAACAACCCACCACTGTCCACCACCACTGCCGGCGGCCGCTCACCTCTGTCACCACCAACACCCCACCACTGTCCACCACCACTGCCGGCGGCCGCTCACCTCTGTCACCACCAACACCCCACCTCTGTCCACCACCACTGCCGGCGGCCGCTCACCTCTGTCACCACCAACACCCCACCACTGTCCACCACCACTGCCGGCGGCCGCTCACCTCTGTCACCACCAACAACCCACCACTGTCCACCACCGCCAGCACCCCACCACTGTCCACCACCGCCAGCACCCCACCACTGTCCACCACCACTGCCGGCGGCCTCTGTCACCACCACTGTCTACACCACCTCTGCTGCCGGTGCCGCTGCCGGCGGCCGCTCAGCCGCCACTGCTGCTGCCGGACCCACCGCCCCTGCCACAGTCAGCGGCTCGAGCCGGCCAGCCCGTCCCGTATCACCCTGTTCAGAAGAGAGGCCGGCCATCGGGGTTGCGCCACTCGGCAGCAGTTTTATCTTATCTCTCTGACAGCGTGACTGTGCTTTACATAATATAATGTTGCAGATGTGTTTTGCTCGAAAATGAATCACGTTCATCATGTGATAAACATACAACCGCGGGATCGGGCTAGAGCTGGTGACTCATTATACTTCGGATGGGATTCAGATTCTGGAATCGCGACTCGTAATCGTATTCGGGACTCGAATGCATTTTAATGCTTTCCAATGTGTATTATAATATGCAAATTATAATTATGCAGACTTGCAATGCAAATGCTGCAAATTGAATGCCATCATTAATCACCGCGCCAGGTGTAACAATGTCAGCGCAACTTATTCACTCACTTTACCCGTTTGGTCGATAGGCCACCTATTGACTTCGCGCACTATGCGCTAACCAGGCCGTTGTCTTGTGAGCGATGACTCGATGTACAATGTACATGTATGTACGTGTGCATGTGCGTTTGGGGTGTTGGTGTGTGCCGGTGGTGAATATACTCTGACCTCTGTGGTCCTGCTGCAGCCGGGTGCGCCCCAGTTCTCCTCCCAGGAGCGGGTCTACGAAGACATCGGCGTGGAGATGCTCGACCACGCATTCGAAGGTATGTGTCTCTGATTCTAATAGGTGAACGCATAACGTGACCCAAGTGGTCACGCGTTCCCTCAGGAGCGCAGTACAACGCTGCATTCCGTGTATTGCGCACGCAAGGGCCGTGGCTCCACTGAGACTCGAACCCGGGCTCCCCACGTAGGACGACTGTATTCAGCTCTGACCGGCGACAGAGTTCTGACCGGCGAGACGACACCTCACGGACGGCTCGTGAGCTCTGCCGCCGCGCTGTGAGCGTTTACCAAGCGGCAATAATGCGGACATCGTCCTCTGACGTGAAATACAGACGGCCGGAGCGCGTGCTCCCGTCGCGTTGTCCGCGGCTGTTTGGCAGTAGATAGTGAGCGCTGGCCTCCGACGGCCCCCGTCTGCCGGTGGTGGAGTGAGCGGCATGTTGTGCGCAGTTCGGATATTCCCCGGGATCCTCCGGTGCGAACAGAAACTTTGCGTGGGTGCTGATCCCTGTCTGATATGTCAGGCAGGGTTAAACGATAGCTGACAGATGTGATGTTAAACGATAACTGACATATGTGATGTTAAACGATAGCTGACAGATGTGATGTTAAACGATAGCTGATAGATGTGATGTTAAACGATAGCTGACAGATGTGATGTTAAACGATAGCTGACAGATGTGATGTTAAACGACAGATGTGATGTTAAACGATAGCTGACAGATGTGATGTTAAACGATAGCTGACAGATGTGATGTTAAACGATAGCTGACAGATGTGATGTTAAACGATAGCTGACATATGTGATGTTAAACTGTAGCTGACAGATGTGATGTTAAACGATAACTGACAGATATGATGTTAAACGACAGATGTGATGTTAAACGATAACTGACATATGTGATGTTAAACGATAGCTGACATATGTGATGTTAAACGATAGCTGACAGATGTGATGTTAAACGATAGCTGACAGATGTGATGTTAAACGATAGCTGACAGATGTGATGTTAAACGATAGCTGACAGATGTGATGTTAAACGATAGCTGACAAATGTGATGTTAAACGATAGCTGTATGATGTTAAACGATAGCTGACAGATGTGATGTTAAACGATAGCTGACAGATGTGATGTTAAACGATAGCTGACAGATGTGATGTTAAACGATAGCTGACAGATGTGATGTTAAACGATAGCTGACAGATGTGATGTTAAACGATGGCTGACAGATGTGATGTTAAATGATAGCTGACAGATGTGATGTTAAACTGTAGCTGACAGATGTGATGTTAAACTGTAGCTGACATATGTGATGTTAAACGATAGCTGACAGATGTGATGTTAAACGATAGCTGACAGATGTTATGTTAAACGATAGCTGATAGATGTGATGTTAAACGATAGCTGACAGATGTGATGTTAGACGATAGCTGACAGATGTGATGTTAAACGATAGCTGACAGATGTGATGTTAAACGATAGCTGACAGATGTGATGTTACACGATAGCTGACAGATGTGATGTTAAACGATAGCTGACAGATGTGATGTTAAACGATAGCTGACATATGTGATGTTAAACGATAGCTGACAGCTGTGATGTTAAACGATAGCTGACAGCTGTGATGTTAAACGATAGCTGACAGCTGTGATGTTAAACGATAGCTGACAGATGTGATGTTAAACGATAGCTGACAGATGTGATGTTAAACGATAGCTGACAGATGTGATGTTAAACGACAGATGTGATGTTAAACGATAGCTGACAGATGTGATGTTAAACGATAGCTGACAGATGTGATGTTAAACGATAGCTGACATATGTGATGTTAAACTGTAGCTGACAGATGTGATGTTAAACGATAACTGACAGATATGATGTTAAACGGCAGATGTGATGTTAAACGATAACTGACATATGTGATGTTAAACGATAGCTGACATATGTGATGTTAAACGATAGCTGACAGATGTGATGTTAAACGATAGCTGACAGATGTGATGTTAAACGATAGCTGACATATGTGATGTTAAACTGTAGCTGACAGATGTGATGTTAAACGATAACTGACAGATATGATGTTAAACGACAGATGTGATGTTAAACGATAACTGACATATGTGATGTTAAACGATAGCTGACATATGTGATGTTAAACGATAGCTGACATATGTGATGTTAAACGATAGCTGACAGATGTGATGTTAAACGATAGCTGACAGATGTGATGTTAAACGATAGCTGGCATATGTGATGTTAAACGATAGCTGACAGATGTGATGTTAAACTATAGCTGTATGATGTTAAACGATAGCTGACAGATGTGATGTTAAACGATAGCTGACAGATGTGATGTTAAACGATAGCTGACAGATGTGATGTTAAACGATAGCTGACAGATGTGATGTTAAACGATAGCTGACAGATGTGATGTTAAACGATAGCTGACAGATGTGATGTTAAACGATAGCTGACAGATGTGATGTTAAACGATAGCTGACAGATGTGATGTTAAACTGTAGCTGACAGATGTGATGTTTAACGATAGCTGACAGATGTGATGTTAAACGATAGCTGACAGATGTGATGTTAAACGATAGCTGATAGATGTGATGTTAAACGATAGCTGACAGATGTGATGTTAAACGATAGCTGACAGATGTGATGTTAAACGATAGCTGACAGATGTGATGTTACACGATAGCTGGCAGATGTGATGTTAAACGATAGCTGACATAAGTGATGTTAAACGATAGCTGATAGATGTGATGTTAAACGATAGCTGACAGATGTGATGTTAAACGATAGCTGACAGATGTGATGTTAAACGATAGCTGACAGATGTGATGTTAAACGATAGCTGATAGATGTGATGTTAAACGATAGCTGACAGATGTGATGTTAAACGATAGCTTACATATGTGATGTTAAACGATAGCTGACAGATGTGATGTTAAACGATAGCTGATAGATGTGATGTTAAACGATAGCTGACAGATGTGATGTTAAACGATAGCTGACAGATGTGATGTTAAACGATAGCTGACAGATGTGATGTTAAACGATAGCTGACAGTCTGATATGTCAGGCAGGGTTAAACGATAGCTGACAGATGTGATGTTAAACGATAGCTGACAGTCTGATATGTCAGGCAGGGTTAAACGATAGCTGACAGATGTGATGTTAAACGATAGCTGACAGATGTGATGTTAAACGATAGCTGACAGATGTGATGTTAAACGATAGCTGACATATGTGATGTTAAACGATAGCTGACAGATGTGATGTTAAACGATAGCTGACAGATGTGATGTTAAACGATAGCTGACAGATGTGATGTTAAACGATAGCTGACAGATGTGATGTTAAACGATAGCTGACAGATGTGATGTTAAACGATATCTGATAGATGTGATGTTAAACGATAGCTGACAGATGTGATGTTAAACGATAGCTGACAGATGTGATGTTAAACGAAAGCTGACAGATGTGATGTTAAACGATAGCTGATAGATGTGATGTTAAACGATAGCTGACAGATGTGATGTTAAACGATAGCTGACAGATGTGATGTTAAACGATAGCTGACAGATGTGATGTTAAACGATAGCTGACAGATGTGATGTTAAACGATAGCTGACAGATGTGATGTTAAACGATAGCTGACAGATGTGATGTTAAACGATAGCTGACAGATGTGATGTTAAACGATGGCTGATAGATGTGATGTTAAACGATAGCTGTCAGATGTGATGTTAAACAATAGCTGACATATGTGATGTTAAACGATATCTGACAGATGTGATGTTAAACGATAGCTGTCAGATGTGATGTTAAACAATAGATGACATATGTGATGTTAAACGATATCTGACAGATGTGATGTTAAACGATAGCTGACAGTCTGATATGTCAGGCAGGGTTAAACGATAGCTGACAGATGTGATGTTAAACGATAGCTGACAGTCTGATATGTCAGGCAGGGTTAAACGATAGCTGACAGATGTGATGTTAAACGATAGCTGACAGATGTGATGTTAAACGATAGCTGACAGATGTGATGTTAAACGATAGCTGACATATGTGATGTTAAACGATAGCTGACAGATGTGGTGTTAAACGATAGCTGACAGATGTGATGTTAAACGATAGCTGACAGATGTGATGTTAAACGATAGCTGACAGGTGTGATGTTAAACGATAGCTGACAGATGTGATGTTAAACGATAGCTGACAGATGTGATGTTAAACGATAGCTGACAGATGTGATGTTAAACGATAGCTGACATGTGATGTTAAACGATAGCTGACATGTGATGTTAAACGATAGCTGACAGCTGTGATCCGGTGTTATGTGAATGATGCTGATTTCTGTCGTCGTGTATTAGCTTTATCTGAGTAATATTGTGTCCCAAATGTAGCCAAACTATTTTGCTTATTGAAGGCATATTATGTGGTGGTTTTTATTAGGATTGTGAGAGAGAAAAAAATAGAGAAGCATGTTTTGATCTTCTTAGTTAACCTTGAGAGTCGTTTTTTTATCACGTCACCTGTTGTCGCTGTGCGCAATGCTCACTGCAGAATGAGGCATCGAACACCGAAGTGCATTCACATCTCTCTCGCATATCACCCAGTTTCCTTCAACTAACCGCTCACCTACGCTGCCTGTGCAGGCTACAACGTCTGCATCTTCGCGTACGGCCAGACGGGTGCCGGCAAGTCCTACACGATGATGGGCAAGCCGGACGACGGCCAGGAGGGCATCATCCCCAGGATCTGCCGCAACCTGTTCCAGCGCATCTCCAACGACACACCGGATGCGCAGTTCTCAGTGGAGGTCGGTGTTCGCTGGGTGTGACGGCGGATATAGGTGTTGCTTTGGACTCCGTTGGCAAGCTTGGCGATGACTGGAACAAGTAAAACTTTTTAGATGATTCAATCATGATTGCCCCTTGCGGTGTTTAGTTGCTGCTAGTGAAGGAGACATGACGTTGATCCCCAAATAGCATTTGGCTTTCCCAGATAATGGTATTTGCCAATTTATCGTAATGGCTCTTCACTCTACAGTCTACATCGCACCATGTCCCTGCCTCCATTGCCTCATTACCGTTCGGTCAATAACGTACCGAATCATCGCACCATGTCCCTGCCTCCATTGCCTCATTACCGTTCGGTCAATAACGTACCGAATCATCGCACCATGTCCCTGCCTCCATTGCCTCATTACCGTTCGGTCAATAACGTACCGAATCATCGCACCATGTCCCTGCCTCCATTGCCTCATTACCGTTCGGCCAATAACGTACCGAATCATCGCACCATGTCCCTGCCTCCATTGCCTCATTACCGTTCGGTCAATAACGTACCGAATCATCGCACCATGTCCCTGCCTCCATTGCCTCATTACCGTTCGGTCAATAACGTACCGAATCATCGCACCATGTCCCTGCCTCCATTGCCTCATTACCGTTCGGTCAATAACGTACCGAATCATCGCACCATGTCCCTGCCTCCATTGCCTCATTACCGTTCGGTCAATAACGTACCGAATCATCGCACCATGTCCCTGCCTCCATTGCCTCATTACCGTTCGGTCAATAACGTACCGAATCATCGCACCATGTCCCTGCCTCCATTGCCTCATTACCGTTCGGTCAATAACGTACCGAATCATCGCACCATGTCCCTGCCTCCATTGCCTCATTACCGTTCGGTCAATAACGTACCGAATCATCGCACCATGTCCCTGCCTCCATTGCTTCATTACCGTTCGGTCAATAACGTACCGAATCATCGCACCATGTCCCTGCCTCCATTGCCTCATTACCGTTCGGTCAATAACGTACCGAATCATCGCACCATGTCCCTGCCTCCATTGCCTCATTACCGTTCGGTCAATAACGTACCGAATCATCACACCATGTCCCTGCCTCCATTGCCTCATTACCGTTCGGTCAATAACGTACCGAATCATCGCACCATGTCCCTGCCTCCATTGCCTCATTACCGTTCGGTCAATAACGTACCGAATCATCGCACCATGTCCCTGCCTCCATTGCCTCATTACCGTTCGGTCAATAACGTACCGAATCATCGCACCATGTCCCTGCCTCCATTGCCTCATTACCGTTCGGTCAATAACGTACCGAATCATCGCACCATGTCCCTGCCTCCATTGCCTCATTACCGTTCGGTCAATAACGTACCGAATCATCGTACCATGTCCCTGCCTCCATTACCTCATTACCGTTCGGTCAATAACGTACCGAATCATCGTACCATGTCCCTGCCTCCATTGCCTCATTACCGTTCGGTCAATAACGTACCGAATCATCGTACCATGTCCCTGCCTCCATTGCTTCATTACCGTTCGGTCAATAACGTACCGAATCATCGCACCATGTCCCTGCCTCCATTGCCTCATTACCGTTCGGTCAATAACGTACCGAATCATCGCACCATGTCCCTGCCTCCATTACCTCATTACCGTTCGGTCAATAACGTACCGAATCATCGCACCATGTCCCTGCCTCCATTACCTCATTACCGTTCGATCAATAACGTACCGAATCATCGCACCATGTCCCTGCCTCCATTACCTCATTACCGTTCGGTCAATAACGTACCGAACCAGTGCGGCAACACATTGTCCCGACAATGTGACACATTCCGCCGTTGTTGTGCGCACCAGGTGAGCTACATGGAGATCTACTGTGAGAGGGTGAGGGACCTGCTGAACCCGAAGAACAAGAACCACCTGCGCGTGCGGGAGCACCCGCTGCTCGGTCCGTACGTGGAGGACCTCTCGAAGCTGGCCGTCACCGAGTACGAGGACATCCGAGACCTGATGGACGAGGGCAACAAGGCAAGGTAAGAACCCCGGGGTCAAGAGAGAACCAAGGTCAGCTGAGGGCTGATGTCAGGTAGGAACTGAGGTCAGGCCAGAGCCTGTCGGACGATGGCTACACAACACTGGTGAGAGCCTGTTGATGTTGGATGGCTGCAACGCAGGCGGGTGAAAGCTTAAGTGGCGGGGCTGACAAGGCCAGTTGAGAACTTCTCGGAGGCGGCAACGATTAAATGTTAGAAGATGATGTTCTGAGCAGATATGAACAGAGAAGGATTGAATGCTATTCGTTGGCAAAGGAAACTAGATAGGAGGTGGGGTCTGTAGTTATGTTGAGTGTTAAATTAAACTACGTGTAGTTTGCACGCATTCAAATGAAGTGCATCGTCTTTTTGCAAGTGAAATGCAATTTGTCTCTTTGCCGATGGCAATGTAGTTGCGATGTTGACAGCGCGAAGTGCTACATTGCTGTTTACCATAATTATTGCATTGCCTTCAGCAACAATGAGCTCAGTCATATAACCCTAGGAGTTGAGCCGCTCGCAATTCCGAAAATGAGCCCACCAGACGCTCACAGCTGTACTCACCCCGGCAGACGTCGTTGTTGTGCAGTGTTCGGTGTCTAAACACGGCCAAAATGTGACGGTTGTGTGTGGTGCGGCCTGGGGCATGTATGTGTCGGGTGTGACGTCACGGTTTCGCCTCAGGACGGTGGCGGCCACCAACATGAACGAAACCTCCAGCCGGTCGCACGCTGTCTTCACAATCATCTTCACACAACGCAACTATGACGCTGCCACCGATCTCACCTCGGAAAAGGTACGCTGAGCGGCCCACTTTTGCTGCGGTCGTTCTTGTCGCGCGATTTGTCCCGTGTTCACTCTTCTAAGAATGTGTGGCTTTGGTTTTTGATGGTTGTAATGCTAGGTCCATCCCATCTTATCAGAGAACCGTTTCCTATTTGTTGTTGGACCGTTTACTCGGGCATTTTATCTTCTTTTACCAAGTCTCCATCCAGCGATTCAATGGTCACCATTAAGACGATCAAATGTAGATATAGATCATTCACAGTCATCGTTCATTGGAATGTCACGGCATACCATCTAACCAGACTTGTATTCAACTCAATCAATCGACTCAAGTTACTCCCGTCGTGTGGTCAGCCCTTCGGGTCCTGATAACGATCAGGGTTCGCTGGCACACCGTACGCCAGCTGTGATGCAAATTGTATACGTAGACTGGGTATGCTAACACGCATGTCTAGATACTAAACATGCATCTCAGCTAGCGTACGGTCTGGTGGCGAACCCTGCTCCTTATCAGTACCCGAAGGGCTAACCACACGACGGGAGTAACTTGAGTCTACCGTGTGAAACTCTCTGCATGACACACACGGCTACTGACTGTATTGTGTCCTGTGTGTGTGCGTCGCGTGATGTGCCAGGTCAGTAAGATCTCGCTGGTCGACCTGGCCGGCTCGGAGCGAGCCGACTCCACCGGCGCCACAGGAACCCGCCTGAAGGAGGGGGCCAACATTAACAAGTCGCTGACCACGCTCGGAAAGGTCATCTCGGCGCTCGCAGAAGTGGTGAGTAGCCGCCGGCCAGCTGTCGCCGTCCGGTGGAAGTGAGCTGAACCATTGGTGACTGTGGGGGATGTGAACGGTGATGGCCGTTGACTCGGGCGTGAAATTGTGATGTCTTATTTTGTATGTTTGACTTTGTGATGTCATTTATTGCACTGTTACGCCACTTGTGTGCCACGCTAATGCGGTTGGCGCACTCGCAGCGTATGTGGACAAGCTCACTTGACCTCAAGAGGTTGTGTATCCTTGGAAAGAGTAGCACAACATTGGCAAGAGTCTCACAAACACCATCTTACCGCTCGTTGTGTGCGCTGCGGCAATCCGATCTTTGTCCAATATGCAATCTCACTGCGTTTTTATTTGTGTTCTTGTCGGCTGGCGGATTCTCGCGTCAAGTCGGAACGGCATGAGCTCGCCTTTGTGAGGTTACTTTTAGCCCGAGGTTAACACCACCCTACGGGCGCAGGCGGAAACCTGTGCTATTTTTGGAATGTCCGGCCCTGATTAGTGTCAACACAGTGATGGCTGTGGGGGAGGGGCGGGTGGAGGGATCAGGAGGCGTGCACTGATGAATGGCAATAGGGTGGGGTGACCCGGGAAGAGGAGAGGATGCCTGTGAACACTGAATGATGCCCATAGAGTGCAATCTGCAGAAATGTCTGTAATGCCGCACACTTATGTCGTGTCGCTAATAAAGTGATGGTTTTTCATGCTGCAGTCGTCGGCACCGGTAAGTCGGGAGGAGCAAATGGAGGCTCCGGCAAACTAAATTATCCGTTTCTGCGGGTTATGTTAATGAGTTACGGCTGGAGCAAGACTTAAAGTTAGGCTGTAGTCAAGGTTTTAGTCGACAACACTTCAGAAAGGAATACAAAATGTTTGATAGTTTGTCTCGCGCTTAGCTTTAGGTAATGCATTTGTGTTCAGTCGCCATGTTCTATGACTATTGCATTCAAGTCATAAAGATGTGTTGGCTCTCTAATTTTCAAATGTCGTTTTTGCATTGCCCTTTTCATCATGTTGCCGTTCTCTCGCTTTCTAACCCTATGTTTCACTCTCCTGCCCAGCCCTGTCTCGTTGTGATCGTCCTGTCCTGCCCTGTCCTGTCCTGTCTTGTCCACATCTGACTTGTATGTTCCCGCCCGCAGGCATCAAAGAAGAAAAAGAGGTCCGACTTTATCCCATACCGAGACTCTGTGCTCACCTGGCTACTGCGAGAGAACCTCGGAGGGAACAGCAAGACGGCCATGGTGGCTGCCCTCTCGCCAGCCGACATTAACTATGACGAGACGCTCTCCACGCTCAGGTGAGTACCCTCAGGTCAGAGGTCAGCTCGGAGGTCAGGTAAGAGGTCAGGGTGCTGCATGCACCGTAGAGCTGGCGGGGAGTGGCCGGGCGGAGGCTGACTTATTGCTGTAACTCGCGCCAGCTGCTCAGTAATAATGCATGAAGAAATTAAGCAGTTAGGTAATACGAGTTTGTCGTACCAGTTGTGTAAGGTGTGCAGGCTTGTGCCGGCCGATTGAGTACCACCGTTGCTTGTCCGAGTGGTCGGCAGGACTAAATTCCGCACTATTGTAGCCACCAGATACAATGTTTCTACACTAACTTGTCTGCTAAACAGCGCAGCATCCATGGCAGTCACGCTCTACATATTAATCCCTTGCTATCACCATTTGTCATTCTTCACTGCGGCGTGGTCGGCAAAGTCGCTGCGTCGCTGCGTCGTTGGGTCGCTGCGGATGCTCCTGAATACAATGCGACTCTGCATTCAGTCTGGAGTTGATCATGTAGTGTCAGGCGGCTTTATACTCGGGCTGCGTTTAGTCTGCTGCACGTCTGTTACCGACTTTCCCCTATCTTCCACATCAACACAAGGTGTGTAGGCTGTACCGCAATGCACCGATGTGTGCGGGACAGTCTATATGCAGGCGACCGATCCACTATTCAAGACACCAAGCGAGTAATTGCAGTGCGGGCCAACGATGTTTTATTTAGAACGCGTTATTTCCTTCGGTTGGTTGGTGCCTTTATTAGTAGAATATTAACACTACGTATTTGTATTGGTAGAACCATGTCTCTTGCAAAGCATACATTGTGTCGATCTTTACAATTTAGTAATTTATTGATTTCTGGGTTTGCAGGTACGCGGACCGTGCGAAGCAGATAGTCTGTAAGGCGGTGGTCAATGAAGACGCCAACGCCAAGCTGATCCGTGAGCTGCGAGAGGAGATCGGCCGGCTGCACGACCTGCTGAAGGTCGAGGGCATTCAGGTGGCCACCGGTGAGTCGTGGTCGGCCGAGGTCGGGTCAGGAGCCGGCGGCATCTGGTCTTGGGGTAACGTGGGGGGGGGGGGGGATTATGATGGGCATGCATTGGTCATTTGGTTGATATTGTCTGCTGTATGAATGCGGGTGATTGATATCCTATTTAAATTTTGACAAGGCGTTGGGGAGAATAATTTAAGTTATTGATTTCTGTGTCATATGGTTCTTGAAGTTCTATAATTTATTTTGGAATGATAACTGCAGGCAGCGGTGTCGATTTTTCAAAACGGTTGGGGGCGGGGGCGAACACACTGGCGGATCGAGCCTCTCTCCGTGGGGGGGGGGGGGGGAGGGGCATCTTTTTGTGTCTAAAAGGTACCCCCATTTTTTTCCTCTGCGGATTTGGGTCGGTCACCTCATTTTGGTATTTGAGCTTAACAAATTCACTTTTCAAATTCACACATTGATTTTGTAGATTTGTTTTTCTAAAAAGAAAATCAGTTTTTTGTTTAGGGTCAAAAACACAAACTTTCGCGAATCTGAGATAGCCATTTTGAAGAGAATGTCATTTCATTTCTTTTAACGTTTTTTTTTTGTGCAATGTGTTTCAAAACTCTATTTTCTATGATTGTTCAAACATTTATCATATTTTTCACCAAAAATGGCATGACATGACGTCAACGTCATTATCTCCCAAAATAATACATCAATTTCATTGGAATTTAGTGAGAAGACGTAGAATTGATGTAGCATAAGGTACTGAAAGTTTGACGTTGATATCTATCATAGTTTTCAAGTTATTGAGAACATCCGGGAGGGGGCATATTCTACCCCCCCCCCCCCCAGCGGGGCGTGGGTTAAATGTTACCGGGGCTGCTTGAATTGCATCAGGTGCGCTGTTTTGTCTATCATTGAAAGCAAGGGATACTTACAAACTTCAAATTCAATCAGTCCAGAGAGAGAAAAAAAAATGTTTTCATGAAGTTTTCTCCTAAGATCATTGTTTTTTTCACTTTCAGTGCAGGGAACGCGCGGGGGCATACTTGTATTGAATGCCCCTCCCAGATTCCTGTGGGGGGGGGGGGATTTGTCCCTGATGCCCCCCCCCCTGGATCCGCCAGTGTCAGAGGCTCTCCTTGACGGACGGTAATTTTCCGCTTTTTGACTGTGGATAGCTGATTTTGACTGCTGCAAAGACAATTTTTACGATTTTACGATGAATTGGGAACGTGCGGGGGGAAGGGGGGGCATATTTGTATTGAATGCCCCCCCCCCCAAGATTCCTGGGGGGGGGGGGGCATTTGCCCCTGATGCCCCCTCCCCCTGGGATCCGCCAGTAGCCGAACAGGGACGGATCCAAGGGGAGCCTATCAGCGCCATGGCTTTACCGAAACCACCAAAATCGGCTGAAAATTCAAAATTTTATAGAAATTCTAGGCAACTTGTACAAAGGACAGTATTTGTAATCAATTCATAATGCAAAAACAGACGAAATCTCATGAGTTTTGGAATTATGTCGGACGGCCTCAAACCAACGTTTTGGGGCCGGTCTGCATCCGCCAGAAGGCCCGAGTCCTTACTTGGAACCCTTACTTAGTAAAACGGTAATGTTAACCCGCCATTGACTGGGGGTGGGAGGGGGGGGGGGGCAAATATCTCCCCCTGACGAATTTTCGCAATAGCTCAAAAACCAATAGCAATATCAACGTGAAACTTTAGTTTACCTTCTCCTACACCAATTTTACGTCTTCTGTGCATAAATGAAGAAATTTGTTCGGGGAAAAAAATCGAGATATAACGAATTTAGTGACGTCACTACACACGAGTTTTGCGAATATAAAAAAAAATCAGCAAAACTTTAACCCTCGCCCTACGGGAGCTTTTTCACCTTCGCCTACGGGGGGGGGGGGGGGGCGCGGATAGGCCCCCTGTTAACTTCCAAACCAAGCACTTAGAGCAATGCGGTAAGAACCAGCATGTTGCCTGTCATGAGAGGAATCTAACCGTATGCGATTTTTAGGTTTCAGGTCAACGGGTGACCTTCCCGGATTTACCACGTCCAGAACAGCGATTTTGCTCTTCAGAAAACCTCAAAATTAGAAATTGATAAATGTAAATAAAAAGGCATGTTCCTAGACAGTTTTGCCTCAGAAATACAGAATAGGGAATTATTTGTTCGTATCTTGTCAAAAAAAGTCAATAAAAGTTATTACAAAAATTACGTCATCAGTTTCTTACACTTAGGGAGCCATCACTCAGTCAAAAAATGAAGATATTGCTTTTAAAATTTGGTATGGGTATTGTCCATACTCAGTTCTTTCACATATATTCCGGTTTTTTTAACATCTTTGAAAATTTTATTTTGTGGGGACTTTTTTAATCGTTTTTATTTTATTTTAGGGGTCAAAAACCCAAAATTTTGAAAATCGGAGATTGCCATTTTAAAAAGAATGCCATTTTATATCTTTGGTGCATTGCGTTTGCAATTCCTTTAAAACTCTGTTGTCTACCATTTTTTAAATATTTATAGTTTTTCCACCAACATGACGTCATCAAAACATGATTATCTCTCAAACTAATTTACGAATTTCAATTAAATTTTTACGCATACGTATAATTGTTGTAAACTCAGCTACCAAAAATTTAAGCAAGATGCGCTGCATGTGTAAACAGTTATTGAAGAAAACCTCAGGGGGGGAGGGGGCTGTCAGGCTCCCCCCCCGTAGGGCGATTGTTAGGAGATCATACAAAGTCTATATTTGAGCAAAATGCAATATAAAACAAAACGTCAGAAATAGCAAATGGCAAGGGTGCTACGAAATAGATTCTCGGATTTGTGAAAACTTTGGTTTTTGACCCCTGAAACAAAATCATTTAAAAGAAATCAATAAAAAATATTCGGAAAAATGCCCTAAAAATCTAACATTGCAAATATGTTACAAATTCACCAGATTTCGCATCTTTATACTTAAAGAGGGGATTTAAAACAAACTTTTCTTAGTAAAAACTGCGTGGACTTCCTTTTGAAATAGGAAACGTGTCAATTTGTTGCCCATTCAGGGCGGTTTGGGGGCTTGGCCGTTTTTCCCCTCCTGGATCCGCCAGCGGCCAAAAACATGGGGGGGGGGGCGAGCAGGTACCATTGGGGGGGGGGGGGGGGGGCGAGCGGGTACCATTGGGGGGGGGGGGCGAGGGCCACCCCAAAAGTATATAAATCGACACCTATGACTGCAGGCTATGTTCGGGCATGAACGAGAAAGGCGAGGACTAAAAAATGTAAGAATGCACCCATTCTCTCTCCTAGCCTTGCATCTTTTTGTGTATGACATAAAATGCTCATGAATATTTCTACTTTTTGAGAGAGATAAACAAATATTAAGCATGTGGCTCCCGACACATGCCACGATATGACCAATGCAAATTATCACCCTGATTATGATGCTGCCGTTCACATTTCCTACTTAGCGCAAGAGGTTCCAAATGGGATCAATACGTTATTACCCTTTTGGCCCTTACAATACCTCAACCACACGGTTTTCATTTGCGATAGTTCAGCTCAAACCAGTCTCCCTAGAAATGTGCTGTGCCTCTCGGATGCCTATCAAATGAATCTGAACGATGAAAGCACACTGCCTCACACCATGGACGATTATTTGTTATTTGTACTGACTCATAATTAGGCAGGTCTATCCTTTTTCGCGTCAATGAGTGGGAGTACCTCTGAATAATATCCGGAGACATATCCTGATCTATAATGTGCGTGTTTAAGACGTCTCTTGTGCCGTAATTGCCGTGCTGGGTGCTGACTTGGCTCTCGCCTGGTTTCAGACGGGACGTTGTTAATTGTGCAAATAATAAGCGCAAGTCGAGTATGTAGCCTGCTGCCTCTATTGCACCGCGCTGTCTCCTATTGGCTCGCACAACTGACCCAGCTTCACGGCTATGCTGGTGCTTTTGGTCCCTAACGCAGACACGGGTCCGCTGGTTCCTAACGCAGACACGGAGTCGGCGGGCTTGTCCCTGACTTGGTCATGGTTTTGGTCCTAGTATTATTCCGGCACGGCTTCGGTTTCTGTCCCGATTTTGCTTACGGTTCTAGTCTAACCCTAGCTCTGACCCGACTGTTTCTAACCTTGGTGCTGATGCTGGTTTGTATTTGGCTTTGGCGCCTCTGGTGCTGTTGTCTCGGCTTGGGGCGCCTCTGCTTGCACTTTCTGAGAATCTTCTAGTCTTGGGCTGCTGGCTGGTGGCATAGGTACGCGGACCGTGACTCGCCGCTAGCACCCATCTCACCCCGCCCCATCTCACCCTGCCCCATCTCACCCTGCCCCTCACCCCGCCCCATCTCACCCCGCCCCATCTCACCCTGCCCATCTCACCCCGCCCCATCTCACCCCGCCCCTCACCCCCCCGCCCCATCTCACCCCGCCCCATCTCACCCCGCCCCTATCTCACCCCGCCCCATCTCACCCCGCCCCATCCACCCCCCCCATCACTCCCCGCCCCTCTCACCCCAGCCCCATCTCACCCCGCCCCAACTCACCCCGCCCTATCTCACCCCCGCCCCATCTCACCCCGCCCCATCTCACCCCGCCCCATCTCACCCCACCCCATCTCACACCCGCCCCCATCTCACCCCACCCCATCTCACCCCGCCCCATCTCACCCCGCCCCTCACCCCGCCCTATCTCACCCGCCCTATCTCACCCCGCCCCATCTCACCCCGCCCCTCACCCGCCCATCTCACCCCGCCCCATCTCACCCCGCCCCATCTCACCTCCGCCCCTCACCCCCGCCCTATCCTCACCCGCCCTATCTCACCCCGCCCCATCTCACCCCGCCCCTCACCCCGCCCCATCTCACCCCCCGCCCTATCTCACCCCGCCCATCTCACCCCGCCCATCTCACCCCGCCCCATCTCACCCGCCCTATCTCACCCCGCCCTATCTCACCCCGCCCCATCTCACCCCGCCCCATCTCACCCCGCCCCATCTCTCACCCCGCCCCATCTCACCCCCGCCCCATCTCACCCCCGCCCCATCTCACCCCGCCCCATCTCACCCGCCCTATCTCACCCGCCCTATCTCACCCCACCCTATCTCACCCCGCCCTATCTCACGCCCGCCCCTCACCCCCGCCCCATCTCACCCCGCCCTCTCACCCCGCCCCATCTCACCCCGCCCCATCTCACCCCGCCCCATCTCACCCCGCCCATCTCACCCCGCCCCATCTCACCCCGCCCCATCTCACCCCGCCCCATCTCACCCCGCCCCATCTCACCCCGCCCCATCTCACCCCGCCCCATCTCACCCCGCCCCATCTCACCCCGCCCCATCTCACCCCGCCCCATCTCACCCCGCCCTATCTCACCCAGCCCTATCTCACCCCGCCCCATCACCCCGCCCTATCTCACCCGCCCTATCTCACCCCGCCCCATCTCACCCCGCCCCCTCACCCCGCCACATCTCACCCCGCCCCATCTCACCCCGCCCCATCTCACCCCGCCCCTCACCCCGCCCTATCTCACCCCGCCCATCTCACCCCGCCCCATCTCACCCTGCCCCATCTCACCCCGCCCATCTCACCCCGCCCCATCTCACCCCGCCCATCTCACCCCGCCCCATCTCACCCCGCCCATCTCACCCCGCCCCATCTCACCCCGCCCCATCTCACCCCGCCCCATCTCACCCCGCCCCATCTCACCCCGCCCCATCTCACCCCGCCCCATCTCACCCCGCCCCATCTCACCCCGCCCCATCTCACCCCGCCCCATCTCACCCCGCCCCATCTCACCCCGCCCCATCTCACCCCGCCCCATCTCACCCCGCCCCATCTCACCCCGCCCCATCTCACCCCGCCCCATCTCACCCCGCCCCATCTCACCCCGCCCCATCTCACCCCGCCCCATCTCACCCCGCCCCATCTCACCCCGCCCCATCTCACCCTGCCCCATCTCACCCCGCCCCATCACCCCGCCCCATCTCACCCCGCCCCATCTCACCCCGCCCCATCTCACCCCGCCCTATCTCACCCCGCCCCATCTCACCCCGCCCCATCTCACCCCGCCCCATCTCACCCCGCCCCCATCTCACCCCGCCCCATCTCACCCCGCCCCATCTCACCCCGCCCCATCTCACCCCGCCCTATCTCACCCCGCCCTATCTCACCCCGCCCCATCTCACCCCGCCCCATCTCACCCCGCCCCCTCACCCCGCCCCATCTCACCCCGCCCCATCTCACCCCGCCCATCTCACCCCGCCCATCTCACCCCGCCCCATCTCACCCCGCCCATCTCACCCCGCCCCATCTCACCCCGCCCCATCTCACCCCGCCCCATCTCACCCCGCCCCATCTCACCCCGCCCTATCTCACCCCGCCCCATCTCACCCCGCCCCTCACCCCGCCCATCTCACCCCGCCCATCTCACCCCGCCCCATCTCACCCCGCCCCATCTCACCCCGCCCTATCTCACCCTGCCCCATCTCACCCCGCCCCATCTCACCCCGCCCCATCTCACCCCACCCCATCTCACCCCGCCCTATCTCACCCCGCCCCATCACCCCGCCCTATCTCACCCCGCCCCATCTCACCCCGCCCCATCTCACCCCGCCCCATCTCACCCGCCCCATCTCACCCCGCCCCATCTCACCCCGCCCCATCTCACCCCACCCCATCTCACCCCGCCCCATCTCACCCCGCCCCATCTCACCCCGCCCCATCTCACCCGCCCCATCTCACCCCGCCCCATCTCACCCCGCCCCATCTCACCCCGCCCCATCTCACCCCGCCCTATCTCACCCCGCCCTATCTCACCCCGCCCCATCTCACCCCGCCCCATCTCACCCCGCCCCATCTCACCCCGCCCCATCTCACCCCGCCCTATCTCACCCCGCCCCATCTCACCCCGCCCCATCTCACCCCACCCCATCTCACCCCGCCCTATCTCACCCCGCCTCATCTCACCCCGCCCCATCTCACCCCGCCCCATCTCACCCCGCCCCATCTCACCCCGCCCCATCTCACCCCGCCCCATCTCACCCCGCCCCATCTCACCCCGCCCCATCTCACCCCGCCCCATCTCACCCCGCCCCATCTCACCCCGCCCCATCTCACCCCGCCCCATCTCACCCCGCCCCATCTCACCCCGCCCCATCTCACCCCGCCCCTCACCCCGCCCCCTCACCCCGCCCCATCTCACCCTGCCCCATCTCACCCCGCCCCTCACCCCGCCCTATCTCACCCCGCCCATCTCACCCCGCCCCATCTCACCCCGCCCCATCTCACCCCGCCCATCTCACCCCGCCCCATCTCACCCCGCCCCATCTCACCCCACCCATCTCACCCCGCCCCATCTCACCCCGCCCCATCTCACCCCGCCCCATCTCACCCCGCCCCATCTCACCCCGCCCCTCACCCCGCCCATCTCACCCCGCCCCATCTCACCCCGCCCTATCTCACCCCGCCCCATCTCACCCCGCCCCCTCACCCCGCCCCTCACCCCGCCCTATCTCACCCGCCCCATCTCACCCCGCCCCCTCACCCCGCCCCTCACCCCGCCCCATCTCACCCCGCCCCTCACCCCGCCCTATCTCACCCCGCCCCCCTCACACCGCCCCCTCACACCGCCCCTCACCCCCGCCCCTCACACCGCCCTTCGCCCCGCCCCTCACCCCGCCCTCACCCCGCCCCTCACCCCGCCCATCTCACCCCGCCCATCTCACCCCGCCCATCTCACCCCGCCCCCTCACCCCGCCCCTCACCCCGCCCCCTCACCCCGCCCCTCACCCTGCCCCCTCACACGGCGGAAAGTTACGCGAAAGTCTTACGTGCTAAGGTTTGATTGTTATGTGCTAATGATCATTTCGCTCTAGCGCCTCCACCCGATTCCCAATATGGCGTGTAGAGTGTAGATCAACTCGCAATGTTAGAAGTGTCTCTGTTTTATAGTATCTAGCATAGTTCGGTGGCTATGTCGGAACCGGTATTTTAGTCTCGCCAAGGATCTCCTTAGATCAAACGTCAGGTTGCCAGCTACTGCGAAGTAGTCGCTCGGGAAGCCTTTCACGGCAGCATACCTAAAAGTAGCCGGACATAAAGGCTTCTGGGAACCAATCTGATGCCTCGGAGCCGGGCTGACTGGCAGTATCGCCTCGGAGCCGGGCTGACTGGCAGTATCGCCATCGGAGCCGGGCTGACTGGCAGTATCTGATGCCATAGGAGCCGGGCTGACTGGCAGTTTCTGTTGCCATCGGAGCCGGGCTGACTGGCAGTATCGCCTCGGAGCCGGGCTGACTGGCAGTATATGTTGCCATCGGAGCCGGGCTGACTGGCAGTATCGCCATCGGAGCCGGGCTGACTGGCAGTATCGCCTCGGAACCGGGCTGACTGGCAGTATCGCCATCGGAGCCAAGCTGACTGGCAGTATCGCCATCGGAGCCGGGCTGACTGGCAGTATCGCCTCTGAGCCGGGCTGACTGACAGTATCTGTTGCCATCGGAGCCGGGCTGACTGGCAGTATATGTTGCCATCGGAGCCGGGCTGACTGGCAGTATCGCCTCGGAGCCGGGCTGACTGGCAGTATATGTTGCCATCGGAGCCGGGCTGATTGGCAGTATCGCCATCGGAGCCGGGCTGACTGGCAGTATCGCCATCGGAGCCGAGCTGACTGGCAGTATCGCCTCGGAGCCGGGCTGACTGGCAGTATCTGTTGCCATCGGAGCCGGGCTGACTGGCAGTATCGCCTCGGAGCCGGGCTGACTGCCAGTATATGTTGCCATCGGAGCCGGGCTGATTGGCAGTATCGCCATCGGAGCCGGGCTGACTGGCAGTATCGACTCGGAGCCGGGCTGACTGGCAGTATCGCCTCGGAGCCGGGCTGACTGGCAGTATCTGTTGCCATCGGAGCCGGGCTGACTGGCAGTATCTGTTGCCATCGGAGCCGGGCTGACTGGCAGTATCGCCTCGGAGCCGGGCTGACTGGCAGTATATGTTGCCATCGGAGCCGGGCTGACTGGCAGTATCGCCATCGGAGCCGGGCTGACTGGCAGTATATGTTGCCATCGGAGCCGGGCTGATTGGCAGTATCGCCATCGGAGCCGGGCTGACTGGCAGTATCGCCATCGGAGCTGGGCTGACTGGCAGTATCGCCTCGGAGCCGGGCTGACTGGCAGTATCGCCTCGGAGCCGGGCTGATTGGCAGTATATGTTGCCATCGGAGCCGGGCTGACTGGCAGTATCGCCATCGGAGCCGAACTGACTGGCAGTATATGTTGCCATCGGAGCCGGGCTGACTGGCAGTATCTGTTGTCATCGGAGCTGGGCTGACTGGCAGTATCGCCTCGGAGCCCGGCTGACTGGCAGTATCGCCATCGGATCCGGGCTGACTGGCAGTATCGCCATCGGAGCCAAGCTGACTGGCAGTATCGCCTCGGAGCTGGGCTGACTGGCAGTATCGCCTCGGAGCTGGGCTGACTGACAGTATCTGTTGCCATCGGAGCCGGGCTGACTGGCAGTATCGCCATCGGAGCCGGGCTGACTGGCAGTATCGCCTCGGAGCCGGGCTGACTGGCAGTATCGCCTCGGAGCTGGGCTGACTGGCAGTATCTGTTGCCATCGGAGCCGGGCTGACTAGCAGTATCGCCATTTGGGACACATTCCCGTCTCGGGTGAGGAGTATTCCGCAAATGAGACCGAACTAGGTAGCTCCGCCAATTAATGAATCTACAGTATGGCTTGGGTAAGTGCCACGTTCATTGACGCTTTCCGATACTGTTAACACATGTTACTCAGACGAACACAAAACTATAACTTTTCGATTAGTGCAATCACTACGGCACCAAGTCACCAATTCACGCTTCGTATTAATGGACCGGTTTGCTAATGAGGCAATTTTGATTAGCTAGCGCAGCCAAGCGTGGGATACTCTTTGACGCCGACTTTTGGACGTGATTTGCATGACGTCGATATTTGCAGGCGCGCAATGCTAGCCTTGTACCGCGTGCTTCATCCTTTGAAACTCGCAGTATTCCGGGCGTCGACGGTTCGTATTATAGCATACAATATCGGACATGTAATAATCCCGCGCACGAAATCATCGACACAGTCTTAACGTCATCGCGTCGCTTATGCATGCTAGTTGTAGTCATTGCTATTTGTTTCCACCTTGGTGGGCAACGCACTGCTGGCAAAAACAAAACATAGCCTAATCACAGCTCGATTGCGCGTGTAAGCTATAACACGGCTGCCGTCTGTGGTCACCCCGGGGTCGATATCGGCTGTCTGAAGCCACTGAATAGCGTCACACAGAGCGCCGTCATCCGCCCGCGTCTGTCAATCTATGCAGCCTATTGAGGTCGATCTGCACCGAGAGTGGTTATTGCCATCTCCCCTGGGCCGCGACAGAAAGCACTTGATCGCATTGACCGGGTCACGTGAGATGAGTGGCGGCGCAGGTCATTGCACGGGATAGTCGTGCCGCACGGGGGATACACGCGGAATCGGTGTATTTCTGGAACTAACGAGACATCGTGGCGCAACGGTCTAATGGTGACCTTTCTAGTCTTTGGTCTGTTTTTCGCTATTCCCGTTCTCGTCATGGTGATTTGGACAAAGCTTACTGCCCGAAATTGCTTGCCTTATTTTAATGGGAAGGCTAAAAATGTGTACATTGCCCGTGCTTTGAGCGGCCGGCTGAAAGTTTGTTTTTCGAAATTCTGGGCATTTTGATCTTGTCTTATTGTCCTGAAATCCGCGATCTAAAGATCACGTTTCTAGCGAGAAGCATGTATAGATGTTTCGCAATGAAACGCGGCTTTGGCTTGCTTTTCCTTTTTACCGTGATGATTAGACTAAAGGCTACTGCCCGAAATAACTGGGCCTTGTCCTTTTTATCAATAAATAGGAGATAATAACTTATTGCTGTGTTGTGCAGCTTTCTGCAGATCTGTTAAGTTCTCTACATATGTATCATGTATTTATAGGAAAAAGCTGTTTATAAAGAGAAAAGAACAGTAACGAGCGAATTCACAAATAGTAAAGTTGCTAACTACGGGGATTATGCGTTCCATAGTCAGTCGCTTGTTCAGCGTCGGTCCCCATCCTGTGCCGCTCCTGCCTCCTGGTGAAGGCGTTCACCGAATACCAGCTCGTCAGCCGACCTTGATGCCACCTCTGACTCGGCTGGGGTGACACGACTCTGCTGCTGACCGCTGCTGACCGCTGCTGACTGCTGCTGACTGCCGCTGACTGCCGCTGACTGACTGTTGAGTGCTGATAATACTGTCTGACTGACACTGTTTGACTGCGTGCCGCAGACACAGCCACCGAGGAGGGCTCCGGACAAGCCAGCGGGACCAGCAAGGTCACCAAGGACGCCGTCCACCAGCTGCAGGTCAACGAAAAGATCATGGCAGGTCAGTCCGCGCCCGCCCATCTCGGTAATGGTGGATGTGTGTTACGACAGCATGCTTTTGGGAGGTGCATTAGTGACTACAGGCAAATATGAGCTTATCGACAGGTTTTGACACCGTAAAGTTTCTGTGTGTGCAGTATCAATCTAGTCAATCTAATTAAATACAATTTCCTATTCCAGAGCAATATTGCAAGTACGATGTGCTCCTTTGATGTAACTTGTAACTTGTATCTCCAAGTGGTCTGATCTAAACCACCCCATCTCACCTGCCCCGCCCTGTCATCGCGGAGCTGAGTGAGACCTGTCCTGACCTGCCCTGCCTTGACCTGACCTGACCTGACCTGACCTGACCTGACCTGACCTGACCTGACCTGACCTGACCTGACCTGACCTGTCCTGACCTGCCCTGACCTGCCCTGACCTGCCCTGACTTGCCCTGACCTGCCCTGACCTGACCTGACCTGACCTGACCTGACCTGACCTGACCTGACCTGACCTGACCTGTCCTGCCCTGCCCTGACCTGACCTGACCTGTCCTGTCCTGTCCTGTCCTGTCCTGTCCTGTCCTGTCCTGTCCTGTCCTGTCCTGACCTGACCTGCCCTGCCCTGTTCTGACCTGACCTGACCTGCCATGACCGGACCCACCCTGACCTGACCTGACCTGTCCTGTCCTGACCCACCCTGACCTGACCCACCCTGACCTGACCCACCCTGACCTGACCCACCCTGACCCGACCTGACCTGACCTGCCCTGACCTGCCCTTACCTGCCCTGACCTGCCCTGACCTGCCCTGACCTGCCCTGACCTGTCCTGACCTGTCCTGTCCTGCCCTGCCCTGCCCTGCCCTGCCCTGCCCTGCCCTGCCCTGCCCTGCCCTGCCCTGCCCTGCCCTGACCTGACCTGACCTGACCTGACCTGACCTGACCTGACCTGACCTGACCTGACCTGACCTGACCTATCCTGTCCTGTCCTGTCCTGCCCTGTCCTGTTCTGTCCTGTCCTGACCTGCCCTGTTCTGACCTGACCTGACCTGCCATGACCGGACCCACCCTGACCTGACCTGACCTGACCTGTCCTGTCCTGACCCACCCTGACCTGACCCACCCTGACTTGACCCACCCTGACCCGACCTGACCTGACCTGACCTGACCATCCTGACCTGACCTTCCCCACCCTACCCTGACCTGACCTGACCTGACCTGACCTGACCATCCTGACCTGTCCCACCCTGGCCTGACCCGCCCTGACCTGCCCCTCCCTGACCTGCCCCTCCCTGCCGCCGCAGAGCTGAGTGAGACCTGGGAGGAGAAGCTGAAGCGCGCTGATGACGTGCGCCAGTACCGTGAGACGGTGTTCGCCGAGATGGGCATCGCCCTGAAGGAGGACGGCAAGACGGTCGGCATCTTCTCCCCCAAACAGGTGAGCGGCGGCGCACCGGGAGCCGCCAGACCGCTCGAGCTGGTGATGTACTGCTGGTGATGTACTGCTGGTCATGACTTACTGCTGGTGATGTACTGCTGGTGATGTACTACTGGTGATGTACTGCTTGTGATGTACTACTGGTGATGTACTGCTGGTTATGTACTACTGGTGATGTACTGCTGGTGACTTACTGCTGGTGATGTACTGCTGGTGATGTACTGGTGATGTACTGGTGGATGTACTGCTGGTGATATACTACTGGTGATGTACTGCTGGTGATGTACTACTGGTGATGTACTGCTGGTGATGTACTGATGGTGATGTACTGATGGTGATATACTGCTGGTGATGTACTGCTGGTGGTGTACTGTTGGTGATGTACTGCTGGTGATGTACTGGTGATGACTTACTGCTGGTGATATACTGCTGGTGGTGTACTGTTGGTGATATACTGTTGGTGATATACTGCTGGTTATGTACTACTGGTTATGTACTACTGGTGATGTACTGCTGGTGATGTACTGCGGGTGATGTACTGCGGGTGATGTACTGCGGGTGATGTACTGCCGGCGATACACTGCTGGTGATGTACTGCTGGTGATGTACTGGTGATGACTGGTGATGACTTACTGCTGGTGGTGTACTGCTGGTGATGTACTGCGGGTGACGCTGGTGGGTGCAGATCTGACGGAGCCCACG
Source organism: Chirona hameri (assembly GCA_036785665.1). Lineage (NCBI taxonomy): Eukaryota > Metazoa > Arthropoda > Thecostraca > Balanomorpha > Balanidae > Chirona > Chirona hameri. The sequence goes on along the minus strand of JAXIVJ010000208.1, from coordinate 251,839 downwards.
TCGCCGTCAGATCTGCACTCACTGGCTGGCTCACTCACTTGGGATGGATACAAGTAAGGTTACCTTGGGCTGGCTCACTCAATTGGGATGGATACAAGTAATGTTACCTTGGGCTGGCTCACTCACTTGGGATGGATACAAGTAAGGTTACCTTGGGCTGACTCACTTACTTGGGATGGATACAAGTGAGGTTAACTTGGGCTGGCTCACTCACTTGGGATGGATACAAGTAATGTTACCTTGGGCTGGCTCACTCACTTGGGATGGATACAAGTAAGGTTACCTTGGGCTGGCTCACTCACTTGGGATGGATACAAGTAATGTTACCTTGGGCTGGCTCACTCACTTGGGATGGATACAAGTAATGTTATCTTGGCCTGGCTCACTCACTTGGGATGGATACAAGTAATGTTACCTTGGGCTGGCTCACTCACTTGGGATGGATACAAGTAATGTTACCTTGGGCTGGCTCACTCACTTGGGATGGATACAAGTAATGTTACCTTGGCCTGGCTCACTCACTTGGGATGGATACAAGTAATGCTACCTTGGGCTGGCTCACTCACTTGGGATGGATACAAGTAAGGTTACCTTGGGCTGGCTCACTCACTTGGGATGGATACAAGTAATGTTACCTTGGCCTGGCTCACTCACTTGGGATGGATACAAGTAATGTTACCTTGGGCTGGCTCACTCACTTGGGATGGATACAAGTAATGTTACCTTGGGCTGGCTCACTCACTTGTGATGGATACAAGTAATGTTACCTTGGGCTGACTCCACTTACTTGGGATGGATACAAGTGAGGTTACCTTGGGCTGGCTCACTTACTTGGGATGGATACAAGTGAGGTTACCTTGGGCTGGCTCACTCGTCAGTCGTCACTGGCCTTGTGTTGCCGTCCATCAGCGTGGCATATCCCCAGTGGACAGTCACCACCACCAGCACCACGCGCTCATACTCGAATACACACGAGTTTGGTTACACGTTGACTTGCGTTGGGTCGATGGCTGTTGTCTAGTTCACAGCCCAGAGGAGACCCTTCTTAAAGTGGATCGATTTGCAGGGCACGCCGCGACCAAGTCGCCGAAGCTCCGCCCTCGTGCCGACTTATGTTCCTTGCAATGCCAATCACGTGACGTCCCGCCAAGCTAACCCGCAATTACTGGTCATCCTGGGTGCTGCCGTCCGTGTAGAGACGATTTCTCAGACATTACAGACGCTACCTCCGAACATATGGGCGTCGTATGTCATGATACTTGTTCAGAGATATTATCGCTACCGGCATCTGACGCGATCCTCGCTTTATGTCGTAACACAGGCTGCACATCTGGCGTTATTCTCGCTGTATGCCGTTCCAAACATCGGCATCTGACGTGATCCTCGCTTTATATCGTAACACAGACTCCACATCTGGCGTTATGCTCGCTGTATGCCGTTCCAAACATCGGCATCTGACGTGATCCTCGCTTTATATCGTAACACAGACTCCACATCTGGCGTTATGCTCGCTGTATGCCGTTCCAAACATCGGCATCTGACGTGATCCTCGCTTTATATCGTAACACAGACTCCACATCTGGCGTTATGCTCGCTGTATGCCGTTCCAAACATCGGCATCTGACGTGATCCTCGCTTTATATCGTAACACAGACTCCACATCTGGCGTTATGCTCGCTGTATGCCGTTCCAAACATCGGCATCTGACGTGATCCTCGCTTTATATCGTAACGCAGACTCCACATCTGGCGTTTTTATCGCTGTATGCTCTATCCAAACATCGGCATCTGACGCGCTACCCCCTCTCTGACATTGCAGACTCCGCACCTGGTCAACCTGAACGAGGACCCGTCCATGTCCGAGTGTCTGATCTACTACATCAAGGAGGGCATCACGCGCGTGGGGTCGGCCGAGGCCAACATACCGCAGGACATCCAGCTCATCGGACAGCACATCTACCACGAACACTGCATCTTCGAGAACAGGTCGGTCGCGCCGCCTCGGAGCCTTGTGTGGGGCGGGACGGGGAAGAGCAGGAGCTGGTTAACACCTTATCCGGTCATGACTGTTCAATGCTCTATGAGTATTGGTTATTATTTTCTGCATTTTATGTTGGCACATGCGTTTTGTTGGGATATCGACGATGTGATTGTCATACAAACTCCCATCTCTCGTGCTGCACTGAGGATGCTGATTCTCAATGACGGGAACTGACCGGGTCTGCCGTCCCACAGGGAGGGTGTGGTGATGCTGATTCTGACGGGAACTGACCGGGTCTGCCGTCCCACAGGGCAGTGTGAAATTTTTGGGAATATTACCTGGAAAATCACAGGTAATGAAAAGGTCTGATTTGTCATCCTTGAGACCATTTTTCATCCTTGACTGTAGGAAATGACTTTCAACTATAGTCAAAAATCTAAGCTTATTTGTGTTATATTCCGCCAACACATAATCAAAATATCAGTGAAGTGAATAAATATTGATCAATTAAAATTCTCACCACTATTCTGCAATACAAGTATACTAGTATACAAGAATAAGGAATTTGCTTTTATGGCTTGCATATTTTCAACACAAAACTAAGGTCAACTACAGTAATTTAAGTATCTAAGAAAGAGGAATGAAGACGTGCCCAACCTGTTACACAAACACGCTGTGAGCCTGGGCAACAATTTTCTTAGCGCAAGAAACGTCACATGAACAGCTTCTTTGCCTCATCTGGCCTTATCAGGGATACCATAAAACATTACTCAGAAAAGAAAGGAATTTTCGCTAATTATTGCTTAACATTGTATATATATTTTTTTCCCCTAAAAATTGAATTCAGAATTGTATTATGTCTACACATTTACACACATGTCAGGCGAAGACAAGAGCCCAGATACAGGATGAAATTCAGGATGAATTGGGATGAAATTGGGATGAAGTTGACCAGGCTAATGATGAAATTTCCAGGTAAACGCGGGAATTTCTCACGGATTAACGAAAGTTAAATGGCAGATTCTGAATGCAGGATCGGATAGCCTGATTCATCCTCCAGACATTGCATGCGTATTTTCCCTTTATGAGTCTTATATTTATTAAATGAGGGTTGTTTTCCACAAGGTGTCTGACTATGAAATATGTCTCTAATACAGGTAAGAAATAAATGCCTCTCGTCGGGATGGCTGAGGCATATTTACCTAAAACCAACATGTTTTCTGAAAAGTGATTGTTAATCTTTCCTAATAAGTGGTCAAAATAATTTATTATATGGTATAACATACCCGAATATCTCCTTTGTAAATTCCCGAGAAAAAAAAATCATCATTTGAATGGTGTCCAGGCTACAACATGGACGCCGAATATTTGGTTTGTTTGTGAAAGATAGACTGTAATATTTTTATGGATGAAGAGGGAGTTCAAGCTACGTCATCTGGTATGATTATTACACGATCTGTTGCACAGAAGACTAGCAATAGCCCCTCAAAGTTACCCTCATTTTCGGGATGAAAGTTCCGTGGGAGACTGCCGTGAATCAAATGTTTTAGCAGCACCGACTCTTTTGACTCTTGAAACGATGAATCTGACGCCACAAATCGCGCAGCGTATTCACGGTATATACAAATACTAGCGCATATTTAGAACTGGAACACTTCGTAATCTTGATTTAACGCCTGATTCCTACGGCGTACAGGGTGAAAATTGCATTGCACAAGACACCGACCGCATCCGCGGCTCGGATCACATCCCGTTTCTCCGCGCGGAGGCGTCCCGAGTCAAATGGCGCAGTCGGTAGTGTATCGAACTTTCGATATAGGTGCTTGATGCTTGATGCGGAGTTCGAATCTCTTCCAAGGAAATATTTTTTCCAAATTATTTCGCGGTATACTATTGCGTGTTGCACGATTATTTTGGTATGCCACGGTTGCCCTGAACATTCTCGGAATGCAAATTGTACTCTTCCCGTGGGCCGGAGCTGTGTGCGCCTGGACCCCTCTTGCGTGGCTCGGACCTACGTGGGCCTGGACCTCCTGCTAGGGCCCAGACCCCTCCTGTGTGGGCCCCGACCTGCGTGGGCCTGAACCTCCTGAGTGGGCCCAGACTCTTTCTGCGTGGGCCTGGTCCTCCTGCGTGGGCCCGAACCCCTCTTGCGTGGGCCCGGACCTCCTACTGGGGCCCGGACCCCTCCTGTGTGGACCCGAACCTGCGTGGGCCCGAAACCCTCTTGCGCGGGACGGGACTTGCGTGGGCCCGAAACAATCTTGCGTGGGCCCGAAACCATCTCGCGTGGGCCGGACCCCTCTTGCGTGAAGCCGGACCTGCCCGGGTCTCCTGCGTGGGCCCGGAACCCTCCTGCGTGGGCCCGAAACCCTCCTGCGTGGGACCGGACCTACGTGGGCCCGGACCTGCGTGGGCCCGGACCTGCGTGGGCCCGAACCCCTCCTGCGTGGACCCGGACCTGCGTGGGCCCGAAACCTTCTTGCGTGGCCCCGGACCTCCTACTTGGGCCCGGATCCCTCCTGTTTGGGCAGGAGGGGTATAAATCCCCGAGTTTGACATTGTTCAGAGTGCTTTAATGTTTATCAAACTGTACCTAGGTAACCGCGTTAGTTCGGATGCCTACCAGAAGTCTCTTTCAGCACCGAGGGACCTCCTTTTAGGCCCCCTCCGGGGGCCCAAGCGGGTCGGCCCAAAAGGGTCCTTTGAGGGCATAGGGGGATCCTAGGATCCCTAGGATCCCCCCTTGGCTACGCTCCTGATTATAGGTATTATTTGGTAAAAACCAAGCCAAAATGTTAGTGCAACAGTGAGCCACTCGGACCCTTCGTAGTTGCACGTCCGTGGTGATTATCGCGTGATTTGGAATGTAAACTTGCAATAGCCATTAAGTCGTCAACTCAAAAACAACTAATAGCTGGAAAGTAAATATATACATAGGAAAACAAATATAACCGAACCTAACCTAACCAACCATGACATACATAACCAAACTGAATCTGTGTTTGCCACTTATATGCCAGTTTCAAGTCTCTGCCTACTGCAAGTCTCCATGCTTCAACTTTCAAGCATGCTTATTACTTTTAGACACAGCTTGGGCTTATAATTCTTAAATTAAATATGCATTTTTGTTAAATATATTTCTTTAAATACATCAAATATTTCAAGACAAATAATATCTGTGTGACCTTAAACAAGATTCTCGGACTCCACATTTGTGTGGACAAAACATCCCAATTCACAGCACTATGCCTATTGCCTAGCTTCAACGCAATTTAATGTCCAGACGAATATATGCATACTTATTGGAGGTTTACCTAGTAGCCTATACTGATCACAAGCTTAAATTTAGAACAGTTTACATGCAGAAGTTTGCATACAGGACCTACAGGACCTGCTTATGGCAAATATCCATGCTTTGCCATGCTCCATGTCTCAAAATTGACCTAAGTGAGAACTTCTCGGAAAGTTTGAAACTTTTAAGGTGTCATGAATACTGGCCCCATTGTAGGTGTCAGACGTCAGTTAAGGAATCATCATCCTGCATAGCTGCAGTAAAATTTTGAGCTATATAATAAGCTTTACAATTTTTTAGGTCGTAGCACTCAGGTTCGTACTTAGATTCATCTGCCTCATAAATCATCATTGTGTTCAGAGGTCAGCATATTTTTGCATCACTGACTGCTGAAAACCATACATTTTTTCATGCACAGTTAACTGTAAAATACAAATTTAACACTGCCACAGGGAGGGTGTGGTGATGCTGATTCTCAATGACGGGAACTGACCGGGTCTGCCGTCCCACAGGGAGGGTGTGGTGATGCTGATTCTCAATGACGGGAACTGAACGCGTCTGCCGTCCCACAGGGAGGGTGTGGTGATGCTGATTCTCAATGACGGGAACTGACCGGGTCTGCCGTCTCACAGGGAGGGTGTGGTGATGCTGATTCTGACGGGAACTGACCGGGTCTGCCGTCCCACAGGGAGGGTGTGGTGATGCTGATTCTCAATGACGGGAACTGACCGGGTCTGCCGTCTCACAGGGAGGGTGTGGTGATGCTGATTCTGACGAGAACTGACCGGGTCTCCCGTCCCACAGGGAGGGTGTGGTGATGCTGATTCTCAATGACGGGAACTGACCGGGTCTGCCGTCCCACAGGGAGGGTGTGGTGATGCTGATTCTCAATGACGGGAACTGAACGCGTCTGCCGTCCCACAGGGAGGATGTGGTGATGCTGATTCTCAATGACGGGAACTGACCGGGTCTGCCGTCTCACAGGGAGGGTGTGGTGATGCTGATTCTGACGGGAACTGACCGGGTCTGCCGTCCCACAGGGAGGGTGTGGTGATGCTGATTCTCAATGACGGGAACTGACCGGGTCTGCCGTCTCACAGGGAGGGTGTGGTGATGCTGATTCTGACGAGAACTGACCGGGTCTGCCGTCCCACAGGGAGGGTGTGGTGATGCTGATTCTCAATGACGGGAACTGACCGGGTCTGCCGTCCCACAGGGAGGGTGTGGTGATGCTGATTCTCAATGACGGGAACTGACCGGGTCTGCCGTCCCACAGGGAGGGTGTGGTGATGCTGATTCTCAATGACGGGAACTGACCGGGTCTGCCGTCCCACAGGGAGGGTGTGGTGATGCTGATTCTCAATGACGGGAACTGACCGGGTCTGCCGTCCCACAGGGAGGGTGTGGTGATGCTGATTCTCAATGACGGGAACTGACTGGGTCTGCCGTCCCACAGGGAGGGTGTGGTGATGCTGATTCTCAATGACGGGAACTGACCGGGTCTGCCGTCCCACAGGGAGGGTGTGGTGATGCTGATTCTCAATGACGGGAACTGACCGGCTCTGCCGTCCCACAGGGAGGGTGTGGTGATGCTGATCCTGACGGGAACTGACCGGGTCTCCCGTCCCACAGGGAGGGTGTGGTGATGCTGATCCTGACGGGAACTGACCGGGTCTGCCGTCCCACAGGGAGGGTGTGGTGATGCTGATTCTCAATGACGGGAACTGACCGGCTCTGCCGTCCCACAGGGAGGGTGTGGTGATGCTGATCCTGACGGGAACTGACCGGGTCTGCCGTCCCACAGGGAGGGTGTGGTGATGCTGATCCTGACGGGAACTGACCGGGTCTCCCGTCCCACAGGGAGGGTGTGGTGATGCTGATTCTGACGGGAACTGACTGGGTCTGCCGTCCCACAGGGAGGGTGTGGTGATGCTGATTCCCAATGACGGCGCGCTGTGCTACGTGAACGGCCGCACCATCACCCAGCCGGTGGTTCTGCGCACCGGCAGCCGTGTGATCCTCGGCAAAAACCACGTGTTCCGCTTCAACCACCCGGAGCAAGGTGAGACGCCAGAACTCCTAACTAACTCTCCTGTCGACTCATCACTCCCAACTCCGCCAGGAGTGTGGACCACAGCCGTCCAGACTCCGGGGGGAGGGGAGGGGGACATGTATGTACTCGTGGCTGAACCTGCAATGATGGGCTTCAGTGTTACATAGTAGAAGTGCTTCCCGGCTTAATTGCATTTCCAGAACGCAATAGCTGCAGTTCAGTGTGCGGAAACATTAGTGTCAGACAGATAGCATAACGGTGTCGCGAATTTGTTTTACAGACACAATATAAGTTGATGATGAATCAGGGTCCTAGGATTGCTTTGGAGCTGGGGTGCGGAGTGGACAATTCTAGCTAAAAATAAGCATACAAATATAAGCAAGCAAAATAAGCATAAGAGTGGAAAATTCAACCAAAAACATATGTACTCGGCTTTATATCAATATCCAATTACCCGCTCACCAGAATTAGTTATTAGGTACCTATGCCAATTATGACCTGTCTTTCCCTACACAGGTTGTCCCTATCATTACATCCATAAATCGGTATCAGGGTTCCAATTATCCAATACATTTTAAAATAAGGAGTGGAAAATTAACAGTAAAATGCGAGAAAAGGAGTGGAAAAATAGTACCCATATGGTGTCGTTTTCCACCCAAATTTCCCAATGCTAAGACACTGTGATGAATCGTTGTTTTCTTTTTACATGAGTATTCTGAAATATAGGGAACTGTCAAAGGAGATGTTGTTTGTAATAGTATACCGACTCGTGTATTTGCGTATTTGTATGTGCGCCCACATACGCTTACACATTCTCCCGCGCTGCCAACTTGGGGTGGCAGCGCGGGAGAAGCCTCCTGCGTGTTTGTGTGTGTGTGGGTGCGTGTTTGCGTGTGTGTAACATGTGTGTAATGTGTCTGTGGTCCGGCAGCGCGGGAGCGGAGAGAGAAGTCGCCGAGCCGCGAGACGACGCCCAGCAGCGAGTCCGTGGACTGGCAGTTTGCTCAGGTGGAGCTGCTGGAGAAGCAGGGTAGGTGTCCGCAGATCCCATGTCCCTCTGGAGAAGCAGGGTAGGTGTCTACAGCTCCCCTGTCCCTCGGCTCGTCTGGCAGGACCGGCACCGGGGCTGGAGAAGCAGGGTAGGTGTATGCAGCTCCCCTGTCCCTCTGGAGAAGCAGGGTAGGTGTCTGCAGCTCCCCTGTCCCTCGGCTCGTCTGGCGGGACCGGCACCGGGGCCGGAGAAGCAGGGTAGGTGTCTGCAGCTCCCCTGTCCCTCGGCTCGTCTGGCGGGACCGGCACCGGGGCCGGAGAAGCAGGGTAGGTGTCTGCAGCTCCCCTGCCCCTCGGCTCGTCTGGCGGGACCGGCACCGGGGCCGGAGAAGCAGGGTAGGTGTCTGCAGCTCCCCTGTCCCTCGGCTCGTCTGGCGGGACCGGCACCGGGGCTGGAGAAGCAGGGTAGGTGTCTGCAGCTCCCCTGTCCCTCTGGAGAAGCAAGGTAGGTGTCTGCAGCTCCCCTGTCCCTCGGCTCGTCTGGCGGGACCGGCACCGGGGCTGGAGAAGCAGGGTAGGTGTCTGCAGCTCCCCTGTCCCTCTGGAGAAGCAGGGTAGATGTCTGCAGCTCCCCTGTCCCTCGGCTCGTCTGGCGAGACCGGCACCGGGGCTGGAGAAGCAGGGTAGGTGTCTGCAGCTCCCTGTCCCTCTGGAGAAGCAGGGTAGGTGTCTGCAGCTCCCCTGTCCCTCGGCTCGTCTGGCGGGACCGGCACCGGGGCTGGAGAAGCAGGGTAGGTGTCTGCAGCTCCCCTGTCCCTCTGGAGAAGCAGGGTAGGTGTCTGCAGCTCCCCTGTCCCTCTGGAGAAGCAGGGTAGATGTCTGCAGCTCCCCTGTCCCTCGGCTGTTGTTGTTGTCTTCTGGGTCGGCCCTACGGCCGACCGTAGCCCAAAGGCTCTCGGTGAGCCAGGTAGCCCCGGGCCAAGGCCGCCACGGCCCCACCGTCTCGCAGCTGCTTCGGGTCTGGATGGATAGTCCCGAAGATACGGAGACGAGCGCCCGCCAGGCAGGGGCACCTCAGCAGGACGTGCTCCGGCGTGTCAGGCTCCTCCCTACACACCTGACAGAGCGCCGCCGGGCACGCGAGATCGCTGTACTGCTGGCAGCCCCGGGTCGGTTGACGGCCGATTCGGTGCAGATAACTCTGCGAGCGGGTCCAGTGACCCGCCCGCAGCTGGTGCACATTGACGGCGTCGTCTCGCTCATCGGAGAGGACCGGTTTCGGGAGCCGGCCTCCCATGATCCGCTTGAACAGGCATTCAGGCCAGCGACATCGCCAGGCCAGAGAGGCGGCGCGGCCGACTGCCTTGGTGAAGCTGCGGACGTCCACAGGAACATCTTCCTGCGGAAGGCTGGAGGCCCCCTTGGCCAGCTCGTCCGCCCTTTCATTTCCGGGTAGTCCACAGTGTGCCGGGACCCATTGTAGGAGCACCCGACTACCCCCCGCCGCGGTTGCCAGGAGCAGGCGCCAGATCGTCGCCCCCCAGCGCGGTCGTCTGCCCTCCGGCGCCGCTCGCGAGTGTGGCGAGCGCGGCCTGGGAGTCAGTGCATACGACCACCGGGCTCTCGCCCAGGTCGTCCCCCATCTGTTGCACCGCCTCCAGCGCCGCGCGTATCGCCACCAACTCAGCGCGCGTGCTGCTGCATACCACGCCGGCCGGCGCTTGGACCTCTTGTTCCGCACCGGACGGGAGGGCGATTAGGGCACCACCTCCCCCGGCCGTGACTCCGCCCTCCGCCGATCCGTCGCTCCAGATCCACACGGCATCCTCCGGCAGGGTTGCCAGGTGCTCCTCGGCAGCCGCCCGACGTACTTCGCCGGGGGCCGTCCTCCGGATGTCGGCGCCGATATCCAGCCGGATGGTGACTCCGCTGCAGTCCAGCCACGGCGGGATAGTGGTGTGCAGTCGCTCCTCCACGGGGACCCCGCTCACGCCCGCACGCGCGGCGGCTACCGCTCCGACGTCTCGCCACCCGGTGGTGGTCAGGAGGCGCCGCGGGACCACCGCCTCAACGACCCCGCGGAGGGGGTCGTCCGTCTTCTGGGACGCCGCCGTTCCGGGGAGCCTCGCGGCCAACACTTCCCGGCGTGTCCGTACGGGGACCATGCCGGCCTCCGCCATGAGTGGGTTCCTCGGTGTACTCACGGGGCAACCGGTCACGGCCCGCGCCACCGCGCGCATCTCCCGTTCGAGAAGCTCCACGTGCGACTCCGACGCCGCCGGGAGCCAGGCCGCGGCCGCGTATTCGAGCGCTCCACGGACGTATCTGTTGGCGACTGTCCGCAGCTGCGGCTCACGCAGCCCCCACGAGTGTCCGGTCAGCTTGCGAAGCTGGGCCACACGCGGCTTCACCTTCTTGCGGAGGCGCACACAGTGTTCTCCGAAGTGGAGCTGTCTGTCAAAGGTCACTCCGAGAAGGTGGAGATGCCGTCCTCCCTGGACACGCGCCCCGTCCACCCTGAGTGTGAAGCTGCGGGCGTCCTCGTACCGTTGGGACAGCACCAGGGTCTGTGTCTTGCTGCCCGCTAGCTTCATTTTCCACTTCCTGGCCCACCCCGTCATCACGTCCGCGGCCTGTTGGGCGCGGTCTCTGGCCTGTTCGATGGTACCGCCGTAGCTCAGAGTCGCCGTGTCATCGGCGTACATGAAGACGGAGGTGTTGGGGACTTGCTGCAGCGCTGCCACCAGGTCCGCCGACCACAGGATGAACAGGGTCGGGGCGAGCACTGATCCCTGGGGCAGGCCCGCTCGGAACGGGCGGCTCGTGCTGCGCACGCCGTTAACCTCCGCACACGCGCGTCGGTCACGCAGGAAGTGGAAGATCCACGAGACGAGGCAGCGTGGGAGGTGATGTGACATCTTCAGCCGAAGCATCTGATGGTCGATGACGTCGTAGGCCCGGGAGAAGTCATACGCCGTGAGGACGAATCTGGCGGCTGTCTTGCTGTCGACTGGGCGTCCCCTCGGGCGTGGTCGGTTCCATCCATCCTGAACTTCTTGGATTATGCGTCCAAGGTTCTCCTCAGCGGAGCGGCCTCGCCGGAAGCCAACTTGCTCCGCCGGGATGGTGTCGTCGCGCTCCAATATGTGGGTGACTCTTACCGCCACCATCCGCTCCGTCAGCTTGGCTACGTGGCTGGTGAGCGAGATGGGGCGGTAACTGGCGACGTCCGATGGATTCTTCCCGGCCTTCGGGATGGGGATGATAATGGCCCTTCTCCAGACTGACGGGACCTCCGCGGTGCGCCAGGACAGATTGATGAGGCGCAGCAGAGCATCCTGGGCGAGGGGTCCCAGATGCTGTAGATGCTCCGTGCATACGCCATCTGCCCCGGGTGCTTTCTTGGCCTTCATCCTCCGCAGCTGGTCCATCATCTCTTGTATGGAAAAGGGTTGACAGGCGTCGCTCCGTTGACCCTCACAGATGCAGGGGCGTGCTTTGGCGCTCTTCAGCTCCGCCTTCACTGCTCGGTCGCGCCTCCGGTTACGGGTGTGACGGCTGACGCTGGCGTACGCACGGACGAACGCCTCGGCCTTGGCACGGTCCTCCGCGACCAGCTGGTCGCGGGCCCCGTTTACCGCCTGGCCGGGGCAGACGTCCACCACCGCGCCCTCCATTCTCCGGAGCATCTTGGTCACGCGACCCAATGCAGAGGGCCGGTTCAATTCGTTGGTAGCGAAGTCCCGGAACGATCTCTGTCATGCTGCCACCTCGATGTCTGCCGCGTTCCTCTTCTTCGCCTTCCAGAGGGCTTGGTTCGCGGGCGACGGGTCTTCCTGCATGGCTGCCCTCGCTTCCCGGCGCTCCTCCAATGCCTGCACCAACTCCTGGTCGAGCGCCCACGGCTTCGGGTCCGCGCGGGCACCCCGCGGGACATGCCTCACACTCGCCTCGGTGACGGCGTCGCCGAACTGCGAGGCGAGTCGCCCCACGGAGTCTCCCTGGCGCAGCAGGGCGGCCACCGATGTCTCGCACTGAGCAGTGAAGCCAACCCAGTCGGCCTTGTGGAAGGCCCAGCGCGTTTTCCTGATGCGCCGCGGACGGTGACCGGCGATGTCGGCGGTGACCAACAGGGGTAGGTGATCACTACCCAGGTCGGTGCCGACCTGCCACGTGCATCGCCGCGCCAGGTTGCGGTGAGCCAGCGCGACATCCGGAGCACTGAGGTGGGCGTCCTCCCCGTAACCAGCGCGCGTAGAGGCGCCGGTGTTGAGGACCTGCCATTCATGTCGGACGACCCAGTCATGGACGAGAATGCCGACTCTGTCTGGGTTAAAACAATTAACATCCCAGTCAGGGTGGTGGCCGTTGACGTCCCCCAGGATCAGCGTTGAGTCCGCGGTCGGGAAAGCTTCTAGTGAAAAGCGATCCACCCGCTCGTCCGCCGTAGACGTCCTGATGGGCGGGCGGTACACGTTGTAGACGTCGAGGTAGCGTCTAAGCTGGTTGGAGTGACTTGGTGCGCTCAGGATGACACGGATGACGCACCACTCGGTGGTATCGTCTTGTGGCTGGAGAGGCGACTCCCGGATGATCTGGAAGTTGAGGCCGTCCCTGATGATGATCGCCACATCACCTCCCCGGACTGGCCCGTCGTCCCTCCTGCCGCGGGCCCTGCGCGAGACAACGGCCGTCTGGTACCCCGGTACCGCCAGCGCGCCGCTGGCCAGTTGCGCCTCCTGGATCGCCACCACGTCTACCCCTGTGTCCGATAGCCAGCGGCTGAGCTCCCCGACCTTGCCGAGGATCCCCTCCGCGTTCCAGCTGACGAGCAGCAGTCGGCTTCGGACGTGGCAGTTGTGATGGTATCTCCTGTTCTTGGCGCGCCGGCTGTTGCCGCCCCGGGGCACCCTCGGGCCGCCGTCCCGCTGGCCCCCGCCGTCGGGCCTCACGGCGGGGGGCGCTGGCATCACTTACCTACGCGGGCCGGGACGCGCCGGTGCCATACGGCGCGCCCGAGCCCGTGAAGGTACTGTATATCGTCGGTGGTTGCCGGTGTGATGCGGCGGCCCGGAGGTTGCCAGTCCCCGAACCACCGCGGCAGCCGCGAGACGGCGGGGCCGCAGGGCATCGGCTCCGCGGCGTCCCGCACGTCGGAAGCTTCTTGGACTCCATTTGGTGAAGCACGCGTGGTCTTCGAACCACGTGTGCCCGGGGCCGCTCGGTCCACCGCGCCGAAGCCCGGCGGGCGCGCAGCCCCCCCCCCCCCCCCCCCCACCCCCCCCCCCCCCCCACCCCACCGTCCACCACGAGGAGGCGGAGTCCGTTGGACGGCTGTCCCTCGGCTCGTCTGGCGGGACCGGCACCGGGGCTGGAGAAGCAGGATAGGTGTCTGCAGCTCCCCTGTCCCTCTGGAGAAGCAGGGTAGATGTCTGCAGCTCCCCTGTCCCTCGGCTCGTCTGGCGAGACCGGCACCGGGGCTGGAGAAGCAGGGTAGGTGTCTGCAGCTCCCCTGTCCCTCTGGAGAAGCAGGGTAGATGTCTGCAGCTCCCCTGTCCCTCGGCTCGTCTGGCGGGACCGGCACCAGGGCCGGAGAAGCAGGGTAGGTGTCTGCAGCTCCCCTGTCCCTCGGCTCGTCTGGCGGGACCGGCACCGGGGCCGGAGAAGCAGGGTAGATGTCTGCAGCTCCCCTGTCCCTCGGCTCGTCTGGCGGGACCGGCACTGGGGCCGGAGAAGCAGGGTAGATGTCTGCAGCTCCCCTGTCCCTCGGCTCGTCTGGCGGGACCGGCACCGGGGCCGGAGAAGCAGGGTAGGTGTCTGCAGCTGCCCTGTCCCTCGGCTCGTCTGGCGGGACCGGCACCGGGGCTGAAGAAGCAGGGTAGGTGTCTGCAGCTCCCCTGTCCCTCGGCTCGTCTGGCGGGACCGGCACCGGGGCTGGAGAAGCAGGGTAGGTGTCTGCAGCTCCCCTGTCCCTCTGGAGAAGCAGGGTAGATGTCTGCAGCTCCCCTGTCCCTCGGCTCGTCTGGCGGGACCGGCACCGGGGCTGGAGAAGCAGGGTAGGTGTCTGCAGCTCCCCTGTCCCTCGGCTCGTCTGGCGGGACCGGCACCGGGGCTGGCGAAGCAGGGTAGGTGTCTGCAGCTCCCCTGTCCCTCTAGAGAAGCAGGGTAGATGTCTGCAGCTCCCCTGTCCCTCGGCTCGTCTGGCGGGACCAGCACCGGGGCTGGAGAAGCAGGGTAGGTGTCTGCAGCTCCCCTGTCCCTCGGCTCGTCTGGCGGGACCGGCACCGGGGCTGGAGAAGCAGGGTAGGTGTCTGCAGCTCCCCTGTCCCTCGGCTCGTCTGGCGGGACCGGCACCGGGGCTGGAGAAGCAGGGTAGGTTTCTGCAGCTCCCCTGTCCCTCGGCTCGTCTGGCGGGACCGGCACCGGGGCTGGAGAAGCAGGGTAGATGTCTGCAGCTCCCCTGTCCCTCTGGAGAAGCGGGGTAGGTGTCTACAGCTCCCCTGTCCCTCGGCTCGTCTGGCGGGACCGACATCACCGGGGTCCCATGGTAGTGGTGAGCCCTCGTATCTGCCTCCTGCCCATGGGACGCTCCGATGTACAGAGATAGTAGCCATGACGCGTGGTCTTAACTCTGACAAATTACGCCCCAAGAGGTTCCTTACAGCGCGACTCATGGCAGATAGTAGCGGCTGGTGCCCGGCAGCAGCATTGTCAGGGCGCTGTTGCCACTCAGCGAAGATTTGCTGTCGCTGCACTGCCATTAGCTAGTCTGTTTGCGAATATGGTGGCTGTTTACCGCGTAAAGGACATAACTTTGGTTCTTTTCCCCAGCTCTACGCCATGCTACTTTACTTAGCTTCATCCCACGAGTCATACAGCGGATTGTTATTGCAATAATGCTGAAAGTAAAAGTAAAGCGAAACAGGACATGCCGTTTTGATTGGTTGCACCGTGACCTTGGACTGGCATTTGATGGACGGTCGAGCTTTAATTCCCCCAGGCCTGAGTTATTGTTGCTGTAATGCCGAGAAAGGATGGATGCCCGGGCTATTTTTACATGCAGCTGTACTGGTCATTGTAGAGTTACAGCGATTAAGTTTGATACAATGCCGTTTCCTTCAGGAATTGATTTGAAGAAAGAGATGGCAAAACGTCTTGAGGCCATGGAGGAACAGTTTAAGAAGGAGAAAGAGGAAAGCAAACTCCAATTCGAAAAAGAGAGGAAGGTGAGTGTGACAATGTTTCACAGTCCCTGTCATAGTTTCATAGATTCATACTTGGATTAGATTGGATTGTTACCTTTCGCGCCTATTTTGACGTTCCGTCCAAATGTGCTTCTGTGTGACGGTGTTCCTTTCTCGACCGTCTCTCCGGATCCATGCCCATGCGTGATTCGATGCCTCTCTGCTCTACGGCGACCTCTCGAAATGTATGCCTGAAGCCGCTCCTGCGCGCCAACGGCACTCTCCGTGCGGAGGAACTCGCTCTCTTGTCCCAACAGCAGTTCACGTCCTCTGCATGGCAGCGTCTGCCTCCCCGAAATGTGTTCCTGGGCTCGCCCCTTTGATCACCTGCCTCTCCCGAATGTGTTCATGGGCTCGTCCCTGATCAGTTATGCTCCCAGTTCAGTTATGATCAGTTATGATCCCAATGTGCGCCTCGGATCGCCCCTGATCGGCTGTCCGCCCCGAATGTGTACCTGAGATCGCATCTGGTATGTTGCCTCCCCCGAATGTGTACCTTGGATACCCCTGATTACCTGCCCGCCCCAAATGTGTTCCTGGCCGCGCCCCTGATCTTCACCCGCCCGAATATGTTCCTGGGATCGCCCCTGACCTCTCGCCCGCCTCGAATGTATGCTTGGCCTCGCCCCTGCCCGGCGACCGGCCGAGCCCTGCGGCGGCGGCGGCGGTCACTGGCTGTTTTGTCGGAGCTGTCTGGCGGACGGAGCTGCCCGTTGGCGGACATTGGGGCGATGCGGTGTGATGCAGGGCACAGTTTACAGTGGACGTGATGTGTTCCGTTGTGTCTGGCGGACAGGGCACAGTTTACAGTGGACGTGAGGTGTTCCGTTGTGTCTGGCGGACAGGGCACAGTTTACAGTGGACGTGATGTGTTCCGTTGTGTCTGGCGGACAGGGCACAGTTTACAGTGGACGTGATGTGTTCCGTTGTGTCTGGCGGACAGGGCACAGTTTACAGTGGACGTGATGTGTTCCGTTGTGTCTGGCGGACAGGGCACAGTTTACAGTGGACGTGATGTGTTCCGTTGTGTCTGGCGGACAGGGCACAGTTTACAGTGGACGTGATGTGTTCCGTTGTGTCTGGCGGACAGGACACAGTTTACAGTGGACGTGATGTGTTCCGTTGTGTCTGGCGGACAGGGCACAGTTTACAGTGGACGTGATGTGTTCCGTTGTGTCTGGCGGACAGGGCACAGTTTACAGTGGACGTGAGGTGTTCCGTTGTGTCTGGCGGACAGGGCACAGTTTACAGTGGACGTGAGGTGTTCCGTTGTGTCTTGCGGACAGGGCACAGTTTACAGTGGACGTGAGGTGTTCCGTTGTGTCTTGCGGACAGGGCACAGTTTACAGTGGACGTGATGTGTTCCGTTGTGTCTGGCGGACAGGGCACAGTTTACAGTGGACGTGAGGTGTTCCGTTGTGTCTTGCGGACAGGGCACAGTTTACAGTGGACGTGAGGTGTTCCGTTGTGTCTGGCGGACAGGGCACAGTTTACAGTGGACGTGATGTGTTCCGTTGTGTCTGGCGGACAGGGCACAGTTTACAGTGGACGTGATGTGTTCCGTTGTGTCTGGCGGACAGGGCACAGTTTACAGTGGACGTGATGTGTTCCGTTGTGTCTGGCGGACAGGGCACAGTTTACAGTGGACGTGAGGTGTTCCGTTGTGTCTTGCGGACAGGGCACAGTTTACAGTGGACGTGATGTGTTCCGTTGTGTCTGGCGGACAGGGCACAGTTTACAGTGGACGTGAGGTGTTCCGTTGTGTCTTGCGGACAGGGCACAGTTTACAGTGGACGTGAGGTGTTCCGTTGTGTCTGGCGGACAGGGCACAGTTTACAGTGGACGTGATGTGTTCCGTTGTGTCTGGCGGACAGGGCACAGTTTACAGTGGACGTGATGTGTTCCGTTGTGTCTGGCGGACAGGGCACAGTTTACAGTGGACGTGATGTGTTCCGTTGTGTCTGGCGGACAGGGCACAGTTTACAGTGGACGTGATGTGTTCCGTTGTGTCTGGCGGACAGGGCACAGTTTACAGTGGACGTGATGTGTTCCGTTGTGTCTGGCGGACAGGGCACAGTTTACAGTGGACGTGATGTGTTCCGTTGTGTCTGGCGGACAGGGCACAGTTTACAGTGGACGTGAGGTGTTCCGTTGTGTCTGGCGGACAGGGCACAGTTTACAGTAGACGTGAGGTGTTCCGTTGTGTCTGGCGGACAGGGCACAGTTTACAGTGGACGTGAGGTGTTCCGTTGTGTCTGGCGGACAGGGCACAGTTTACAGTGGACGTGAGGTGTTCCGTTGTGTCTGGCGGACAGGGCACAGTTTACAGTGGACGTGAGGTGTTCCGTTGTGTCTGGCGGACAGGGCACAGTTTACAGTGGACGTGAGGTGTTCCGTTGTGTCTGGCGGACAGGGCACAGTTTACAGTGGACGTGAGGTGTTCCGTTGTGTCTGGCGGACAGGGCACAGTTTACAGTGGACGTGAGGTGTTCCGTTGGCGGACATTGGGCCGATGCGGTGTGATGCGGGGCACAGTTTACGGCTGTGGACGTGAGGTGTTCCGTTGTGGGCAGCAGACGTGCTTTGCTGTTGGTGCTGGTGCAAGAGATATGTGCACTGCAAGTATGATGAAGTGCGAACTAGTGGGCTTGGTGTGTTGCTGGCAACAGTAAAGCGGGTGTATACAGTGGTGTCAATAACGATTTTTTTTTTGTTATCAAATATATCGCGTACCATTTTGTGACAACAGTTGCATCGGGTCATTTCTGGACGGTACGTTAACTCTCACGCTGTTGTGCCGCTGTTCGGCAGAATTACGAGGCGAAGATTGACGCGCTACAGAAACAGGTGGAGGAACAGAGCATGACCATGTCCATGTACTCCTCCTACACGGCCACCGACGACTTCGCTCCGGACGACGACATCTACGGTGAGTGCTGACTGGGTCGCTGATGTCTGAGCGATGTGGTCGCTGATGTCTGAGTGATGTGGTCGCTGATGTCTGAGTGATGTGGTCGCTGATGTCTGAGTGATGTGGTCGCTGATGTCTGAGTGATGTGGTCGCTGATGTATGAGTGATGTGGTCGCTGATGTCTGAGTGATGTGGTCGCTGATGTCTGAGTGATGTGGTCGCTGATGTCTGAGCAATGTGGTCGCTGATGTGGTCGCTGATGTCTGAGTGATGTGGTCGCTGATGTCTGAGTGATGTGGTCGCTGATGTGGTCGCTGATGTCTGAGTGATGTGGTCACTGATGTCTGAGTGATGTGGTCACTGATGTCTGAGTGATGTGGTCGCTGATGTCTGAGTGATGTGGTCGCTGATGTCTGAGCGATGTGGTCGCTGATGTCTGAGCGATGTGGTCGCTGATGTCTGAGCGATGTGGTCGCTGATGTCTGAGCGATGTGGTCGCTGATGTCTGAGCGATGTGGTCGCTGATGTCTGAGCGATGTGGTCGCTGATGTCTGAGTGATGTGGTCGCTGATGTGGTCGCTGATGTCTGAGCGATTGCACGTGGTTGCGCTAGGAGCTGTTCGTTTGTTTCTTTGACACGATAATTTAACCGACCTTTTAAACTGTTACTGTGTATATGGGCGCCATGTGACCTTCGTTGTCGGAGCGCCCCTAAACCCCAATCAAAAAAAAAATGTTACTGTTGAGTATTTATGGAAATGTATTATGTGCTCGTTAGCGTGGCAAAAACTATGGTATTTTTATATCAAGCAGGAACAAATATCAGTTGTTATGATTGCTGCAACTGTTGTTAAATACTGTGACCTTTGCTCAATGCGCTCGCTTGACTTCCCCAGACCTCTGTTAGATGGCGAGATTGGCTGCACTGACCTCTGTCCCTCCCCAGTGAACCCGCTGTTAGATGGCGAGATTGGGCTGCACTGATCCCTGTCCCTCCCCAGTGAACCCTCTGTTTGAGGGCGAGGTGAGCTACTCTGACCTGTGTCCCTCCCCAGTGAACCCTCTGTTTGAGGGCGAGGTGAGCTACTCTGACCTGTGTCCCTCCCCAGTGAACCCTCTGTTTGAGGGCGAGGTGAGCTACTCTGACCTGTGTCCCTCCCCAGTGAACCCTCTGTTTGAGGGCGAGGTGAGCTGGACGGACCGCGACTACCAGTTGGCGGCCACCTGCTTCCAGAAGTGGCGCTTCCACCAGTTCACCTCGCTCCGAGACGACCTCTGGGGAAACGCCATCTTCCTCAAGGAGGCCAACGCCATTAGTGTAGAGCTGAAGAAGAAGGTACGCTATTGTGTGCCGACTGGCTGAGCCGCTGTGATTCATTATTGTTTTTCTTCTCAATATATTTGTATTGGGCGTTTTAGTAGTTAAACGGATTCAACTAGTGCAATAGATAAAAGCTGCAATTGCTATATGACGCCGTAGACATTTCGCTCACACCCGATGCTCTTTAGGCTATCTTTAAACTTTCCCAAAATACTTTGAATCACACTGTTCTTCCCACAAAGTCCTGATCGGCCGTGCAGTTGCTTGCCAGTCAGCGTCTGCCACGAGTCGGCGAGACGCCGCCGACCATCCAGGGAGACTCGTGACGTGACGACCCAGACATTGTTGTAACCTGCGACGGCGTGAGGGCAAACGGCCGTCTTCTCTCACCCCATTCCATTGCTGACACGGACTTTGTCTGTACCCAGGTGCAGTTCCAGTTTACGCTGATGACGGACACGGACTTTGTCTGTACCCCCAGGTGCAGTTCCAGTTTACGCTGATGACGGACGCCATGTACAGCCCGCTGCCGGCCGATCTGACCCCGACCGTCGACGACGACGACCTGGAGTTGGTGGCCGAGGGCCGGCCCTACCCGCGCACCATCGTCGCCGTGGAGGTCAAGGATCAAAAGAACGGCGCCACCCACTTCTGGAGCATCGAGAAACTGCGGTAGGTGCCCGCACAGGGGTGCAGCTGTTGGCGGGTGGCAGGCGGCGTCTGTCCTCGCTCGGATAACCTGGCGGACTGTTGTTCATGTTTCGCTATCGTGGGGTTGTTGGAAGGTTTGGTGAGGATTATGAGACGGTCATTAGCTGTCTGTCTAGTGACAAAGAGCATGTTACTCAGGCGTTCATCCCGCGTCAATCAAGGAAGGCAACATGCATTGGAAACATGAGGCCTGTGGTGTTTGTAAATGCGGTCCTGCCGCGGCGAGGTGGTAAATGCGGTCCTGCCGCGGTGAGGTGGTCGGTAAATGCGGTCCTGCCGCGGCGAGGTGGTAAATGCGGTCCTGCCGCGGCGAAGTGGTCGGTAAATGCGGTCCTGCCGCGGCGAGGTGGCCGGTAAATGCGGTCCTGCCGCGGTGATGTGGTCGGTAAATGCGGTCCTGCCGCGGCGTGGTGCTCTGTAAATGCGGTCCTGCCGCGGTGAGGTGGTAAATGTGGTCCTGCCGCGACGAGGTGGCCGGTAAATGCGGTCCTGCCGCGGCGAGGTGGCCGGTAAATGCGGTCCTGCCGCGGCGAGGTGGTAAATGCGGTCCTGCCGCGGCGAGGTGGCCGGTAAATGCGGTCCTGTTGCGGCGAGGTGGTCGGTAAATGTCGACTGTGTACACTGCAACACAATGGCATTTCGCTTGTGGATTCCGCCGATTCCGGGGACTTTTCTCTAGTGGACGACTGACGCCGACTTTTGACCAATATAGCGGGCAATGTGCCTGAATCGGAACGGTCGCCTTTCTTCGACAGACTTGCATGCTACCTGCTGTCCTCCGTCCTCACCTGTCACAGTTGTATAGACAAGTTTCTCTAACATTCAACACTATCGAAATCAAGCAAGACTGTAACTGCTGCAGCAGACAACGTATGTTCTCAGCGACCGGCAAACAACGTACGACTGAAGTCACTTCTTCTGTGCTTGCATGACAACCGTAGACGCACTACTTTGTGCATCTGCACTTCTTTCCGCCGCTCTTCAGCAGACTCGGTTACGCTCATCTACCGCTCTCTTTACCTGTCACTCCTCTGCATGGTCTTTGGTGGCTCGTTTTCCTCCGCATTCTGCCCTTCTCACCTTCTCACCCTCTCACCCTCTCACCTTCTCACCTTCTCACCTTCTCACCTTCTCACCTTCTCACCTTCTCACCTTCTCACCTTCTCACCTTCTCACCTTCGCATGGTCTCGGCATGCGGGATGCCACTGTGTTGCTGTGAGACCACAGTGGCCACTGTGTTGCTGTGAGACCACAGTGGCCACTGTGTTGCTGTGAGACCACAGTGGCCACTGTGTTGCTGTGAGACCACAGTGGCCACTGTGTTGCTGTGAGACCACAGTGGCCACTGTGTTGCTGTGAGACCACAGTGGCCACTGTGTTGCTGTGAGACACTGCATAAGGCAGCATTGTGTTGCTTGGAATGCTCGAAAGGCATAAGGCTTATGTCTTCCCCGTTTCCGTAGTTGGGGCGATGTTTCCCATTACACGACGTTTCGAGAGAGAACCAATCACAGATTCCACCCTCATCTCTCACTTTTTGCTCAAAATTGGTCTATAGGGCTATCTTGGGTCCTGAATTCAGCTGTGACAATATTAGCTCGATCTGACCTCAGGTTTTCGAGTTATAGCCTCGGGAATTTTGACAAGGTCACGCTGCAGAGGTATTTACAAAGGCCAAAATAACGCATTTGACTTAACCAAATATCAAAAAGACTTATATGGCTGAGTTCGCAATGAAACAGATATTATATTTCTGGGCTTTGTTGCGTGATCTTGAATGACCTTGAAACCGTGACCTCGTGATATTTTTTCATTGACCTCGTGTGACCCCGGGTACACCTGATTTCAATTTTTCACATCGCAAAATACTTGTCAATATATTGCCTAACAACGCAAAAAAAAACACAATGTGCGTTTTTCCTCTAATTTGCATATTTTCCGCCAATAAGCGTGCGTGTTTTCAAATTACCCCCAAGGGGGTAACGGGCGGATATCTCAGCTACCATTGCAGCTAGAGACTCGGTTTTGTATTACACATTGTCAGGGTGACTAGCAACACCACGCAGCCATCCGGCGTGGTCCAACACGGATTGAATGGTGATGACCCCGCCTAAATCGGTCCCATAGGTTCGGAGTATGACGTCTGCAACGATATTTGGCGGTTTTGGTAAAACATTGTAATTTGGGTTCACTTGGATGGGACCAAAGTGGATAAGGTTAGGTTAAGGTTAAGGTTAGGGTACAGGCATGGAAGGTCCCAAGGGACCTGAGGAAGCCCGCTCAGTTACTAGTATCTAGTGCTTATCTAATAAAACTAAATATGATAATAAGATAAAACTAAATATGGCACCGTTTTAGACCACGCCGGATCGAATAGTGAACACTCCGCCTAAATCGTTCCCATAGTTTTGGAGTATGACGTCGGCAACGATTTTGTTTGTGGTTTTGGTCCAATTTGGTCCACTTAGATTAGACCGAAGTGGATACAACTCAAAATGGCCTTGTTTTGGACCACACCGTATCGAATGACGAAGACCGTACCCAAATCGGTCCCATAGGTTCGCAGATATTCGCCCGCTACCCCTCCCCTTGGGGGGTAATTCGAAAACACGGATGTATATCGACGGCAAATATGCAAATTAGAGGAAAAACGCACCTGTTTTATTTGCTGCGTTGTTTGGCAATATATTGACGAGTATTTTGCAAAGTCAAAAATTGAAATAAAGTGTACCTGGGGTCATAAGAGGTCAACGAAAAAAGGTCACGAGGTCACGGGGTGAAGGTCATCCAAGGTCACGCAACAAAGCCCAGAAATAGAATCTCCGTTCAATTGCGAATTCAGTCATATAAGTCTTTGACATTTGGTTATGTCAAATGCACTATTTCGGCCTCCACAAATACCTCTGCAGCGTGACCTTTCCGAAATGCCCGAGGCTATAACTCGAAAACCTGAGGTCAGATCGAGCTAATATTTCCACAGCTGAATTCATGACCCAAGATAACCATACACACCCATTTTGAACAAGAAGTGAGAGATGAGGGTGATTTCGACTTGTCGAAATGTCGGAATGATGCCCCCGGAAGTCGTGTACTTCATATGACGTCTATGATATCGCATTTACTTGTGCAGAAATCTATTCGTGCGCGCCATGGTATTTGGTGCAAAAGCAACGAATTTCTGCCAACACCATCATCGTGATAAGTTATGCGTTTTTAAGAGGTATTGGTGAAGTCGGCAAACCGCAAAAGCGACTATGAACTGCAAAAATGGTTTTGTCCAATTTTCTATCGAATCTGCCCGATATATTCCGCCTATTATATGTCAGCCAGTCATCATCATGCAAAATCAGTGTATTTGCTTTTGAAAAGGTATATAAGCAACAGCAAACCACAAAAGTGACTGAACTGGAAAAAATGTTATCGTCTACATTTGCCTACTCGATTTAATGTTTCATGCAAACAGCGTCTCCAGCTGCGTTGAACTTAAAGCTGCGATAACTATTGCAAAAACAGCCGACAAAATACTATTTCACCCTAAGTGCCGGTAAGAACCTGGCGCCTCTAAGTTTTGTCTTGTGAGCCCGTCCCGCGCGGGCCAATCTGCCCCGTCCCGCGCGGGCCTGTCTGTCCCGTCCCGCGCGGACCAATCTGCCCCGTCCCGCGCGGACCTGTCTGCCCCGACCCGCGCGAGCCAATCTGCCCCGTCCCGCGCGGGCCTGTCTGTCCCGTCCCGCCCGGACCAATCTGCCCCGTCCCGCCCGGACCAATCTGCCCCGTCCCGCCCGGACCAATCTGCCCCGTCCCGCGCGGACCAATCTGCCCCTTCCCGCGGGGACCTGCCTGCCCCGTCCCGCGGGGGCCTGTCTGCCCCGTCCCGCGGAGACCTGTCTGCCCCGTCCCGCGGGGGCCTGTCTGCCCCGTCCCGCGCGGGCCTGTCTGCCCCGTCCCGCGGGGGCCTGTCTGCCCCGTCCCGCGGGGGCCTGTCTGCCCCGTCCCGCGGGACCTGTCTGCCCCGTCCCGCGGGGACCTGTCTGCCCCGTCCCGCGGGGACCTGTCTGCCGTGCCATGCAACTGTGCTCGGTAGATCAGCGCGGTGTTCCTAGTGCCGGGCGGTGTTCCTAGTGCCGGGAGCGGCGCCGTGTGGCGTCCCTGTCTCTGACGTCCGGTCTGCGGCGCCGTCCGCCAGTCGCCGTCTGGAGCTGGCTCGCCAGTGGAGTCTGGCCCTGTCGGACACGTGCCTGCCCAGTCCGGAGACGCCGGCGCCCGTCACCTTCGCTGCCACTGCCGCCGCCGGCACGGCCAGCCCAGCGTACGCATTGGACTGTGTGTGGACCGGGCCTCCGTGGCAGCACGGCGTGGCCGGGTCGCGGCCGGGGCTGCTGGCTGCTGACTGCTGGCTGCTGACTGCTGGCTGGTGGCTGGGGCGGCTCGCCGTGGTCCTGTGTGTGGGGGGTGACCTGGGCTGCGCTGTGGTGCCGCCTGGCTTGGCACGGCTGTTGGGTGCTGATAATAGGCGACAAGGGTGGAACTTGTGCCACGCAGGGTCACTTGTACGACCAGCGTCACTTTACTGACGGTCAAATTCGGAATTTATTCAACATTGCCTTTTCGGAGGAAATTCGTAAAAGTTGATGCATCTAGAGCAGGAAGTTCCACTCCTTGCGGAATGATATTTCTGATCGCTTGGTTTCTGGATGATTGCGTTGCTTTTCAATCGTTTGGTGGTTTGGTGGTGATTATTTTGTGTTGTTTTCAGATCGTTTTACCGTGTTAATGCATAGGAAATAAAGGCTGGATCACCGCTGACATTAGTGGCAAATAAAGGCTGGATCACCGCTGACATTAGTGGCAAATAAAGGCTGGATCACCGCTGACATTAGTGGCAAAGCTTGTGCCCCGCACGCTGTGGAGTGTGAATGTGGCGTGCCTGTTGGTATTTCATGTGTCAATCAATTCGATCACCATATAATGCGCGCTGTGCTGATTAGGTGACCGATAGTCATTAGCTAACGGGCCAGATAGTCATATATGGGATGGCACAGGGACTGGGACATCCCAGACCATGTCACAGGGACATATACCGCAGAACGGTGGTCTCTAATGGGCCGATTACAGCCATTTCATCTGTTATTTTGGCGCCTTTCTTCCTTGATTCGCATTGTTGAAGAAGAAAAAAACCATCTCACGGAGAAAGTTTAAAATTTCGCCTGTGCTCACCATTATTTTCTCACCTAAACAATCTGCGTCGCTGCCGCATGGCACGGCCAAGCTGGATTGATGGGTGCTATACAGATATATTTATTTCATTCCTGGCGTCTGTCTAACTGCTTTTCCACTTGTCATCAAGACAGATCATATTAACCGTTATGGCTATGTGAGATGTGATTTAGTGAGTCGCAAATCATTCGTTGCAAACACCCATGCTGGACCTATGTAGGAATTCCCGAACAGCCAAGGTCGTCCCGCTCTTCTGCCGGCCAGGGATCTTTGGTCAGTATCTCGTCCCCTATGTGTTCGCCAGGCAGACGGACACCGAACGGAGAGTGCTGGCTGCCAGTCATCCATTGCTGTTGCAATTATATCACTTCGGTTTCGGTACATCTAGATGCAAATTTTCGGTACCGGCGCCGGTGAAATAATCCAAATGATGAACCACCCTCTGCATTGCCATGTGTTGCACCAATATTGATGTAAGCAGAAGAGTTGAAGTGATGTCAATGTTCCCAGTTTTGAGTTGAAGTGATGTCAATGTTCCCAGTTTTACGTCACGCCACAGCACTGCGTCGCTGTGGTTGCCGCTCAGCTCCCAGAATAATTGTGCTGTGCAACACCATTCGAGTAATATTATCAACACTTCGGCCCAGCAGGCGGTCAGAGGTGCAAAACGCTGTCATCCTTCAGGCGGGCAGAGGTGCAAAACGCTGTCGCCCTTCTGCAGGCGGGCAGAGGTGCAAAACGCTGTCATCCTTCAGGCGGGCAGAGGTGCAAAACGCTGTCGTCCTGCAGGCGGGCAGAGGTGCAAAACGCTGGCGCCCTTCTACCCTCTACTGCTACCAGATTCCTAACCTTCTACCAGGTCGTAACTAGCCCCAAATATCGATTTCTCCTTGGATTCTGGCCACTTTATTTTGCAATCGGCGATCAATTATCATGTCTTTGTAAGCATATGCATTATGCATTAGATAAACTACTTCGACCTAATCACACTTTTCAAAATAAGTGTTTCAGTTTTTACTATTTAAAAATATTGTTAAAAGCAAGTTGACACTGTATCATAAGGAGGGAGTAAAAAGGGGTGAACAGCTTCTACATTTCGACATGCCTTCGACCCCCGTTCTACCAGCGGCGACCTGCCTGCGGTCGGGCCGGGCGCCGTGCCGGGCCACTGAACTGAATAACAGCGGCCGGGCGGGCCGGCCTGGAGCGCCCGGTCGGGCCGGCCTGGCGAGCGCGGCCGGCCGAGCCGGACGCACGCGGATCTTGACCAATCAGCAGCGAGTTCAAAGGTCTTTGGCCAATCAACGATGGCGCCGAAGAAGTACGGTCGATAGTATATATCGCAAGTAGAAAGGAAACATGCTGGTAGGTATATGAGGTAGAACAAGGTATTTTATCCTTTGACGTTGTTTCCCAAACATTTCTAAGAATCTTCTGCCTACCACGCGCGAAATTAAGGCTAATCTTCTACCCTCTATGGAGGGTGAGAGGACACTTTTTTGCACCTCTGCAGGAGGGTATTTAAAATGAGCGCGTTGACGCTCATTTTAAATACCCTCCTTTTTTTGGCGTTGACGTCCACCCACCGCAGTTGGGCCCAGCCTCAGCCCGAGTTCCGACCCTCAAGTCACCGTTCGGGCGACCATGCCTCTGCGCTGTGTCGCGCTCTGCGTCGTCCTGCTGGTCTGCTGTCCGTCAGCTCTGTGCTACTGCGCCGCCACCCTCGCCGACTTCTTCCGTAACCTGACCGATGCCGGCGTTCATCTGGCGGTCACGGCGGGCGGGGAGCGCCTGGCCGGCTGCCCGGCCGGCTGGAGTCGCCACGGCCACAGCTGCTACCTGCTGCCGGACGCCACGGCCACCTGGTTCGGCGTGATGGCGGCCTGCGCGGCGGCCTGCGCGGCGTCCGACCGGCGCGCCCGGCTGGCGTCGGTCCACCTCGCCTCCCGGCGGCACGTGCAGGTCATGGTGAACTCCAGGGACGCCAGCTACGTGTGGGTGGGCGGAGCGCTGCTGCATCCCGGCCGCCAGTGGACCTGGCTGGACGGCACTGCAGTGGACCACATGAACTGGGCACCCGTAGAGCCCAACCACAACGAGCCCTGCCTCTGCCTCCAGGGACCGAAGAGTCTCGGAAGCGCGCCGACCGGAGCGTGGCATGACGGACGCTGCAGCCACAACGCGATTCGGCATCACTTCCTGTGCCAGATCAGGCTTGATTAGATGTGTGGTGGGTGGCGGTTCCTGTGTCAGATCAGGCTTGATTAGATGGGTGGTGTGTGGCGATGCCTGTCAGATTAGGCTTGATTAGATGGGTGGTGTATGTGGCGGTTCCTGCGTCAGATCAGGCTTGGCTTGATTAGATGGGTGGTGTGTGTGGCGGTTCCTGTGTCAGATCAGGCTTGATTAGATGGGTGGTGTGTGTGGCGGTTCCTGTGCCAGATCAGGCTTGCCTTGATTAGATGGGTGGTGTGTGTGGCGGTTCCTGCGTCAGATCAGGCTTGATTAGATGTGTGGTGGGTGGCGGTTCCTGTGTCAGATCAGGCTTGATTAGATGGGTGGTGTGTGGTGGTTCCTGTGTCAGATTAGGCTTGATTAGATGGGTGGTGTGTGTGGCGGTTCCTGTGTCAGATCAGGCTTGGCTTGATTAGATGGGTGGTGTGTGTGGCGGTTCCTGCGTCAGATCAGGCTTGATTAGATGGGTGGTGTGTGGCGATGCCTGTGTCAGATCAGGCTTGATTAGATGGGTGGTGTGTGGCGGTTCCTGTGTCAGATCAGGCTTGATTAGATTTGTGGTGTGTGGCGATGCCTGTGTCAGATCAGGCTTGGCTTGATTAGATGGGTGGTGTGTGTGTGGCGGTTCCTGCGTCAGATCAGGCTTGATTAGATGGGTGGTGTGTGTGGCGGTTCCTGTGTCAGATCAGGCTTGGCTTGATTAGATGGGTGGTGTGTGTGGCGGTTCCTGTGTCAGATCAGGCTTGATTAGATGGGTGGTGTGTGTGGCGGTTCCTGTGTCAGATCAGGCTTGATTAGATGGGTGGTGTATGTGGCGGTTCCTGTGTCAGATCAGGCTTGGCTTGATTAGATGGGTGGTGTGTGTGGCGGTTCCTGTGTCAGATCAGGCTTGGCTTGATTAGATGGGTGGTGTGTGTGGCGGTGTGTGTGGCGGCTCCTGTGTCGGATTAGGCTTGATTAGATGGGTGGTGTGTGTGGTGGTTCCTGTGTCAGATCAGGCTTGGCTTGATTAGATGGGTGGTGTGTGTGGTGGTTCCTGTGTCAGATCAGGCTTGGCTTGATTAGATGGGTGGTGTGTGTGGCGGTGTGTGTGGCGGCTCCTGTGTCAGATTAGGCTTGATTAGATGGGTGGTGTGTGTGGTGGTTCCTGTGTCAGATCAGTCTTGGCTTGATTAGATGGGTGGTGTGTGTGGCGGTGTGTGTGGCGGTTCCTGTGCCAGATCAGGCTTGATTAGATGGGTGGTGTGTGTGTGTGGCGGTTCCTGCGTCAGATCAGGCTTGGCTTGATTAGATGGGTGGTGTGTGTGGCGGTTCCTGTGTCAGATCAGGCTTGATTAGATGGGTGGTGTGTGTGGCGGTTCCTGTGTCAGATCAGGCTTGATTAGATGGGTGGTGTGTGTGGCGGTTCCTGTGCCAGATCAGGCTTGGCTTGATTAGATAGGTGGTGCGTGTGGCGGTTCCTGTGCCAGATCAGGCTTGATTAGATGGGTGGTGTGTGTGGCGGTTCCTGTGTCAGATTAGGCTTGATTAGATGGGTGGTGTGTGTGTGTGTGTGACGGTTTCTGCGTCAGATCAGGCTTGGCTTGATTAGATGGGTGGTGTGTGTGGCGGTTCCTGCGTCAGATCAGGCTTGATTAGATGGGTGGTGTGTGTGGCGGTTCCTGGGTCAGATCGGGCTTGATTAGATGGGTGGTGTATGTGGCGGTTCCTGTGCCAGATCAGGCTTGATTAGATGGGTGGTGTGTGTGGCGGTTTCTGTGTCAGATTAGGCTTGATTAGATGGGTGGTGTGTGTGACGGTTCCTGCGTCAGATCAGGCTTGGCTTGATTAGATGGGTGGTGTGTGTGGCGGTTCCTGTGCCAGATCAGGCTTGATTAGATGGGTGGTGTGTGTGGCGGTTCCTGTGCCAGATCAGGCTTGGCTTGATTAGATAGGTGGTGCGTGTGGCGGTTCCTGTGCCAGATCAGGCTTGATTAGATGGGTGGTGTGTGTGGCGGTTCCTGTGCCAGATCAGGCTTGGCTTGATTAGATAGGTGGTGCGTGTGGCGGTTCCTGTGCCAGATCAGGCTTGATTAGATGGGTGGTGTGTGTGGCGGTTCCTGTGTCAGATTAGGCTTGATTAGATGGGTGGTGTGTGTGTGTGTGTGACGGTTTCTGCGTCAGATCAGGCTTGGCTTGATTAGATGGGTGGTGTGTGTGGCGGTTCCTGCGTCAGATCAGGCTTGATTAGATGGGTGGTGTGTGTGGCGGTTCCTGGGTCAGATCGGGCTTGATTAGATGGGTGGTGTATGTGGCGGTTCCTGTGCCAGATCAGGCTTGATTAGATGGGTGGTGTGTGTGGCGGTTTCTGTGTCAGATTAGGCTTGATTAGATGGGTGGTGTGTGTGACGGTTCCTGCGTCAGATCAGGCTTGGCTTGATTAGATGGGTGGTGTGTGTGGCGGTTCCTGTGCCAGATCAGGCTTGATTAGATGTGTGGTGGGTGGCGGTTCCTGTGTCAGATCAGGCTTGATTAGATGGGTGGTGTGTGGCGATGCCTGTGTCAGATTAGGCTTGATTAGATGGGTGGTGTATGTGGCGGTTCCTGCGTCAGATCAGGCTTGGCTTGATTAGATGGGTGGTGTGTGTGGCGGTTCCTGTGCCAGATCAGGCTTGATTAGATGGGTGGTGTGTGTGGCGGTTCCTGCGTCAGATCAGGCTTGATTAGATGGGTGGTGTGTGTGGCGGTTCCTGTGCCAGATCAGGCTTGATTAGATGGGTGGTGTGTGTGGCGGTTCCTGCGTCAGATCAGGCTTGATTAGATGGGTGGTGTGTGGCGATGCCTGTGTCAGATCAGGCTTGATTAGATGGGTGGTGTGTGGCGGTTCCTGTGTCAGATCAGGCTTGATTAGATTTGTGGTGTGTGGCGATGCCTGTGTCAGATCAGGCTTGGCTTGATTAGATGGGTGGTGTGTGTGGCGGTTCCTGTGTCAGATCAGGCTTGGCTTGATTAGATGGGTGGTGTGTGTGGCGGTTCCTGCGTCAGATCAGGCTTGATTAGATGGGTGGTGTGTGTGGCGGTTCCTGTGCCAGATCAGGCTTGATTAGATGGGTGGTGTGTGTGGCGGTTCCTGCGTCAGATCAGGCTTGGTTTGATTAGATGGGTGGTGTGTGTGTGGCGGTTCCTGTGCCAGATCAGGCTTGATTAGATGGGTGGTGTGTGTGGTGGTTCCTGTGTCAGATCAGTCTTGGCTTGATTAGATGGGTGGTGTGTGTGGCGGTGTGTGTGGCGGTTCCTGTGCCAGATCAGGCTTGATTAGATGGGTGGTGTGTGTGTGTGGCGGTTCCTGCGTCAGATCAGGCTTGGCTTGATTAGATGGGTGGTGTGTGTGGCGGTTCCTGTGTCAGATCAGGCTTGATTAGATGGGTGGTGTGTGTGGCGGTTCCTGTGTCAGATCAGGCTTGATTAGATGGGTGGTGTGTGTGGCGGTTCCTGTGCCAGATCAGGCTTGGCTTGATTAGATAGGTGGTGCGTGTGGCGGTTCCTGTGCCAGATCAGGCTTGATTAGATGGGTGGTGTGTGTGGCGGTTCCTGTGTCAGATTAGGCTTGATTAGATGGGTGGTGTGTGTGTGTGTGTGTGACGGTTTCTGCGTCAGATCAGGCTTGGCTTGATTAGATGGGTGGTGTGTGTGGCGGTTCCTGCGTCAGATCAGGCTTGATTAGATGGGTGGTGTGTGTGGCGGTTCCTGGGTCAGATCGGGCTTGATTAGATGGGTGGTGTATGTGGCGGTTCCTGTGCCAGATCAGGCTTGATTAGATGGGTGGTGTGTGTGGCGGTTTCTGTGTCAGATTAGGCTTGATTAGATGGGTGGTGTGTGTGACGGTTCCTGCGTCAGATCAGGCTTGGCTTGATTAGATGGGTGGTGTGTGTGGCGGTTCCTGTGCCAGATCAGGCTTGATTAGATGGGTGGTGTGTGTGGCGGTTCCTGCGTCAGATCGGGCTTGATTAGATGGGTGGTGTGTGTGGCGGTTCCTGTGCCAGATCAGGCTTGATTAGATGGGTGGTGTGTGTGGCGGTTCCTGTGCCAGATCAGGCTTGATTAGATGGGTGGTGTGTGTGGCGGTTCCTGTGCCAGATCAGGCTTGATTAGATGTGTGGTGTGTGGCGGTTCCCGTGTCAGATCAGGCTTGATTAGATGGGTGGTGTGTGTGGCGGTTCCTGCGTCAGATCAGGCTTGATTAGATGGGTGGTGTGTGTGGCGGTTCCTGCGTCAGATCAGGCTTGATTAGATGGGTGGTGTGTGGCGGTTCCTGTGCCAGATCAGGCTTGATTAGATGGGTGGTGTGTGTGGCGGTTCCTGCGTCAGATCAGGCTTGATTAGATGGGTGGTGTGTGTGGCGGTTCCTGTGCCAGATTAGGCTTGATTAGATGGGTGGTGTGTGTGGCGGTTCCTGTGCCAGATCAGGCTTGATTAGATGGGTGGTGTGTGTGTGGCGGTTCCTGCGTCAGATCAGGCTTGATTAGATGGGTGGTGTGTGGCGGTTCCTGCGTCAGATCAGGCTTGATAGATGGGTGGTGTGTGTGGTGGTTCCTGCGTCAGATCGGGCTTGATTAGATGGGTGGTGTGTGTGGCGGTTCCTGTGTCAGATCAGGCTTGATTAGATGGGTGGTGTGTGTGGCGGTTCCTGCGTCAGATCAGGCTTGATTAGATGGGTGGTGTGTGTGGCGGTTCCTGTGCCAGATCAGGCTTGATTAGATGGGTGGTGTGTGTGGCGGTTCCTGCGTCAGATCAGGCTTGATTAGATGGGTGGTGTGTGTGGCGGTTCCTGTGCCAGATTAGGCTTGATTAGATGGGTGGTGTGTGTGGCGGTTCCCGTGTCAGATCAGGCTTGATTAGATGGGTGGTGTGTGGCGGTTCCTGCGTCAGATCAGGCTTGATTAGATGGGTGGTGTGTGTGGCGGTTCCTGTGCCAGATCAGGCTTGATTAGATGGGTGGTGTGTGTGGCGGTTCCTGCGTCAGATCAGGCTTGATTAGATGGGTGGTGTGTGTGGCGGTTCCTGCGTCAGATCAGGCTTGATAGATGGGTGGTGTGTGTGGTGGTTCCTGCGTCAGATCGGGCTTGATTAGATGGGTGGTGTGTGTGGCGGTTCCTGTGTCAGATCAGGCTTGATTAGATGGGTGGTGTGTGTGGCGGTTCCTGCGTCAGATCAGGCTTGGCTTGATTAGATGGGTGGTGTGTGTGGCGGTTCCTGTGCCAGATCAGGCTTGATTAGATGGGTGGTGTGTGGTGGTTCCTGCGTCAGATCAGGCTTGATTAGATGGGTGGTGTGTGTGGCGGTTCCTGTGCCAGATCAGGCTTGATTAGATGTGTGGTGTGTGGCGGTTCCCGTGTCAGATCAGGCTTGATTAGATGGGTGGTGTGTGTGGCGGTTCCTGTGTCAGATTAGGCTTGATTAGATGGGCGGTGTGTGTGGCGGTTCCTGCGTCAGATCAGGCTTGATAGATGGGTGGTGTGTGTGTGGCGGTTCCTGCGTCAGATCAGGCTTGATTAGATGGGTGGTGTGTGTGGCGGTTCCCGTGTCAGATTAGGCTTGATTAGATGGGTGGTGTGTGTGTGGCGGTGCCTGTGTCAGATCAGGCTTGATTAGATGGGTGGTGTGTGTGGCGGTTCCTGCGTCAGATCAGGCTTGGCTTGATTAGATGGGTGGTGTGTGTGGCGGTTCCTGTGCCAGATCAGGCTTGATTAGATGGGTGGTGTGTGGTGGTTCCTGCGTCAGATCAGGCTTGATTAGATGGGTGGTGTGTGTGGCGGTTCCTGTGCCAGATCAGGCTTGATTAGATGGGTGGTGTGTGTGGCGGTTCCTGCGTCAGATCAGGCTTGATTAGATGGGTGGTGTGTGTGGCGGTTCCTGTGTCAGATTAGGCTTGATTAGATGGGTGGTGTGTGTGGCGGTTCCTGTGCCAGATCAGGCTTGATTAGATGGGTGGTGTGTGTGTGGCGGTTCCTGCGTCAGATCAGGCTTGATTAGATGGGTGGTGTGTGGCGGTTCCTGCGTCAGATCAGGCTTGATAGATGGGTGGTGTGTGTGGTGGTTCCTGCGTCAGATCGGGCTTGATTAGATGGGTGGTGTGTGTGGCGGTTCCTGTGTCAGATCAGGCTTGATTAGATGGGTGGTGTGTGTGGCGGTTCCTGTGTCAGATCAGGCTTGATTAGATGGGTGGTGTGTGTGGCGGTTCCTGTGTCAGATCAGGCTTGATTAGATGGGTGGTGTGTGTGGCGGTTCCTGCGTCAGATCAGGCTTGGCTTGATTAGATGGGTGGTGTGTGTGGCGATGCCTGTGTCAGATCAGGCTTGATTAGATGGGTGGTGTGTGGTGGTTCCTGCGTCAGATCAGGCTTGATTAGATGGGTGGTGTGTGTGGCGGTTCCTGCGTCAGATCAGGCTTGATTAGATGGGTGGTGTGTGTGGCGG
The DNA here is from genome assembly GCA_036785665.1 of Chirona hameri. NCBI lineage: Eukaryota > Metazoa > Arthropoda > Thecostraca > Balanomorpha > Balanidae > Chirona > Chirona hameri. The sequence continues at coordinate 217,426 of JAXIVJ010000208.1, read as the reverse complement.
TTCCCGTGTCAGATTAGGCTTGATTAGATGGGTGGTGTGTGTGTGGCGGTGCCTGTGTCAGATCAGGCTTGATTAGATGGGTGGTGTGTGTGGCGGTTCCTGCGTCAGATCAGGCTTGGCTTGATTAGATGGGTGGTGTGTGTGGCGGTTCCTGTGCCAGATCAGGCTTGATTAGATGGGTGGTGTGTGTGGCGGTTCCTGTGCCAGATCAGGCATGATTAGATGGGTGGTGTGTGTGGCGGTTCCTGCGTCAGATCAGGCTTGATTAGATGGGTGGTGTGTGTGACGGTTCCTGTGCCAGATCAGGCTTGGCTTGATTAGATGGGTGGTGTGTGTGGCGGTTCCTGTGCCAGATCAGGCTTGATTAGATGGGTGGTGTGTGTGGCGGTTCCTGTGCCAGATCAGGCATGATTAGATGGGTGGTGTGTGTGGCGGTTCCTGCGTCAGATCAGGCTTGGCTTGATTAGATGGGTGGTGTGTGTGGTGGTTCCTGCGTCAGATCGGGCTTGATTAGATGGGTGGTGTGTGTGGCGGTTCCTGTGCCAGATCAGGCTTGATTAGATGGGTGGTGTGTGGTGGTTCCTGCGTCAGATCAGGCTTGATTAGATGGGTGGTGTGTGTGGCGGTTCCTGTGCCAGATCAGGCTTGATTAGATGGGTGGTGTGTGTGGCGGTTCCTGTGTCAGATCAGGCTTGATTAGATGGGTGGTGTGTGTGGCGGTTCCTGTGTCAGATCAGGCTTGGCTTGATTAGATGGGTGGTGTGTGTGGCGGTTCCTGTGTCAGATCAGGCTTGATTAGATGGGTGGTGTGTGTGTGGCGGTTCCTGTGTCAGATCAGGCTTGATTAGATGGGTGGTGTGTGTGTGTGGCGGTTCCTGCGTCAGATCAGGCTTGGCTTGATTAGATGGGTGGTGTGTGTGGCGGTTCCTGCGCCAGATCAGGCTTGATTAGATGGGTGGTGTGTGTGGCGGTTCCTGCGCCAGATCAGGCTTGATTAGATGGGTGGTGTGTGGCGGTTCCTGTGTCAGATCAGGCTTGATTAGATGGGTGGTGTGTGTGGCGGTTCTTGCGTCAGATCAGGCTTGATTAGATGGGTGGTGTGTGTGGCGGTTCCTGTGTCAGATCAGGCTTGATTAGATGGGTGGTGTATGTGGTGGTTCCTGTGTCGGATCAGGCTTGGCTTGATTAGATGGGTGGTGTGTGTGGCGGTTCCTGTGCCAGATCAGGCTTGATTAGATGGGTGGTGTGTGTGGCAGTTCCTGTGTCAGATTAGGCTTGATTAGATGGGTGGTGTGTGTGGCGGCTCATGTGCCAGATCAGGCTTGATTAGATGGGTGGTGTGTGTGGCGGTTCCTGTGTCAGATCAGGCTTGATTAGATGGGTGGTGTGTGTGTGGCGGTTCCTGCGTCAGATCAGGCTTGATTGGATGGGTGGTGTGTGTGGCGGTTCCTGTGCCAGATTAGGCTTGATTAGATGGGTGGTGTGTGTGGCGGCTCATGTGCCAGATCAGGCTTGATCAGATGGGTGGTGTGTGTGTGTGGTGGTTCATGTGCCAGATCAGGATTGGCTTGATTAGATGGGTGGTATGTGTGGCGGTGTGTGTGGCGATGCCTGTGTCAGATCAGGCTTGATTAGATGGGTGGTGTGTGTGGCGGTTGTCCGTGGCGCGGTGGACGTATTCGCCTGGTGATTGAATGGTGCCATTGGGTCAGCCTGTATAAATTCGCAAACAATGCGTTTATTCTGCGAAGAATATCTGTCAAATTACATCCTTGCCAACGCAATCTTATTATCTAAATCGGGCTTTCCCAGTTCGGCCGCTTTCATTGTCAGTGTATTGCACTTATGAAGAAAATATATATAATTCAACGATTTTATTTGACTTTTGAGAAATGTCCTGTTTATTTTTAACAGAAGAATCAAACCACTCTCTTGACAACATTGTTTCTGGGATAGTGTTGTACCTCCGTCACCATGTATATGAATCCTCCATCGCCACATATGTATTTCTACATAAATTAATGCGACTTAGCTAAGAACGGGATGCGCTCAAGATAATCAAATCAGAACTCCAAGCAATACATATTCGTTTCGGAGCGCCATTCTGGTAGCTTCCTAGATGACAGTTTAAAACGTTGGCATCTTCGGGGGTAAATTATTAACACTGGGACACAGCTTGGCTCGATTTCGGCTGATATTAATTGCACTGAAGAGGGAGACCCCTCTGTAACATTTGCCAATGTAATCAGCGAATAAGCTGATCATCGGTTTTCGCAGCATGGCGTGTTCAGTATATGTTTTGCTCAATTATGTTTGCAGTCTGCTAGTATGTCTGTTGACTCTGTTTGACTGCTTGGTGTTCAGAGATTCATCTGGTTTGGTTATGCACTCCCGTACAATGTTTTCGGGGCATGGCATGCTGTTGCACTAATCCTTGACACTGACTGTGACCTAAGTCTGTGACTTGATGGTTTCTAGCGACTCAGCGCGACTTTTCGTGGACTCGACCCAAGGCAGATGACTGGGATTGAGAGGATTAATTTTAAACTGAAATCAACTGCAATGTTGTATCTGTACCCACTGTGCGTCCCGTCCTGCCCCACTGTACGACCCGTCCTACCCACCGTGCGTCCCGTCCTGCCCCACTGTGCGTCCCGTCCTGCCCACTGTGCGTCCCGTCCTGCTCCACTGTGCGTCCCGTCCTGCTCACTGTGCGTCCCGTCCTGCCCACTGTGCGTCCCGTCCTGCCCCACTGTACGTCCCGTCCTGCCCACTGTGCGTCCCGTCCTGCCCACTGTGCGTCCCGTCCTGCCCACAGTGCGTCCCGTCCTGCCCCACTGTGCGTCCCGTCCTGCCCACTGTGCGTCCCGTCCTGCCCACTGTGCGTCCCGTCCTGCCCACTGTGCGTCCCGTCCTGCTCACAGTGCGTCCCGTCCTGCCCCACTGTGCGTCCCGTCTGACCTGGTGCGTCCCGTCCTGCCCCACTGTGCGTCCCGTCTTCACCGGGGCATCCCCAGTCCCCACCCTGCCCCGGTGGCATATTTCCCAAGTGTATACAGCTGGCGGGCGTGTTTGGATATAGCAATCACTTCGGGCGACATAAGTCAGTCAAAAATATAAATATTGCTTCTTCTTTTTTTTTGGGGGGGGGGGCATCGTCCACACTTCGTTCTCCAATATATCTTCCGGTTTTGAATATGTTGGAAAAGTTTGATTTTGGGAAATTGTTCCCCCCAAAAATATTATTTTTGTGGGAACAATTTCCCAAAATCAACCTTTTCCAACATATTCAAAAACCGGAAGATATATTGGAGAACCAAGTATGGACGATGCCCCCCCCCCCCCCAAAGCAATATCTATATTTTTGACTGACTTATGTCTCCCTAAGTGGTTGCTATTTCCAAACACCCCCGCCAGCTGTATACACTTAGGAAATATGCGTCCCGGTGACGTAATTTGTAATGTAAACTTGCGATCAGTGAAGACCCCGAAATAAGTCCCTTGTCTTAATGGCTACGAGCGAATCTTAGGCCGACCCGATCGGACTTAATGTCGTAGGCCTGTTTACTACTCGATCGGACTTAATGGCGTAGGCCGGTTTACTACTCCATCGGACTTAATGGAGGGGTTAGGTTAGGTCATAAATATAGTTATAGGTTAGGTTAGTTTCAGTGTCCTAGCATTTGGAAATTAGGGTGGAAAACGACACCCTGTGGATACTATTTTCCCAATCTTTTCCCGGGTTTTACTGTTCATTTTCCACTCCTTATGTTTAAATGTATTAGATAATTGGAATCCTGATACTGATATATGGATGCACTGATGGGACAGCCTGATGAGGGAAGGACAGATACCTAAGAATTGGCATTGATTACTAATGCTGGTGAGTGGGCCTAATTGGATAAGGATAAGGTACATATGTTTTGGGGTTAAATTTCCCACTCTTTATGCTTATTTTTAGCCAGAATTTTCCACTCCGCACCCCAGCTCCAAAGCAATCCTAGGACCCTGGTTAGTTTAGGGTTAAATCGCTGTTAAGACCATTAACAAGGGACTTATTTCGGGGTCTTCACTGATCGCAAGTTTACATTGCAATATACGCGCCCCGGTGCTATCCCGTCTGATCCCTTGCCGCCCTGTCCTGACCGGGTGCGTCCCTCATGTGCGGCTCTTACTGACCGGGTGCGTCTCTCATGTGCGTCCCGTACTGACCGGGTGCGTCCCTCATGTGCGTCCCTCATGTGCGTCCCGTACTGACCGGGTACGTCCCTCATGTGCGTCCCGTACTGACCGGGTGCGTCCCTCATGTGCGTCCCTCATGTGCGTCCCGTACTGACCGGGTACGTCCCTCATGTGCGTCCCGTACTGACCGGGTACGTCCCTCATGTGCATCCCGTACTGACCGGGTGCGTCCCTCATATGCGTCCCTCATGTGCGTCCCGTACTGACCGGGTGCGTCTCTCATGTGCGTCCCGTACTGACCGGGTGCGTCTCTCATGTGCGTCCCGTACTGACCGGGTGCGTCTCATGTGCGTCCCGTACTGACCGGGTGCGTCCCTCATGTGCGTCCTGTACTGACCGGGTGCGTCCCTCATGTGCGTCCCGTACTGACCGGGTGCGTCCCTCATGTGCGTCCCGTACTGACCGGGTGCGTCCCTCATGTGCGTCCCGTACTGACCGGGTGCGTCCCTCATGTGCGTCCCTCATGTGCGTCCCGTACTGACCGGGTACGTCCCTCATGTGCGTCCCGTACTGACCGGGTGCGTCCCTCATGTGCGTCCCGTACTGACCGGGTGCGTCCCTCATGTGCGTCCCGTACTGACCGGGTGCGTCCCTCATGTGCGTCCCGTACTGACCGGGTGCGTCCCTCATGTGCGTCCCGTACTGACCGGGTGCGTCCCTCATGTGCGTCCCGTACTGACCGGATGCGTCCCTCATGTGCGTCCCGTACTGACCGGGTGCGTCTCTCATGTGCGTCCCGTACTGACCGGGTGCGTCCCTCATGTGCGTCCCGTACTGACCGGGCGCCTCTGCCGACACCGCAGCCAGCGTCTGGAACTAATGCGTGAGATGTACCACAACGAGGCCGACCTGAGCCCCAGCTCTCCGGACCACAGTGTCGACAACGTCACCGGTGGTGACCCCTTCTACGACCGCTTCCCCTGGTTCAGGGTCATCGGAAGGTTAGACGGACGCTGGTATTTCCTTGGTGTGCCGGGTTTGGAGTGGACGCGGCTGGGTGCTGCCCTGATTGGATGTTATGTTTTGGGACCCGTGACGTATCTCAGCTGTGTTGCCCTGATTGGATGTTATGCTTTGAGACCTGTGACGTATCTCAGCTGTGTTGCCCTGATTGGATGTTATGTTTTGGGACCCGTGACGTATCTCAGCTGTGTTGCCCTGATTGGATGTTATGTTTTGGGACCCGTGACGTATCTCAGCTGTGTTGCCCTGATTGGATGTTATGCTTTGAGACCCGTGACGTATCTCAGCTGTGTTGCCCTGATTGGATGTTATGCTATGAGACCCGTGACGTATCTCAGCTGTGTTGCCCTGATTGGATGTTATGCTTTGAGACCCGTGACGTATCTCAGCTGTGTTGCCCTGATTGGATGTTATGCTATGAGACCCGTGACGTATCTCAGCTGTGTTGCCCTGATTGGATGTTATGCTTTGAGACCCGCGACGTATCTCAGCTGTGTTGCCCTGATTGGATGTTATGCTATGAGACCCGTGACGTATCTCAGCTGTGTTGCCCTGATTGGATGTTATGCTTTGAGACCCGTGACGTATCTCAGCTGTGTTGCCCGATTGGATGTTATGCTATGAAACCCGTGACGTATCTCGGCTGTGTTGCCCTGATTGGATGTTATGCTATGAGACCCGTGACGTAGCTCAGCTGTGTTGCCCTGATTGGATGTTATGCTATGAGACCCGTGACGTATCTCAGCTGTGTTGCCCTGATTGGATGTTATGCTATGAAACCCGTGACGTATCTCAGCTGTGTTGCCCTGATTGGATGTTATGCTATGAGACCCGTGACGTATCTCAGCTGTGTTGCCTTGATTGGATGTTATGCTATGAGACCCGTGACGTATCTCAACTGATGTTGCTGCTGAAGGGTAACGTTTTGTCTTCTTCCTAGTCAACCATGACATTTCAGTTTTGATCTAGGATGAATGGCGCGCGCCTTTGAAGTCCATGAAGTTGATAACTGTATGCTCCGATATGCGCTCAGTTACGACACGATGAGACGAAAAAATATGCTCAGAATCCCACCGCTGTGTGTGGCCGCCTGGTCAGCCGTCTCGCCCCTCTACTTGTACCACTTTCAGGGGCTTCGTGTACCTGAGCAACCTGCTGTACCCGGTGTTGCTGATCCACAAGGTGCCCGTCGTCAACGGCAACGGCGACGTCAAGGGCTACCTGCGCGTGGCCGTCCAGGCTGTGTTAGGTCAGCAGCAAGGCATCGACCACTCAATCATGATATCGACCGCCCCCGCCCCATACACAGTGATCTATCGCTCTCTTGGAGCAAAGGTCCCTGCCGAATCCTGATATGTGAATTGATGAGTGATTTGCATTGCGATGCTTTCGAGACTGATAGGCTTTGCGAATGAGCAAGAATTTGGACAACAAAAAATGTCTTGCAGTTTGCTTATTTTACATTTACAGTAGTGGATCGTGGATTCCAGAGGTAGCGAAAAAGGATTATAAAGATAACCTGCTTTGACAAACAGTTCTCCGTTTTTTCCGCCGTGTCGGGATATTTTTAATCACATTTATGCTACAGCTTGTTATATATTATATGTTACGGTTATATATGATGTCTGTGTCGTATGTTACGATCCTCGATAGCTTGCTGACCTACGGTGTCCTGTAGTATGACCTGTCACGATCTGCTATGTCGTATGACCCGCTGACCTGTCACGATCTTCTGTCGTATGCCCCGCTGACCTGTTGTATGCCATCCTGTCATGACCTGCTATGTCGTATGACCCGCTGACCTGTCATGACCTGCTATGTCGTGTGACCCCGTGACCTGCGGTGTCTGGCCAGATGAGGACGCGCTGGAGTGCTCCTCCGGCGTCCGGCAGTCGGCCCGGATCTCCTTCAGCGATGATCATCTGCCGGTTCGAGCGGCCGGCGCACGCGGACCGGCCGCCCTGGCAGAGGATGCGTCCGTCGAGGCCGGCGCTCTCACCCGTGAGTTGCTGGTGGGGGTGGGGGGGGGGGGGGGCACTCGCCTGCCATTCTTCCCGTCTGTCCGTCTGTCCGTCTGTCGTGTCTGTCGTGTCTGTCGTGTCTGTCGTGTCTGTCGTGTCTGTCGTGTCTGTCGTGTCTGTCGTGTCTGTCGTGTCTGTCGTGTCTGTCGTGTCTGTCGTGTCTGTCGTGTCTGTCGTGTCTGTCGTGTCTGTCGTGTCTGTCGTGTCTGTCGTGTCTGTCGTGTCTGTCGTGTCTGTCGTGTCTGTCGTGTCTGTCGTGTCTGTCGTGTCTGTCGTGTCTGTCGTGTCTGTCGTGTCTGTCGTGTCTGTCGTGTCTGTCGTGTCTGTCGTGTCTGTCGTGTCTGTCGTGTCTGTCGTGTCTGTCGTGTCTGTCGTGTCTGTCGTGTCTGTCGTGTCTGTCGTGTCTGTCGTGTCTGTCGTGTCTGTCGTGTCTGTCGTGTCTGTCGTGTCTGTCGTGTCTGTCGTGTCTGTCGTGTCTGTCGTGTCTGTCGTGTCTGTCGTGTCTGTCGTGTATGTCGTGTCTGTCGTGTCTGTCGTGTCTGTCGTGTCTGTCGTGTCTGTCGTGTCTGTCGTGTCTGTCGTGTCTGTCGTGTCTGTCGTGTCTGTCGTGTCTGTCGTGTCTGTCGTGTCTGTCGTGTCTGTCGTGTCTGTCGTGTCTGTCGTGTCTGTCGTGTCTGTCGTGTCTGTCGTGTCTGTCGTGTCTGTCGTGTCTGTCGTGTCTGTCGTGTCTGTCGTGTCTGTCGTGTCTGTCGTGTCTGTCGTGTCTGTCGTGTCTGTCGTGTCTGTCGTGTCTGTCGTGTCTGTCGTGTCTGTCGTGTTTGTCGTGTCTGTCGTGTCTGTCGTGTCTGTCGTGTCTGTCGTGTCTGTCGTGTCTGTCGTGTCTGTCGTGTCTGTCGTGTCTGTCGTGTCTGTCGTGTCTGTCGTGTCTGTCGTGTCTGTCGTGTCTGTCGTGTCTGTCGTGTCTGTCGTGTCTGTCGTGTCTGTCGTGTCTGTCGTGTCTGTCGTGTCTGTCGTGTCTGTCGTGTCTGTCGTGTCTGTCGTGTCTGTCGTGTCTGTCGTGTCTGTCCGTCTGGCTGTCCGTATGTCTGTCCGTCTGTCCGCTGGGTCTTCCCGGCGACTAAGGGCAGAATCTGGGGAGATGCGAGTGCGGAGTCGATGTGTCGATGCGTTGCGTTGCGTTGCGCTGCGCTGCGTTGCGTTGCGTTGCGTTGCGTTGCGGTGCGTTGCGTTGCGTTGCGCTGCGCTGCGTTGCGCTGCGCTGCGTTGCGATGCGTTGCGTTGTGTTGTTGTGACGGGGTCGATGTTGCCTGCTGTTTTCTGCTGGTGCCATCAATGCCGAATGGTGCTGATGTATGTACCCCCCCCCCCCCTTCTCCGTTCCCGACCTCAGGTGACCCGGAGACGGACGCGGACAGCGGTCGCGGAGACTCCGAGAAGGAGGCGGAGGAGCAGCTGCCGGCCCACCTGACCATCGGCAGCGAGTTCACCTTCCGCGTCACTGTCCTCCAGGGCATGGGCATGCAGAGCGACTACTCGGACGTCTTCTGCCAGTTCAAGTGGGTGGTGACGGAGGCGGAGGAAGAGATGGTAGTGGTTTGCTGGCTGGTGTGCACTGCGCATTGAGTGGTACTCCGTAATTTGCCTGAGACTCATTTATTTCGTTCGTTCAAAACGTTATATAAATTAAGTTATTATGATATATGAGTAAATTAAATGAAACCATCTGAATGATGGCTAAAAACTGAGATGGGAACAAACAATGACCACATTTCTTCACTGACTTCAGCTTCGGTTGGCATGGTCATTCTAGTGCGTTCTATTGCAGAATAGTAAAATACGGATAACGTATCTGGTGATTTCACTGTAATGCACATTTATCGGCATGGTACCTAAGTGGATACTGTGGCGACTGTTGTTAATGTTGTACGAAGTATGGCGACAGTCCTGTTTTGATACATAACTGTGCTGTGTGTAGTGTCTGCTGTAGTCTCGGTGACTTGCTGGTCCCTCCACAGTATCTCACGCGCAGTGTTCACACTCGCCTGGTCACCCCACCCCCGCCTCCCTCCGCCGCAGGTTCCGTCACCGAGACGACGAGGCCTTCTCCACAGAACCAATCAAGAACTCTGGCGCCGCGCCCATCGGCTTCTACCACGTCCAGAACGTGCGTACCTCTGCCAGCGTGGACGGTAGCTCGGGAGGGCGGCGGGGGCGGGGGCGGGGACGGGGGCGGGGGCGGGGGCGGGGGCGGGACCGGGACCGGGACCGGGACGGGGCGGGGGCCGGGGCCGGGGGCGCGGGGTGGCCAGTGGCCGGGCTCAGGCCGCGGTGTGCTGATGAGTACACGGCCCGCCAGAGAGAGTTGTAGGGGATTAGAGGGGGCTGTGGGGGGGGGGGAGATTTAGAGGTGGTGCGCCGACGTTGGCTGCCGGCCAGTAGTGGCAGAGAGGGAGAGGGTCTGGGGGGGGGGGGATCTGGGATCGATAGTGGGAGGTGTGTGTGGAGGCTCTATGGTAGCTGCTGGTGGAGGATTGAGCTGAATGCTGACTAGTCGTGAACCAATGGCGCGCATTCGGGCAGCTTCGGCTGTGTTGCTATTTAATCAACCACTCTGACATTATCATATCTGACCTAGCCAGAAGCGCCATTATCATATCTGACCTAGCCAGAAGCGCCATTATCATATCTGACCTAGCCAGA
>JAXIVJ010000208.1:2500-202500 GCA_036785665.1 Chirona hameri | reverse complement strand
ATCTCGAGGTCAGTGAACCGGGTCACCCCGTATGGAGAGGTGGTCTACATGACCATCTCCGCCTATCTCGAGGTCAGTGAACCGGGTCACCCCGTATGGAGAGGTGGTCTACATGACCATCTCCGCCTATCTCGAGGTCAGTGAACCGGGTCACCCCGTATGGAGAGGTGGTCTACATGACCATCTCCGCCTATCTCGAGGTCAGTGAACCGGGTCACCCCGTATGGAGAGGTGGTCTACATGACCATCTCCGCCTATCTCGAGGTCAGTGAACGGGGTCACCCCGTATGGAGAGGTGGTCTACATGACCATCTCCGCCTATCTCGAGGTCAGTGAACCGGGTCACCCCGTATGGAGAGGTGGTCTACATGACCATCTCCGCCTATTTCGAGGTCAGTGAACCGGGTCACCCCGTATGGAGAGGCGGTCTACATGACCATCTCCGCCTATCTCGAGGTCAGTGAACCGGGTCACCCCGTATGGAGAGGCGGTCTACATGACCATCTCCGCCTATCTCGAGGTCAGTGAACCGGCTCACGTGGTCTACATGACCATCTCCGCCTATCTCGAGGTCAGTGAACCGGGTCACCCCGTATGGAGAGGTGGTCTACATGACCATCTCCGCCTATCTCGAGGTCAGTGAACCGGGTCACCCCGTATGGAGAGGTGGTCTACATGACCATCTCCGCCTATCTGGAGGTCAGTGAACCGGGTCACCCCGTATGGAGAGGTGGTCTACATGACCATCTCCGCCTATCTGGAGGTCAGTGAACCGGGTCACCCCGTATGGAGAGGTGGTCTACATGACCATCTCCGCCTATCTCGAGGTCAGTGAACCGGGTCACCCCGTATGGAGAGGTGGTCTACATGACCATCTCCGCCCATCTCGAGGTCAGTGAACCGGGTCACCCCGTATGGAGAGGTGGTCTACATGACCGTCTCCGCCTATCTGGAGGTCAGTGAACCGGGTCACCCCGTATGGAGAGGTGGTCTACATGACCATCTCCGCCTATCTGGAGGTCAGTGAACCGGGTCACCCCGTATGGAGAGGTGGTCTACATGACCATCTCCGCCTATCTGGAGGTCAGTGAACCGGGTCACCCCGTATGGAGAGGTGGTCTACATGACCATCTCCGCCTATCTCGAGGTCGGTGAACCGGGTCACCCCGTATGGAGAGGTGGTCTACATGACCATCTCCGCCTATCTGGAGGTCAGTGAACCGGGTCACCCCGTATGGAGAGGTGGTCTACATGACCATCTCCGCCTATCTCGAGGTCAGTGCAGATGACGGCGACTAACGGCTGGTGATAGCCGGCTTACCGTGTCCTGTGACCTGTGACCTGTGTCCTGTGACTTGTGTCCTGTGACTTGTGACCTGTGAGCGGTGAGCTGTGACCTGTGACCTGTGAGCCACTGGCCCGTGCCCTGTGACCTGTGACTTGTGACCTGTGAGCCACTGGCCCGTGCCGGCCTGTACCTGTGCCTTGTGATGTGTGATGTGTGATGTGACCTGTGCCCTGTGACCCGTGAACAATGCCCTGTGACCTGTGACATGCAACCTGACCTTACCCTGTGTGACCTCTCCTGCGTCCGCCAGGTGGCCAACTGCGCGCAGCCGGCCATCGTCACCAAGAACCTGTGTATGACCATTTACGGTCGGGAGGCGCGCACGGCTTCCCGCGCGTTCCGTCGGCTGTTCCTCGGCGGTCTCCGCAGCAGCGACGCTAACCGGCTGACCGGCGTCTACGAGCTCAGTCTGCGACGCGCCTCCGACGGGGCAGGTGGGGCTGAGCGGACCGCAGACGGCTCTTCTCGGGGGGGGGGGGGGACTGAGCGGACCGCAGACGGCTCTTCTCGGGGGGGGGGGACTGAGGGGACCGCATACGGCTCTTCTGGGGGGGGGGGGGGGCTGAGCTGACCGCAGACGGCTATTCAGGGGGGGGGGGGCTGAGCGGACCGCAGACGGCTGTTCTCGGGGGGGGGGGGGGGGGACTGAGCGGACCGCAGACGGCTCTTCTCGGGGTGGGACGAGAGACCAGGAACGGTCATTCCCGAGGCTGTCATGGGCATGGCTATACAATAGATGTTCGCGAATACATTCGGAATCTGAATGATTAACACTAAAAACATCAAAAATAGTAATACGAATTGTAAGGAATTGTATTTCTAACACGCTCTGTAGCCGTTCTCAGGCCACCTGATATAATGACGCTACGGTACCCGCCGTGCTGCCATCTACCCCACCAAACCCCGCGTCACTGCCCTCCGTCAGGCGCCAGCCGGCGTCAGCGGCGCGAGCTGGACACGAGCGTACAGTACGTGTATACCCCCTCTAAACCCCGCTGCCCTCAGTCAGGTGCCAGCCGGCGTCAGCGGCGCGAGCTGGACACGAGCGTGCAGTACGTGTACCCCCTCTAACCCCCGCTGCCCTCCGTCAGGCGCCAGCCGGCGTCAGCGGCGCGTGCTGGACACGAGCGTACAGTACGTGTATACCCCCTCTAAACCCCGCTGCCCTCCGTCAGGCGCCAACCGGCGTCAGCGGCGCGTGCTGGACACGAGCGTACAGTACGTGCGCGGCGAGGAGAACTTGGAGGGCTGGCGGCCGCGCGGCGACAGTCTCCTGTTTGAGCACCAGTGGGAGCTGGAGAAGCTGACCCGGCTGCAGGAGGTGGGCAGGATCAGACACCTGCTGCTGCTGCGGGAGAAACTCGGCCTCGATCGGCTGCCTTGTCTCGGACATGAGTTCAGCAAGTCTGAGAAGGTAGGCGTCGGAGGGCAGTGGAGGGGAGGGGAGTTATAGCGTTGGACGCAGCTGCTTTGTCGGTGGTCTGGCCGTCAGTCCAGACAAGTTGTTGTACCAGATTCCCTGACTGATGCCGGTTGCCAACTTAATGTACATTTACATTTCAAATGTGAGTTTCGGAAGTACAATGGCATAGCTAATGTTGCAGTATTATAAATATGCCGTGGGTGGGAACAACGTCGTTATCCGGAGTAGAATGATACATTAGTTTGACAAAATGTTCTGTGTTACACATCCAAGATCTGCTGTTTCATTTTTGCGATACAGCTGCCCACTGCGAAATGTTTCTTCTCGTTTTTTTTTTCTGTGTTGCTGTTGGCCGTTCTCTGACTTCTGAATTTGATTCTGACGTCTCCGTGTGTGTGGCAGGACGTGTGTAACCAGGTGGCGAAGGCGAGCAGTGAGGGTCGGCTGACGTCTCTGTCTGTGTGGCAGGACGTGTGTAACCAGGTGGCGAAGGCGAGCAGTGAGGGTCGGCTGACGACCGTGACGGCCCCGCCGGCCCGCACCCCGCCCGATGACGTCTACGAGCCGTGGCAGATGACCGAGCGGGAGCGCTACATCGCCTCCAAATACGTCGACCTGATCCTCGGCCACAGCGTCCAGGTACGGTACACCGGCCGCCGGCCGGAGAGACGGGATGGCGTATGGGTGGTGGTCCTGAGGAGTGACATCGGGGCCGGAGTGACAGGCACAGTGTGTGGCGGACTGTTCTGTGGCGTGAGGTTCAGGGGAAGGGCAGATTTATTCACTGCATTTATCGATAGTGTTTAAGTGTGAAATCTCCAAACGGAACAGGTCGCAGTTTTTAAGGTGGGCGAGACTTATGGTTGGCCACCAATCCGTGACGGACGGCTTGGTAAAACTACGTGTGGCGCCAAGGTCCTTAGGCACAGCTCTTCTTCGGAAGCTCGATTTTGTGTTTTCCGATTAAACATCTGTGTGCAATTGTCATGACGTGAATCCATATCACCTTGCAACCTGGTAGCCAAATTGTGTGTCAACATATCTTATCAATTGTTGGCAAAAATTACAGCTGCTCAACACCAGTTGGTGGCGCCGTCAGCAGCCTATCACGTCGTCTGTCGCCGACTGATTTGTGGATGCGTTGCGTTACAGACGATGTCTAGCCACCCAGCAGCCGTGGCGGCCGCCGAGCCGCCGGCCTCGCCTCCCGCCGGCGAGCACCATGAGTCGCCGGACGGTGCCCCGTGAGTCTCACTGTATCACTATCCAACTGATCTCTCACTGTCCAACTGATCTCTCACTGTCCAATGTGCTCTATCACTGTGCCGAGCCGCCGGCCTCGCCTCCCGCCGGCGAGCACCATGAGTCGCCGGACGGTGCCCCGTGAGTCTCACTGTATCACTGTCCAACTGATCTCTCACTGTCCAACTGATCTCTCACCGTCCAATGTGCTCTATCACTGTGCCGAGCCGCCGGCCTCGCCTCCCGCCGGCGAGCACCATGAGTCGCCGGACGGTGCCCCGTGAGTCTCACTGTATCACTGTCCAACTGATCTCTCACTGTCCAACTGATCTCTCACTGTCCAATGCGCTCTATCACTGTGCCGAGCCGCCGACCTCGCCTCCCACCGGCGAGCACCATGATTCGCCGGACGGTGCCCCGTGAGTCACGCTGTCCAACTGATCTCTCACCGTCCAATGTGCTCTATCACTGTGCCGAGCCGCCGGCCTCGCCTCCCACCGGCGAGCACCATGATTCGCCGGACGGTGCCCCGTGAGTCACGCTGTCCAACTGATCTCTCACTGTCCAATGTGCTCTATCACTGTGCCGAGCCGCCGGCCTCGCCTCCCACCGGCGAACACCATGATTCGCCGGACGGTGCCCCGTGAGTCACGCTGTCCAGTGTCTACTGTCCAACTGTCAGACAGTCATAGAGCACTGTCCAATGTGCTCTATGACTCTGACAGTGTCCCAAAATTTTTCGATTTGGGTGGGAAATGACACCCAAATGTGAATAATTTTCCACTCTCACTCCCCATTTGAGGAGTGAATTTTCCACTCCCAAGTTATGAATTGAGAATATTGATTCTGACCTAAATATCGACTAAAAATACATGATTTTAACGAAAACTGCTGTTTTTATATTCACAACAGAGATCAATATTGTCCCATTTTCTACATAATTATCCGCTCTCATGGTCTTTTTTTGCTAGACTTTTCCACCCTGACACCAAAGCAAAAAATGGAATTTTGGGGCACTGACTGTCTGACAGTTTTCTTTGAAGTTTGACATATTTTTGGTATGCCTGAGCCTGAGGTATCGTGTGCTTGCCATTGCTTCCGTAATTGTACTGATTCGCTGGTTTTGGCATCATCGATAAAATGGAGGTATCTGAATCTTTAGTACAGCTTTCATTAGTATCGCGTGCTAATCAGAAAACAGAATGTTGACATCAGCTCCCCGACAGTTGATAAATGCTTGTTATCATCAGGTATCATCAGGTATCATCTTCATCTTTCATATCATCGTTCAACCCTCGCAAGATCACACTCTTAGCCCCGTAAGATCACCTTATCCGCGCCCCTTGCCTCACCTCGCCCGTCTCTCTGGCAGCGTCTGGAGCGGCGACCGGCCCAACACGCTGGCCACTGACGGTCCGGCGCGGCGGCCGGCCGGCTCGCCGCTGCCGTCACCCGGCTCTCCGATGGTGTACGGCGGCGGCGAGCGGCCAGTGGTGCCGCTCTTCTGCGCCGAACTGGAGGAGATCCGCGTCTCGCCCGCCGTCAGCCGCCGCGGCCTGCTGCAGGTGTACGAGGAGCAGACGCAGACCTGGCTCAAACGATGGCTGGTGAGTGCCGAACTGTTGGCAGATCTGGCTGGAACGCTGGCTGGTGAGTGCCGAACTGTTGGCAGATCTGGCTGGAACGCTGGCTGGTGAGTGCCGAACGAGTATGCTCTTTCACGAATGCGTTAATTCGTGAATTCGTTCGTGCATATTGTAATACTTCATCCCCCAAACCGGTTGTTGAGGTGTGTTGTTACCTGGCTTCTCCGGCTGAATGGTGGTGAATGGTGACCTCTCTCCTCCGTCTCGGACAGGTGGTGCGGCGGCCGTACGTGTTCCTGTTCCGTGACGCCAAGGACCCGGTGGAGCGCGGCGTCATCAACCTGGCCACGGCGCAGATCCAGTCCAGCGAGGACCAGCCGGACGACGTGCCAAACTCGTTCAGGTGCGCGACACCACTGAACTTGCGCTCTCCCCGACGGCACTCGCGCCCGGCGCCACCTCATGCTGCTCCTATGTAGTATCGTGTTTACTTCGTCATCGCCATTGCTCCATTTACCAATCGTAATGGTAGTATTAGTGATCCGTGTCGTTTAAAAATGTGCGATCTTGTGATTTGAATTGTTGATGCGCTTTTAAACCTTAACCATCTGTAAGCTGCTGGCCCCACAGCTGCCAACCCTATTGCCGGCGGAAATTTGCATCTGGCACACAAACAAGCAAAACTGAAATATTTCACTTTTACGGTCATGATCTGTGATCGCAAGTTATCTGCGACTGCTGCTGCTGTTGTGTTATGTTGCTATGCGGCCGGTTGCCGGAGTGAGCTCTTCGTTCACCAGGGCCGCGTCGCTGTTCTCACTTCTCAGGGTATCGACTCAGCACCGTCAGTACCTGCTGCAGGCGGTGGGCAAGGATCCGGTCCGAGAGCTGTATGAGTGGCTTTACGCCATGAACCCCCTGCTGGCCGGACAAATCCGGTGAGTGGGGTGCACAGATTAGGCGCCTGACCTGTGGAAGGTTACGCACAGGTTTAAGATGTAGTGCGGGTGAGGACAGGTCTGCTACGTGATCGTGTTGTATTGGATGAGGAAGAGCGGGTACGGGCAAGCTCGGTGTCTGATCGGGTTATGTGACGATGGTTCCGAGTTCCGGGTTATGTGACGATGGTTCCGAGTTCCGGGTTATGTGACGATGGTTCCGAGTTCCGGGTTGTGTGACGATGGTTCCGAGTTCCGGGTTATGTGACGATGGTTCCGAGTTCCGGGTTATGTGACGATGGTTCCGAGCTATGTGACGATGGTTCCGAGTTCCGGGTTATGTGACGATGGTTCCGAGTTCCGGGTTATGTGACTATGGTTCCGAGTTCCGGGTTATGTGACGATGGTTCCGAGCTATGTGACGATGGTTCCGAGCTATGTGACGATGGTTCCGAGTTCCGGGTTATGTGACTATGGTTCCGAGTTCCGGGTTGTGTGACGATGATTCCGAGTTCCGGGTTGTGTGACGATGGTTCCGAGTTCCGAGTTATGTGACTATGGTTCCGAGTTCCGGGTTATGTGACTATGGTTCCGAGTTCCGGGTTATGTGACGATGGTTCCGAGCTCCGGGTTATGTGACGATGGTTCCGAGTTCGGCGGCAGGCCAAGGGTGCTGTACCTGAGTCAGCGTTATCCCGCCCACAGGTCGAAGCAGGGCCGCCGGCGCCGGATCTCCGGCGGTCGCAACTCTATCCTCGACAACCAATGAAACGAGCTCAGCGTCGACGCCGTCCCCGAATGCACGGTCGCCTAGCGCGTCCCGGCACGGCCCGTCGCCAGCCGCACCGTTCGCCGACCAGTGCCGGTCCGTTTCACGTGCTTCGTCTGATCTCGCCCAGAGCTTTATTTGCTGGCTGACGCGGCTCTTGTCAGTTATTTTGCTGGCGCCCAACGTGGGGCCATTGTTTGGTTGTGTCTGACTGTGTTTTCGCGGTGTGTTCGGCGGGCCGGGTGCTTCCGGTGGTATGCTGCGGCGCGGCGCTGAGCTCTAACGTTTCCTCAGAGTACGACAGTGATGGCGAAGCGGTGAAGGTGATAGACGATGGTCGCTGACTAAAGCAGGGTCCTCGTCACTAAGGTCCTGTGTGGCCGGCCACTCGACGACACGGTCACCGGACTCGATGCGAGTCGCCGGGTTCGACCGGGGCGGGTCTCGTGGTTTGATCTGGATGAGTGTAGACGTCTAGAAGCCTGAGTGTAGACGTCTAGAAGCCTCTCTGCTAATGTGATCTGCTTAGTGAAACATGCTGCGCTAGGTGAACTTAGCCATTGTGAGATAACTTTGTGAGAATGGCGACATATTCAATATGGTGTAATGTGTACTTTTGAATTATATGTATCGTATTTGTGTTAATAATCTGAGTCAGTATTTTAGCATCAACATTCAGGACAATACCAACAGTATAATGTTGCTTATAGCACTGCTGTTATGTTTTAGCACCACTACCACACCGTAGTGCCCACATTACTTTTGCCTTGTTAACGCGCTGTTTTGTATTATTTATTGGCCATCGCTTGGCAGTTATGTAGTTTTGCGAACATTTGCGTATTATTGCACTGTCTTTCAGTTACCACTTTCGCTTGCGTCTATGAGCGATCATTTTACACCCGTATGCAGCGTGGAAGTTTGGAGAATCTCTGAACCTGTTCTGGTTTCTGAGTCTGAATCTAGTACCCTGATGTGTCCTGCCTCCGCGGTGGTTGGCTGGCTTGAGCGCTGCCCCGATCTGTGTGGGGGCGGAGGCCGTCGCCGGCGGGCGGTTGGCGCGAGTCTGTCCGGCTTGCGCGCTGTTCTCGCTGTCTGTCAGTGTTGTTGGCCGAGCGCCGCCCTCGACACGCGGCTCGGCAATCCCTACTGATGAAAATACACGGCTTCCCGACGTGAGATGGCGCTTCTGTGATCCAGTACTCCAGTACAATGTTTGTCGCTGCGCTGAAGGGTGATGGTATATCCCGACATGTTTAACCTTTGAGTGGTTCGTTTTGAACAATGCACTCGTGCATCTTTGAGATCAACACATGTCTCAATGGGAACTTCAACGGGGTGCGGGTGGCGTTGTTGGTAGAGCGTTGGACTCTGAATCCATGGGTTCCGGGTTCGAGTATGGCTACTGGCAAGGTCATTCTGTTCCCCGCCTGGATGGGCGTGAGAGACCCATACTATAAAAACGACAGTCGCGTGGTCTAAAGCCCCAATGCCACCACCTGGAACTTCAAACGTCACTCGTGAAAGTGCGAGTTTCGCCCAAGACTTAATGGTGAATGTGCTTGCTTATTGTCACCATGCCTCGTGGCTCGTCATATTTCACCACAATCCACGTGTATAGGCGCGCAACCAGCCCGGCTAGGGACGCCCGTTCCCTCGTTCCTGGCGAAGGCGGATGCATCGGGCTCTATGCGCAATGAGATGCACAAAATCCGAACGATGCATGTATTAATTGTGGTTAACATAACGTAGGAACAATAGGCAATGCATACATATAATCATAACAAGCAGTTCACATGTAGTTACGAATTGTTATTTTTAAGAGTTCAGTGTGGTATGGTAATTGCAATATACATGTATATACAAGCGATACACAGTCATATTTCCGATACGCCCTGCGTTCAACACTTCCAGCAACGAAATCAACCTCCCTCCCACAGAGAGCAAACACTTCGACCGTACCAAGTCACATCACATTGCACACGGCGACTTTGTGCAAGTAATGGTGCATATGTCTCCAACAGTACAGCATCCTGCGAGTAACACCGATCGAACGCTCGAACAAAAATCACCTCTTATTAATCAATTCCTCTTGGACTCCCGACTGCGCCTGCGCGAGCTGAACCTCTCCCTGATTATTCCCAGCACGTTAAGCCACGCCGCACCTAAAGCTCAGAGTGCTGTTTGCAGCAGTTGCCTGCTTTTCCTCCGTCGCCGCCGGCGGCGGCCGAACCCTCGTCGCCCGTCCAGGGTCGTGCGAACTGCGCGGGGTCGCGCAGCGCCGCGCTGGCCGCGTTCACGACGAACGCTGCGGCGCCCAGCGCGCGGCGCACGCGCTTCCACGGCTCGGGGTCGTCGGGGTGCAGCTGCGCCGTCGCCAGCGTCTCGGCCAGGTCGGGGAACAACACGCCGTCGTACTCGTGATCCGGGTCGGTGCCGAACACAGTGTTTCTGCGCGTGCACCGTGGGGTTAGCGAGTAGGTAGAGATATAGACATTGCCTGCACGGGGTGTAGTCAGAAGCCGGGACGGGAGTGGGGAAACAGGGAGCAGATAAGCCATTGCACTCTCCGAGGTGTTGTGTCAGAGGTTGTAAGGAAACACTAGATAAAACACTGCGTAGTGTTTGGGCGAGGATGCCCAGGGCCGACTGCAGGAGACATTTCTGCTCTCCTGCAGCCTCTCTGCCCGTTTATTCTGATTTCTGAACACAAAGTGGGTTGTGTGTCACTGTCGTGTCGTCTGTGTCGCAATACAAAAATGTGCTACAATCACGTTTCTATATTGCGGAAGATTAAGGTTAAACATCGGTGTGTCGTTGGCACTCATAAGCAAATTGTCATCAAATGGACATTTTGACAGTTCTCCCTTTCTTCAATAAATTCACAAACTTAAAGGATCGCGGGGAAACGCTACAAGGCTTACTTACCATTTATTTAAGACGGATACAGCAAACGAACAGGCAGATGACGGACAATCACACGCACACATAATTTTGTCTATCTCACTTTTTCGTGACAGAGCTGGAGTCAGCCGCTTCCGGTATCTCACTTCTCTTGAACGTCTTTAAAGGAAATAGTTCACCTTCAACATGGGGTTTTGAACTGAAATAGCAGTTTTGTAGCCCGTGTTGAGAAATCCTTATCTGCAACTTTTCTTGGCTGAAAAGACTCCAGCCGAAGATATTTGACTTATTGACGAAGGAATGCGGCGTATATATGATTTACCGTACCGTCTGAAAGTGCCAGCACTGCCAGGGAGCATGCGCAGACCAATAACGCACACCATAAAATTAATAATTTACGACCTTCTGTCCTGAATTGGCGCGATGTAGGACCATTTTTGAACAGAAAAAAAGAAACTGTATTACAAAATATAATAAAATCGTGTTCTGAAAAATGTTCCGAAGGTGAACCTTTAACTGCGTTACGCATCCATGTGCAGCTATCAAAACGTGCTCTGCTGTGTCTGCGGTGATGTCGATGATGATAAAATTCAATAAAGTCTACTAAATCATTGTTTCATTTATATTTGTCTACCTCTTATTGTTTTCAACTCAAAAGTAGTTGAGATCAAACGACTCACCGATTCTGCTCGTCCCCTAGAAGACCGTTTGGATCCACAAACGAACGCTCCACCAGAATCATCTGGTCGTTGATTTGCCGCAATTGAAGGTCGCTGAAACGTTCAAGTAGCTATTACTGGCTGTCATCCACTCCAAGCTCTCCATAACTTAAATATATCAGCATAAAAACTAAGGCGCTCACACAAAAATATCGCATAACTCACACCTGGGGTTGTGTTTATTCTGGGTGTCCAGTGCTGAGGCCCGGTCAAAACGTTAGCTCGGTTGAGGGCAGGGGTGGATCCAGGGGGGGGGGGGGCAATGGGGCTGGCAGCCCCCCTCCCCTCCCTCAATGGAAATTGGCGCCCCTGCGCCGAAGGCGCAGGGACACTATAGTTTTGCGCCGACGGCGCAATCTGGACGCCGCAGGCGCCCCCAAACCCATGGAGGGCGCCCAATTTTGGGGAGTGCGCCCCGATCCCCCAAAACCACCCCGAACGAACTTCGGAAGGGCGCCCTCGAACGCGATTGGGCATGCACACCGAATCTGAGGAGGGCGTCCCAAATCTGGGGAGGGCGCCCCAAAATCCATAGAGGGCGCTCCTAATCCCATCGAAGGCGCTCCCAATTCCGGGGAGGGAGCCTCGATGCCCGAAAAGCACCCCAAACTTCGGAAGAGCGCCCCGAAACTTGGAAGTGCGCCCTAAAACGCGATGAGGTGCACCCCGAATCTGAGGAGGGCGCCCCCAAACTCATGGAGGGCGCCCCAAAACCCATTGAGGGCGCCATCAAACCCATGGAGGGCGCCCCCCAAATCATAGCACTGTCAAAATGGTTTGGGTGTGTTACATTATTACAATAAGGAATTATTTTGGCGCGACACTGCAATTTTCCACGACAACCTTGCGTCACCACATGACCATGGCCACTGGCGGATCCAGGAGGAGGGGGCATTAGGGGAAAATGCCTCCTTCCCATAGGAGCATGCCCCCCCCCCCCCCGCGCGTTCCTGCATTGGCTGTAATAAGTGATAATTAGCCCGCGCCCCGCTGGGGGGGGGGGGATCTGCCCCCCCCCCCCCACCTCCCGTTTTTTTCAATAACTTGAACACTATGACAGATATCGAAGTGAAACTTTGAGTACTTTATGCTGCATCCATTATACGTCTTCTTACCAAATTGCAATGAAATCGATGTAGTACTTTGGGAAATAATGACGTTTTGTTGACGTCATGGCATGCCATCTTTGGTGGAAAAACGATAAATGTTTGAAAAATCGTAGAACATCGAGTTTTGATGCAAATTGCAAATGAAAAACGTCAAAAGAAAAGAAATGACATTCTCTTGAAAATGTCTATCTCGGATTTGCCTAATTTTGAGTTTTTAACCCCACAAATAACAAACTGAATCCACAAAATCAATTTAAGATATTACAAAAACGGAATATATATATATATTGGAGCACAAAGTATGGATGCTACACACACCAAATTTCAAAGCAAAATCTTTATTTTTGACTGATTTATGGCTCCCTAAGTTTAGGTAACTCATGCCGCCATTTTTTTAAAGTTACGTTGTTTGTTTTCTAGTGACCAGATACAGACAAATAAATGCCAGCGCTATATATATTTCAGGGACAAAACTGGTCTAGAAACATACCTTTTTATTTATATTAATCAATTTAAAATTTTGACCTTATGTGATATGGCCTTGACCTGAGGGCCATTATATGGGATCAGGTTGTGAAAATGGCTGCTACTATCGAATTATACGTGTAAAATAACCCATCAAACATGTGTAGCATGGCTTTCGTAGACCTCTTGCATTAGTGACCTTTTGTGACCTGACCTTGACCTTGACCTTTGCTTACAATTTCACCTTTGCTTATGCTGGATATGCATTATACCTGTGAGAGTACTTTGTGCGATAATAGTCGCAATCTAAGGCTTTGGATGGTGAGTATGGCCCAAAAACTAAAATACTTCAATTTTGACCTTTGACCTGAACGTCACCTGACATGTGACTTTATTTTGGACATTTCGCGTAAGCTTTAGATGCGTCTCATTGAGAGTTTTCGAATGCCGCCTAGCACGTCTCGCTGCGGTTATTGGTTCGGAAGATAACGATGGGGCAGAATCTCTCCCTCTCCCTCTCCTCTCCCTCTCCCCCCTCTCCCTCCCCCCCCCCCCCCCCCCCCCCCAGCGCGGCGGGGCGTGTTCGGCTGAATACCCCAGCGGGGCGCGGGTTAGGTAATAATTCAAAACTCCTCCCTCTTGTCAACGATTTTTGTTCGCACTGAAGACCTCACGCCATGACGACCCGACGCCGGCGCCCCCCTCGGGTGCCAAAAAATGCGCCCCCGGGCCTGCAGCCCCCTCCCCTCAATGAAAATCCTGGATCCGCCCCTGGTTGAGGGCCGGCGAAAAGAGGGTCAATCTACCACGGGGCGGCCGTACCAAAGCATTGTGTCGAGGAGTAGTAGATCCCTGTAAACCCCCTCTGCGATCCTCTCTGGCATCAAGGAGGAGTTAAAAGTTGTTGAAGGCATTGCACTCGGAAAACAAAGCCATCTATGTAGATCATTCAGATAAATTAATAAAATGATTTTTCCTAATTGCGTGAACTGAATGGCAACGCCAATCGGTGTTTGTATTCGTTTCGTTTCAGCTATGTTAGAAGTTGTGTTCGTACACCACCAAGATCGCTTATGATGATGATGATGATGACTCAGACCGGGCGCCGCAACTCTCAGGTTATACGGCGTCCATCGCCAAGACCGCTGCCTGTTGTCAGGTCCTTGATGAGGCGAAGTGGAGTTACACTTACCTGAAAGGCCCGCCGGAGTGCACCCTGTTGTGGAACTGTTCGGCTGTGTCCTCATAGGCCGCCACCGCCCGTTCCAAACCACCTGTCGGAGGCACCGTGCGGTTGGTCAGTCGCTAGACGGTCAACGCCAGAGACAACGCCAGAGCCAACGCCAGAGCCAACGCCAGAGCGCCAGAGTCAACGCCAGAGCCAGAGACACTTGCCCATGGTCTTATCACCAGACACGACATTCACTATCGCTCCACTAGGCAGTCGGATCAGCTTGTGACCCCTCAGATAAGATCTGAGTCGGGAAAGCGCAGGTTTTTATACTCTATCGTGACCAAATTCAACGGCCTGCCAGCAGCCATGCGTGATATGCAGCCCTCACTTTTCAAAGGCGAGGTGCGAAGATGGCTCTTAAGAAGTCAGTTTGGTGACGATGACTGACATGTCTTTACATAAATACTGTGACACAATGTGACATCGTGCGCCTGCTGTGAATGCCTGACTCCAGATTGTTCGCTGCTTATGCCTTTATGACTCGAGGTGCAGAATAGCCGTGTTTCACGGAGCTACCTCATGATGTGTATAAATAAATAAACGCCTCCAAATACAAGGCTGTATAGAAATACCATGACTGTTCAGCCTCTCCCTCTTCGTCACCAGTCGCCACCTACCCAGCGATCCCTGTGATCGTCACCAGTCGCCACCTACTCAGCGATCCCAGCTGTGATCGTCACCAGTCGCCACCTACCCAGCGATCCCTGTGATCGTCACCAGTTGCCACCTACCCAGCGATCCCTGTGATCGTCACCAGTCGCCACCTACTCAGCGATCCCAGCTGTGATCGTCACCAGCCGCCACCTACCCAGCGATCCCAGCTGTGATCGTCACCAGTCGCCACCTACCCAGCGATCCCAGCTGTGATCGTCACCAGTCGCCACCTACTCAGCGATCCCAGCGTGATCGTCACCAGTCGCCACCTACCCAGCGATCCCAGCTGTGATCGTCACCAGTCGCCACCTACCCAGCGATCCCAGCTGTGATCGTCACCAGTCGCCACCTACCCAGCGATCCCTGTGATCGTCACCAGTCGCCACCTACCCAGCGATCCCAGCTGTGATCGTCACCAGTCGCCACCTACCCAGCGATCCCTGTGATCGTCACCAGTCGCCACCTACCCAGCGATCCCTGTGATCGTCACCAGTTGCCACCTACCCAGCGATCCCTGTGATCGTCACCAGTCGCCACCTACCCAGCGATCCCTGTGATCGTAACCAGTCGCCACCTACCCAGCGATCCCTGTGATCGTCACCAGTCGCCACCTACCCAGCGATCCCCCAGCTGTGATCGTCACCAGTCGCCACCTACCCAGCGATCCCAGCTGTGATCGTCACCAGTCGCCACCTACCCAGCGATCCCAGCTGTGATCGTCACCAGTTGCCACCTACCCAGCGATCCCTGTGATCGTCACCAGTCGCCACCTACCCAGCGATCCCCCAGCTGTGATCGTCACCAGTCGCCACCTACCCAGCGATCCCAGCTGTGATCGTCACCAGTCGCCACCTACCCTGCGATCCCTGTGATCGTCACCAGTCGCCACCTACCCAGCGATCCCAGCTGTGATCGTCACCAGTCGCCACCTACCCAGCGTTCCCAGCTGTGATCGTCACCAGTCGCCACCTACCCAGCGATCCCCCAGCTGTGATCGTCACCAGTCGCCACCTACCCAGCGATCCCAGCTGTGATCGTCACCAGTCGCCACCTACCCAGCGATCCCAGCTGTGATCGTCACCAGTCGCCACCTACCCAGCGATCCCAGCTGTGATCGTCACCAGTCGCCACCTACCCAGCGATCCCAGCTGTGATCGTCACCAGTCGCCACCTACCCAGCGATCCCTGTGATCGTCACCAGTGGCTACCTACCCAGCGATCCCTGTGATCGTCACCAGTCGCCACCTACCCAGCGATCCCAGCTGTGATCGTCACCAGTCGCCACCTACCCAGCGATCCCTGTGATCGTCACCAGTCGCCACCTACCCAGCGATCCCTGTGATCGTCACCAGTCGCCACCTACCCAGCGATCCCTGTGATCGTCACCAGTCGCCACCTACCCAGCGATCCCAGCTGTGATCGTCACCAGTCGCCACCTACTCAGCGATCCCTGTGATCGTCACCAGTCGCCACCTACCCAGCGATCCCTGTGATCGACACCAGTCGCCACCTACCCAGCGATCCCAGCTGTGATCGTCACCAGTCGCCACCTACTCAGCGATCCCAGCTGTGATCGTCACCAGTCGCCACCTACCCAGCGATCCCAGCTGTGATCGTCACCAGTCGCCACCTACCCAGCGATCCCTGTGATCGTCACCAGTGGCTACCTACCCAGCGATCCCTGTGATCGTCACCAGTCGCCACCTACCCAGCGATCCCAGCTGTGATCGTCACCAGTCGCCACCTACCCAGCGATCCCTGTGATCGTCACCAGTCGCCACCTACCCAGCGATCCCAGCTGTGATCGTAACCAGTCGCCACCTACCCAGCGATCCCTGTGATCGTCACCAGTCGCCACCTACCCAGCGATCCCAGCTGTGATCGTCACCAGTCGCCACCTACCCAGCGATCCCAGCTGTGATCGTCACCAGTCGCCACCTACCCAGCGATCCCTGTGATCGTCACCAGTCGCCACCTACCCAGCGATCCCAGCTGTGATCGTCACCAGTCGCCACCTACCCAGCGATCCCTGTGATCGTCACCAGTCGCCACCTACCCAGCGATCCCAGCTGTGATCGTCACCAGTCGCCACCTACCCAGCGATCCCAGCTGTGATCGTCACCAGTCGCCACCTACTCAGCGATCCCAGCTGTGATCGTCACCAGTCGCCACCTACTCAGCGATCCCAGCGTGATCGTCACCAGTCGCCACCTACCCAGCGATCCCTGTGATCGTCACCAGTCGCCACCTACCCAGCGATCCCTGTGATCGTCACCAGTCGCCACCTACCCAGCGATCCCTGTGATCGTCACCAGTCGCCACCTACCCAGCGATCCCTGTGATCGTCACCAGTCGCCACCTACCCAGCGATCCCAGCTGTGATCGTCACCAGTCGCCACCTACTCAGCGATCCCAGCTGTGATCGTCACCAGTCGCCACCTACCCAGCGATCCCTGTGATCGTCACCAGTCGCCACCTACCCAGCGATCCCCCAGCTGTGATCGTCACCAGTCGCCACCTACCCAGCCGGATGATCCCTGTGATCGTCACCAGTCGCCACCTACCCAGCGATCCCTGTGATCGTCACCAGTCGCCACCTACCCAGCCGGATGATCCCTGTGATCGTCACCAGTCGCCACCTACCCAGCATCCCTGTGATCGTCAACAGTCGCCACCTACCCAGCCGGATGATCCCTGTGATCGTCACCAGTCGCCACCTACCCAGCGATCCCTGTGATCGTCACCAGTCGCCACCTACCCAGCGATCCCTGTGATCGTCACCAGTCGCCACCTACCCAGCGATCCCTGTGATCGTCACCAGTCGCCACCTACCCAGCGATCCCAGCTGTGATCGTCACCAGTCGCCACCTACCCAGCGATCCCAGCTGTGATCGTCACCAGTCGCCACCTACCCAGCGATCCCAGCTGTGATCGTCACCAGTCGCCACCTACCCAGCGATCCCTGTGATCGTCACCAGTAGCCACCTACCCAGCGATCCCTGTGATCGTCACCAGTCGCCACCTACCCAGCGATCCCCCAGCTGTGATCGTCACCAGTCGCCACCTACCCAGCGATCCCAGCTGTGATCGTCACCAGTCGCCACCTACCCTGCGATCCCTGTGATCGTCACCAGTCGCCACCTACCCAGCGATCCCAGCTGTGATCGTCACCAGTCGCCACCTACCCAGCGATCCCTGTGATCGTCACCAGTCGCCACCTACCCTGCGATCCCTGTGATCGTCACCAGTCGCCACCTACCCTGCGATCCCTGTGATCGTCACCAGTCGCCACCTACCCAGCGATCCCTGTGATCGTCACCAGTCGCCACCTACCCTGCGATCCCTGTGATCGTAACCAGTCGCCACCTACCCAGCGATCCCAGCTGTGATCGTCACCAGTCGCCACCTACCCAGCGATCCCCCAGCTGTGATCGTCACCAGTCGCCACCTACCCAGCGATCCCAGCTGTGATCGTCACCAGTCGCCACCTACCCTGCGATCCCTGTGATCGTCACCAGTCGCCACCTACCCTGCGATCCCTGTGATCGTCACCAGTCGCCACCTACCCAGCGATCCCTGTGATCGTCACCAGTCGCCACCTACCCAGCGATCCCTGTGATCGTCACCAGTGGCTACCTACCCAGCGATCCCAGCTGTGATCGTCACCAGTCGCCACCTACCCAGCGATCCCTGTGATCGTCACCAGTCGCCACCTACCCAGCGATCCCAGCTGTGATCGTCACCAGTCGCCACCTATCCAGCGATCCCAGCTGTGATCGTCACCAGTCGCCACCTACCCAGCGATCCCTGTGATCGTCACCAGTCGCCACCTACCCAGCGATCCCTGTGATCGTCACCAGTGGCTACCTACCCAGCGATCCCAGCTGTGATCGTCACCAGTCGCCACCTACCCAGCGATCCCTGTGATCGTCACCAGTCGCCACCTACCCAGCGATCCCAGCTGTGATCGTCACCAGTCGCCACCTATCCAGCGATCCCAGCTGTGATCGTCACCAGTCGCCACCTACCCAGCGATCCCTGTGATCGTCACCAGTTGCCACCTACCCAGCGATCCCTGTGATCGTCACCAGTCGCCACCTACCCAGCGATCCCCCAGCTGTGATCGTCACCAGTCGCCACCTACCCAGCGAGACGTTGTGTCTCTCCATGAACTGTCTGTAGGCGCTGCTGATCTGGTTCAGACCGGTTTGCAGCGGTTTGCGGACGTCTCGCACGTCGATGGGCAGCAGCGGCCGGTCGGCGAGCAGCTGACCGATCACGGCCCACAGTCGGCCCAGCGACAGGTGGTACGAGAACTTCGGGTCCAGGTACAACATGGCGTCGTACGTCTCGTACGGCGTGTGGTACAGCGGGAAGTCCACCCAGTTCCAGCGCTCCTGCCAGTGGAGGGGAGGGGTCAGTTGGAGGGTGGGGACGCACTCCTAGGGCGGGAGGTTTACAGACGGGTGACGTCTGTCTGAGATTCCGGCGGTCGTGTTGGTGCTGAAGGTTCGACGCGGGACATGGCTGAGGTAAGGTGGGGTGTTTCGCCTGTAACCGGAGTCGACCCGGCGGCGGTGTACCGGAGTCGACCCGGCGGCGGTGTACCGGAGTCGACCCGGCGGCGGTGTACCGGAGTCGACCCGGCGGCGGTGTACCGGAGTCGACCCGGCGGCGGTGTACCGGAGTCGACCCGGCGGCGGTGTACCGGAGTCGACCCGGCGGCGGTGTACCGGAGTCGACCCGGCGGCGGTGTACCGGAGTCGACCCGGCGGCGGTGT
Organism: Chirona hameri; assembly: GCA_036785665.1. NCBI lineage: Eukaryota > Metazoa > Arthropoda > Thecostraca > Balanomorpha > Balanidae > Chirona > Chirona hameri. Next base: position 183,331 of record JAXIVJ010000208.1, on the reverse strand, counting down.
ACCGGAGTCGACCCGGCGGCGGTGTACCGGAGTCGACCCGGCGGCGGTGTACCGGCGGCGGTGTACCGGTGGCGGTGTACCGGCGGCGGTGTACCGGCGACGGTGTACCAGCGACGGTGTACGCGCCAGGCGTCACAATCTGGTGCAATGATAACCGTCGATGGGTACGGTGCTAAGGACTTTTTGACAATGATCTGACTGTCTGCGCACTGCCCATATTCACATGATGGTGGCATTTTATGCCGCATCGAACGATGTGACTAAGCAAATAGAATCATGAGAAAGGAAATTTAACGATCAACTACAGTAATTAACGTTAAGTTGCATTGCACACCTCTTCAATCAAACAGTGCATAGAAACACGACTCACTAGAACTTACAAAATCAATCTCCCACATCATGTAAACGATTGGCGTTCCGAGCATCTGGTAGAAGGACCAGTGCTCGCTGGGTGAGCCCAGGTTGTAGCTGAACAGGTCCCCCTTCTCCCGGCTGCGCCAGTGGTCGTACAGTGAAGAGAAGCCCAGCGACGGCTCCGGCGCCGCTACCTGACACGGCACATATGGAGAAATATAAATTAATGGAAACCAACACTCGGTTAAAGACCTTGTGTATCACTCATTATATCCATCTTTTTACGGTTTGATATCGCACAACTCCATATTTCGGCGCGTGCTACTTAGGTCACATGATAGCACTGCCTCGCACTGAAACTATACTCTGTCTGGACCTGTGGTGTACCCAGGATTCACTCCAGGAGGGGGACATTTTTGATCAGGGGGCATAAGGTACCCCCACCAAAAAAAACACCGGATTTGGCCCACTTTTCATTCGACATTTTCCCCTTATTTTTTATCTCTCGAGATAGGCCCCTTCGGGTCCTATTTCCAAAGGCCAAAGGGGCCAAAGGGGCACGTACGGACCTTCAGGGGGGGGGGGGGATTTCCCTGTTTGACCCCAACCCCCTTGGTTACACCTATGGCCTGGACCGTTCTAGATTCATTCCGCATCCCTGCATTACACACAAATAACAGGTTTGATTTCAGACACGTTGGACATTGAGCTACTTCGCCAAGCATAAACAGCCGCTGCCGCCTGTGAGGATTGAACTCACGGCCCCTGGTTTACAAGACCAGTGCTCTACCACTGAGCTAAGGCGGCCGTGATATCACCAGATACATGCACAGCTGCATCGAGCCATGTACCTGCTCCACCCTCGAGCACCATTCCAACTGGACCCTAGTAAATTAGGAAACGAAGATGGTAAAGTAGTCGTTAATTAACCAATAACCATACGCAATACTCCTCGCAGCCTGTTTCGGGCAGTGACCTGTTTGGCAGCCTCGACGGCGATTTGCTGCATCAGTGGCGTGGCCACCACGAACAGGTTGTAGGTGTAGATGATGGCCAAGTCGACGTTCAGGTAGGCGACGGTCCGGCCGCCGATCAGAGTGATGTACTCCTCCACCAGCTCCGTGGCGCCGTAGTAGCCGAACTCGCCGCTGCCCCAGCTGGCGAACACCAGCGTCCGTCGCGGCCGCCAGCCTGTGGCAGACGCAGTTGCAGAGTAGGGTGAGTGGAGTCTAAGGCTGGGGACTGTATCAACGTCAATGGGAAACATATCACATGCCTCAGCCTGTCGCATATCGCCAATTATTAGCGCTATATCCTAGTTTGCCTGCTACTGCCTACCAGTGGCGTACCCAGGATTCACTCCAGGAGGGGGCAATTTTTGATAAGGTACCCCGACCCCAAAAAAAATCCCCGGATTTGGCCCACTATATTGCTAGAAGGGCATATTTTCCACATTCTTTCTAAAAAAAAAAAATCATTCATTTTTTCGACCAAAGGGGGGCACGAACGGACCTTCAGGGGGGGGGGAATTGACCCCCCCCCCTTGGGTACGCCTATGCTGCCTACTGGTAGTGGTGACCAGCGCAAAACAGCACTACACGAGAAACTGGGTTCGACCTGCACGTCTGCTTTCTGCTGACACCTCCTTGCTTCACATCGGACGGACTCCGACTTTGTCGTTTTAAACGAACTGTTAAGCGAACACCATCATACCGTTTTGTTTCAGCTGACTGAAGGCGCGCACCATTTCCATCATGGTGGCCGTGGCCGAGCACGGGTCTAGCGAGCCGTAACACCACGAGTCCCTGTGGTTACCTGGCAACGAGCGATGCCAGTGAGTCAGAGGCTGACGGAGACAAGCTGGAGCAAAAACACAGCCAACAACCCGGAGGACCGAAGCTGTTGTGATATATAGCCATGGTCGGCGGTGGACAGACGGGTACTGCTGTACAATTTGGCGCAATTGTTTCACTGTTTTATCATAGGCTATAAACGTTGCGGAGTAGTTCACACATTTGTATAAGATGTAGCTTTATTGTCGGGATTAAACAGATAATGTCTTAACAATATGGAGCAATGACAAATACATGATTCCAATGAAGATAATAGACAAGATGCATCGTATTCTGAACGTGCCAAGGATAACGTAGCGGTCCGGCTCCACGCTGCCCCGGATGAAGCCGAGCGTGTTGTAGGTCGGCATCACTCGCTCCATGTTGTTCACGAAGAGACGCACCGACCTGAAATCAGGGAAGCCGGCAACATCAGTGACACAGCTTACATCAGTGACACAGCTTACATCAGTGACACGGCTTACATCAGTGACACAGCTTACATCAGTGACACAGCTTACATCAGTGGCACGGATTACATCAGTGACACGACTTACATCAGTGACACGGCTTACATCAGTGGCACGGCTTACATCAGTGACACGGCTTACATCAGTGACACGGCTTACATCAGTGACACAGCTTACATCAGTGACACAGCTTACATCAGTGACACGGCTTACATCAGTGACACGGCTTACATCAGTGACACGGCTTACATCAGTGACACGGCTTACATCAGTGACACGGCTTACATCCGTGACACGGCTTACATCAGTGACACGGCTTACATCAGTGACACGGCTTACATCAGTGACCCGGCTTACATCAGTGACACGGCTTACATCAGTGACACAGCTTACATCAGTGACACAGCTTACATCAGTGACACTGCTTACATCAGTGACACAGCTTGTATCAGTGACACGGATTACATCAGTGACACGGCTTACATCAGTGACACAGCTTACATCAGTGACACGGCTTACATCAGTGATACTGCTTACATCAGTGATACGGCTTACATCAGTGACTGACACAGCTTACATCAGTGACACTGCTTACATCAGTAACACGGTTTACATCAGTGACACGGCTTACATCAGTGGCACAGCTTACATCAGTGACACGGTTTACATCAGTGACACGGCTTACATCAGTGACACGGCTTACATCAGTGGCACGGTTTACATCAGTGACACGGCTTACATCAGTATCACGGCTTACATCAGTGATACGGCTTACATCAGTGCCACGGCTTACATCAGTGACACGGCTTACATCAGTGACACAGATTACATCAGTGACACGACTTACATCAGTGACACGGCTTACATCAGTGACACGGCTTACATCAGTGACACGACTTACATCAGTGACACGGCTTACATCAGTGACACGGCTTACATCAGTGACATGGCTTACATCAGTGGCACTGCTTACATCAGTCTTACATCAGTGACTGACACAGCGTACATCAGTGACACGGCTTACATCAGTGACACGGCTTACATCAGTGACACGGCTTACATCATTGACTGACATGGCTTACATCAGTGACTGACACAGCTTACATCAGTGACTGACACAGCTTACATCAGTGGCACGGCTTACATCAGTGACACGGTTTACATCAGTGACACAGCTTACATCAGTGACACGGCTTACATCAGTGCCACGGCTTACATCAGTGACACGGTGTACATCAGTGACACGGCTTACATCAGTGACACGGCTTACATCAGTTACACGGCTTACATCAGTGGCTGACACAGCTTACATCAGTGCCACGGCTTACATCAGTGACACGGTTTACATAAGTGCCACGGCTTACATCAGTGACACGGCTTACATCAGTGACACTGCTTACATCAGTGCCACGGCTTACATCATTGACTGACACGGCTTACATCAGTGACTGACACAGCTTACATCAGTGGCACGGCTTACATCAGTTACACGGTTTACATCAGTGACAGGGCTTACATCAGTGACACGGTTTACATCAGTGACACTGCTTACATCAGTGACTGACACGGCTTACATCAGTGACTGACACATCTTACATCAGTGACACGGCTTACATCAGTGACACGGTTTACATCAGTTCCACGGCTTACATCATTGACTGACACGGCTTACATCAGTGACTGACACAGCTTACATCAGTGACACGGCTTACATCAGTTACACGATTTACATCAGTGACACGGCTTACATCAGTGACACGGCTTACATCAGTGATACGGCTTACATCAGTGACTGGCACGGCTTACATCAGTGACTGACACGGCTTACATCAATGACCGTCTTACATCAGTGACACGGCTTACATCAGTGACACGGTTTACATCAGTGACACGGCTTACATCAGTGACACGGCTTACATCAGTGACACGGCTTACATCAGTGACACGGCTTACATCAGTACCACAGCTTACATCAGTGACACGGCTTACATCAGTGATACGGATTACATCAGTGGCACGGCGTACATCAGTGACACGGCTTACATCAGTGACACGGATTACATCAGTGACACGGCGTACATCAGTGACACGGCTTACATAAGTGACACGGCTTACATCAGTGACATACCTTACATCAGTGACACGGTTTACATCAGTGACACAGCTTACATCAGTGACACGGCGTACACCAGTGACACGGCTTACATCAGTACCACGGCTTACATCAGTGACACAGCTTACATCAGTGATACGGATTACATCAGTGACACGGCGTACATCAGTGACACGGCTTACATAAGTGACACGGCTTACATCAGTGACATACCTTACATCAGTGACACGGCTTACACCAGTGACACATCTTATATCAGTGACACGGCGTACACCAGTGACACGGCTTACATCAGTGACACGTCATAAATCAGTGACACGGCTTACCGCCAGCTGTGCTCCAGGGAGCTACGCTAAGTCCGTGCCTTGTGCCAGTCACGTGCCGAGACGCTGGCATCTGGGTTTGTATCAGGAGGAGCATTCCCGTCAACACCGGCGGACAAAAGTGCGAAGGACAGGGATGTAGGAACGTCACGAAAAGTGGGAGGCAATGAAGCTTTTATCTCATCTTACGAGAAACCAAACCCTCTATGCAAGTTTATTTGCAGATTTAGTCTCTTCTCGCCTTGACGAACCTTTCGCCATCGACAATTTTCATCAAGCAAAGTAAAATATTTTAGCCAAAAATATGGCCGGAAAAGTGAGGTCATGGCCCCCTGCCGCCCCTGCCTCCTTCTTCATGGGTGGAGCTTTTCAGAAAAAGTTGGTGAGGCAAAATGTCATATTGGCTGGTTGTTTTACATGGCTGAGGTGCAAAATGGCTATTTTAACGCCAGGGAACCTTGAAATCTGACAAAAGTTGGTGAGGCAAAGAAAAACGTTGGTGAGGTAAATAAAAACGTTGGTGAGGCCCACCATTTCAATAGGAAACTCCACTATTGCCCCTGTTCCTACGCCTATGGCGAAGGAGAAGAACGATCATCAATGGGAGGCACCGCTCGAAAGCTTATAAATCCTACCGCAAGATGTCACCCAAGTCGGTCGGGCCGATTGCGCGGCGGCTTATGCGAGCGTTTTTGCGTGTTTTACCCTTCTTTGGGCCCTGGTGGGCCTTCTTTGGGCCCGATCGGTATAACAGGCGAAGCGGCACCGTTTCCGACCACGCCGCGTCGATTGGTGAAGGTCCCAAGTCGCTAGCTATCTCTGATAGGTTCTGAGTTCCAGCGTGGCAGTAGCGTTTTTGACCCTTCTCTGGACACTGGTTTTCTTTGAGCCCGATCGGCATGAAAGGCGAAACGGCACCATTTCTGACCACGCCGAGTCGATTGGTGAAGGTCCCGAGTCGCTATCTCTGATAGGTTCTGAGTTTCAGCGTGGCAGTAGCGCATATATTTCCTCTGGGCCCTCGTGGGCCTTCTTTGGGTCTGACCGGTATGAAAGGCGAAACGGTACCGTTTCCGACCACGCTGCGTCGATTGGTGAAGGTCCCGTGTTGCTATATCTGATAGGTTCTGAGTTTCAGCGTGGCAGTAGCGTTTTCAGATCTTCCTTGAGCCCTCGTGGGTCTTCTTTGGGTCCGATCGGTATGAAAGGCAAACGGCACCCCTACAAGAGCGTAGCTTTCTAATGGTGAAAGAATGAAGTCTGGTGAAATGGTTAAAGAATCAAGCTTATGTAGTTGCTGAGTTTCAGCGTGGCAGTGAACCGTGGCAATTAAATATATATATATATATATATATATATATATATATATATATATATATATATATATATATATATATATATATATATATATATATATATACCCCCGCACACCGTTATCGGCCCGAACGACATACCGCCGCCTGGTGGTAAAAATAACGCGGTGCCTCCCATTCAGCTGCTCCCCAATGCACGTTAGCGTAAATACATCGGACAACTGATTTACGCCAGGTGCTCGCTGCTCTGCGGCACTACCGGGGGGATGGGCGGGGTTTTGGGGTCTCGTAGACAACTGACGTTCGTTTTCCGGGTGTGGTAGGAAACAATTGTTATAACATAATTGAACCTGACCTAACCTTTACCGTAATTACGGGGGAAGGGCGAGAAATCTTCCCCCGGACGGATTTTCTCTATAACTCAAAAACCATAATATATATCGACATGAAGCTTACAGTACCTTATGCTGCCTTAATTACACGTCATCCTATAAAATTTCGTTGAAATTCATGCAGCACTTTGGGAGATAATGACGTTTTAATCCCGCAGCGCAGCGACCGCCTGGCGTGAATCAGTTGTCTGATGTATATACGCTGCACGTTACCTGAATGGGTACGCTGTACCGCATTACACCGAAGTCAGCGGGTTAGCCTATATCACATTCGCCACCATTGCCGTTCGGAAGGGTGCCTGCGGTTGTGGCGGTTTCCGCAGCTCGGCCCAGCGATTCTGCAGTGGTGCACCGTGAGGTGATGCACGAGTGGTGCACTGTGCACCAGTGGTGTAGCCACAGTCTTACATTTACTTGGGAGACTTGACAGCCCAGCTTACTGAACTGGGGTGGGGGTGGGAGTAGTGTCGGGTCGTCGGAGAATCTCATTTTATCTAGAGTAAATTTATTTTGCTCAGGGGAGGAGGGGGGGGGGGGGGGGGGGGCATGGCCCCCGTACCCCCCCCCCATTGGCTACGTCCCTGAGCTTCGGGCACCGGTTCCAAGCCCCTGATCCCAAATCGGAGAATCTGAAAGCATGCTTTCAAGTTCGAAAATTTCATATTGGACTATCGCTCAGGAAAGTTCGTGCCGAGGTATAGACATTGCGTGGCCCGGTGCACCGGGGCGGCGTTCCACTCACCAGTCGGGTCGGGCCAGTTCCGGGCCCAGCCGGTAGATGGTGCGCAGTCCGCCGCGCCACTCGGCCGGCGCCTCCGGGCCGCCCATGTTGCTCAGCAGCTTGTGCGCGTCCCGGGCGCTGAGCGTGTGGCAGGGCCCGAGCGGCATGTTGGGGGGCGGCCGCGACTGGTCACGAAACGCGTCCTCTGTAACAGCAGACGTGGGGTGGGTCAGCTAACCAGCACGTGGATATCGGCACAAGAGCAGCATTGGTTCTCAGGTGCATGTCAAACTCATACGTTTACCCTATACCAGCTCGCCAATAGTGCTAAAAGGACGTGGAATAAACATTTTGTCTGCAATTGATAGCATTGCTTCCTTCTACCAGCACCAGTTACACCCTATCCAAACGTCAAACTGTAGGGTGCCATTGGCAGTCACTGGCTTTCATTTTAATTGACTATCATTTGCTATCATAGGCTAATTTTCACCAGCACAAGTACTTTTTAGCTGACACAAGTTACCATATTTAGCTGTGCCATGTTCCTGACACTTTCTGCTGCCAGGCCACTTCTGTTTAGTTGGGACTTGTTACTGACACTTTCTGCTGCCAGGCTACTTCTGTTTAGTTGGGACTTGTTACTGACACTTTCTGCTGCCAGGCCACTTCTGTTTAGTTGGGACTTGTTACTGACACTTTCTGCTGCCAGACCACTTCTGTTTAGTTGGGACTTGTTACTGACACTTTCTGCTGCCAGGCTACTTCTGTTTAGTTGGGACTTGTTACTGACACTTTCTGCTGCCAGGCTACTTCTGTTTAGTTGGGACTTGTTACTGACACTTTCTGCTGCCAGGCCACTTCTGTTTAGTTGGGACTTGTTACTGACACTTTCTACTGCCAGGCTACTTCTGTTTAGTTGGGACTTGTTACTGACACTTTCTGCTGCCAGGCCACTTCTGTTTAGTTGGGACTTGTTACTGACACTTTCTGCTGCCAGGCCACTTCTGTGTAGCTGTGACTTGGCTGCACTGACGGCCTGTATGCCGGTGCCGGACGTGTTACCTGTGGCCGGGTAGCCGTAGGTGAGCGGGTCGCCGTCCAGCCAGGTGACGGTGCCGGACGTGTTACCTGTGGCCGGGTAGCCGTAGGTGAGCGGGTCGCCGTCCAGTCAGGTGACGGTGCCGGACGTGTTACCTGTGGCCGGGTAGCCGTAGGTGAGCGGGTCGCCGTCCAGTCAGGTGACGGTGCCGGACGTGTTACCTGTGGCCGGGTAGCCGTAGGTGAGCGGGTCGCCGTCCAGTCAGGTGACGGTGCCGGACGTGTTACCTGTGGTCGGGTAGCCGTAGGTGAGCGAGTCGCCGTCCAGCCAGGTGACGGTGCCGGACGTGTTACCTGTGGCCGGGTAGCCGTAGGTGAGCGGGTCGCCGTCCAGTCAGGTGACGGTGCCGGACGTGTTACCTGTGGCCGGGTAGCCGTAGGTGAGCGGGTCGCCGTCCAGCCAGGTGACGATGCCGGACGTGTTACCTGTGGCCGGGTAGCCGTAGGTGAGCGGGTCGCCGTCCAGCCAGGTGACGGTGCCGGACGTGTTACCTGTGGCCGGGTAGCCGTAGGTGAGCGGGTCGCCGTCCAGCCAGGTGACGGTGCCGCACGTGTTACCTGTGGCCGGGTAGCCGTAGGTGAGCGGGTCGCCGTCCAGTCAGGTGACGGTGCCGGACGTGTTACCTGTGGCCGGGTAGCCGTAGGTGAGCGGGTCGCCGTCCAGCCAGGTGACGGTGCCCCGCTGGATGCCCGTGTCCGGAAGCCAGAACGAGCCCGGGTAGGCGTCACTGATGTTGGCCGGGTTTCCGTACTCGGCCGGATCGCTGCCGGTGTGAAGGCACGGTCAGGTGGACTCAGAATTCAGATGAAAGCAGACACCCGTCTCACGTGCTCTTTTCAAGCACACTCCTGTCAATTGAATATGAATAGTATGTAATACCGAGATCGACCACTCTATGTCTATACCGTAATCCTTTGTACAATCCTGTAAATTAATTATTGCGTCGCAATGTCTCTATAGACCACTCACGTATAGAGTATGGCGCCGGCAGCGCCCTCCTCCTGTGCGTTTTTGATCTTGTTGCCCCTGAACATGGCCCCGAAGCGGATGATGACCAGCCGGCCGCGGACTGAGACCCCCAGCTGGCGGAGTAGGTCGAAGTCCTCCCGGCGGCCATAGTTGGCGTACACCAGCTCCTTCTGTTGGTAGATAGGGGCAAATGACAACAGTTACACTTCTATCCGCAGATCGAGACAACAGCAGTGACAGAGCAACGGGTGATGTTGCCAATATGTATGGCTGTAAGATGCGCTTGTTTGTAATTTTGTCTGCAAAATCCTCAATCATTTATCATTCTTTGTAGGTACTAAATATTTTCGCCGATGTGTTTCCAGGGTTCAAGACTGTCTTCAACATAAGTATGTCCCCATTGTCTCGTGTCTAGGAAGAATATCGGTTATTTGTAGGCTGATATAATGTATGATGTTTTACCAAATAAAACATTAAACCATCCTCGAACGTGCCCGGTCTCCCGTCTCCTAACGTGCCCCTGTCTCCCGTCTCCTAAGTCCTAACGTGCCCCAGTCTCCCGTCTCCTAACATGCCCCGGTCTCCCATCTCCTAACGTTCCCCTGTCTCCCGTCTCCTAACGTGCCCCGGTCTCCCGTCTCCTAACGTGCCCCTGTCTCCCGTCTCCTAGCGTGCCCGGTCTCCCGTCTCCTAACGTGCCCCGGTCTCCCGTCTCCTAACGTGCCCCGGTCTCCCGTCTCCTAACGTGCCCCGGTCTCCCGTCTCCTAACGTGCCCCTGTCTCCCGTCTCCTAACGTGCCCGGTCTCCCATCTCCTAACGTGCCCCTGTCTCCCGTCTCCTAACGTGCCCCTGTCTCCCGTCTCCTAACGTGTCCGGTCTCCCGTCTCCTAACGTTCCCCGGTCTCCCATCTCCTAACGTGCCCCGGTCTCCCGTCTCCTAAGTCCTAACGTGTCCCAGTCTCCCGTCTCTTAACGTTCCCCGGTCTCCCGTCTCCTAACGTGCCCCAGTCTCCCGTCTCCTACCGTTCGGATGTCTCCAGAGGGACAGAAGGCGAGGTACGCGGGAAGTTCACCGCCCTCCACGTCACCAACGTCTTCCGACAGAGACGAGGTGAACTTCACCTGACCTTCACCGTCCAGCAGGTACACCTGAGGGCCACACCAAAACATACGCATGCTCGGTTACATGACATATTCTTCAGAAACTTTACAGTGATGGTCCACAAATGTGATCGCCTTTTCTTCCTAATTACTGACGCTGTTTTTTCACAATTCAAACACAACAAATTATATTAACACCTCAGCGAAATGTGCTCTGAACCTAACATCTTAATCAGTAAAACAATACCTCGGCCCACGCTGCATAAGCAATCACAGCGCCCTCCGTTCTTTCTTACCCTATCAACGTCACCGACATCCCCCTGCCCTTCCCCTCCCCCTCCCCTGTCGGTGTACACACCCGGCTCGGAGTGGTCGTGTTCGGGTGGGACAGCAGCACCTCGTAGCGATTCAGAATGGCGTCATCGAGCTGCTGTTCCCGCCAGGTGTCGCGGATGTACTCGGCCTGCTCCAGGTCCGCCGGCATCCCGCCCACGTGCGTCTTGGACGTGCACTCCCTGGGGATTCCAGGGATGGGAGCAGACAGTGAAGGCTGGTCTTGGACGTGCACTCCCTGGGGGATTCCAGGGATGGGAGCAGACAGTGAAGGCTGGTCTTGGACGTGCACTCCCTGGGGGATTCCAGGGATGGGAGCAGACAGTGAAGGCTGGTCTTGGACGTGCACTCCCTGGGGGATTCCAGGGATGGGAGCAGACAGTGAAGGCTGGTCGATATCGTGTCGGAGGCCGGAGACTGGCCCCAGAAGTGACAGAAGTGACAGAAGTGACGGTACGATTGGTAAAAAAGTGTTACTCAAAACAGTAGGGAGTGTGCCATAAAATGAAACAGTAGGGAGTGTACCATAAAATGATTCGTTTATTTTCTGCGTACTGCTGCTTTGCTGCATCATCGTCTATGGACTATATATTCATTCATTCATCAATAAACAGCATGAATGTTTGTATTCATCACCATTTTATTCAAAATGTATTGGTTTAAGGAAGATGTTTGACGACTCACAATTTGCCATTTCGGCCACATCTGTCTCACAATTTGCCATTTGCGCCACATCTGTTCCACGGTTATGGCATTGTGGTTACAGCTTCTCTGCACGTGCCTAGTGGCTGATGGAGACCGGTAGACCGGGGTACCAACATCGGGGACCAGACAAGAGGGCTCCACCGAGAGTGTCGGCTGTGCCACACACGGAAGCAAAACATCCTCGCGAAGCCTCGCGAAGCCACGCGAAACCTCACTCCTCAGAGTGCGGGCCACCACATGTCGGTCAGAGATGAGGGAGCGTCTGTGTTTCAGTGAGGGGCGTGGGTTTTTATACCACAAACGGGGGTATTACGGGAGTACAAACGTCCCTGTCCTTGGCAGAGCCACAGCTTTCCGGTTACATGTAATCGCTGACGTGAGCTAGTAAACCGGGGTACCAAAAACAGGGACGAGAAAAGGGACCTCCATCGAGAGTGTCCTGTATCACTCACGGACGAGAGTGTCCTGTATCACTCACGGACGAGAGTGTCCTGTATCACTCACGGACGAGAGTGTCCTGTGGCACTCACGGACGAGAGTGTCCTGTGGCACTCACGGTCGAGAGTGTCCTGTGACACTCACGGACGAGAGTGTCCTGTATCACTCACGGACGAGAGTGTCCTGTATCACTCACGGACGAGAGTGTCCTGTGGCACTCACGGACGAGAGTGTCCTGTGGCACTCACGGACGAGAGTGTCCTGTGGCACTCACGGACGAGAGCGTCCTGTATCACTCACGGACGAGAGTGTCCTGTATCACTCACGGACGAGAGTGTCCTGTGGCACTCACGGACGAGAGTGTCCTGTGGCACTCACAGACGAGAGTGTCCTGTGGCACTCACGGACGAGAGTGTCCTGTGGCACTCACGGACGAGAGTGTCCTGTGGCACTCACGGACGAGAGTGTCCTGTGGCACTCACGGACGAGAGTGTCCTGTATCACTCACGGACGAGAGTGTCCTGTATCACTCACGGACGAGAGTGTCCTGTATCACTCATGGACGAGAGTGTCCTGTATCACTCACGGACGAGAGTGTCCTGTATCACTCACGGACGAGAGTGTCATGTGGCACTCACGGACGAGAGTGTCCTGTGGCACTCACGGACGAGAGTGTCCTGTGGCACTCACGGACGAGAGTGTCCTGTGGCACTCACGGACGAGAGTGTCCTGTGGCACTCACGGACGAGAGTGTCCTGTGGCACTCACGGACGAGAGTGTCCTGTGGCACTCACGGGCGAGAGTGTCCTGTGGCACTCACGGACGAGAGTGTCCTGTGGCACTCACGGACGAGAGTGTCCTGTGGCACTCACGGACGAGAGTGTCCTTTGGCACTCACGGACGAGAGTGTCCTGTGGCACTCACGGACGAGAGTGTCCTGTGACACTCACGGACGAAAACCATCCTTAACTGAGTGGGCGGTGCTACACGTATCATCACACTCTTGTGTTGAATTATTCCTTTGAACTGTAGTTCAAAATAATTCGTTTTTACAAGCGTAAATAACTTCTTTAAAATATACACTGGTCAAAAGTTTCAGGAGCGCTCCTCGTTGAGCGACTTTGGCTTTGCTGAGCTGAAGTTTGATGCAGTCGTTCGATGGAGGCAACCCGCCTTATCGATCGCTAAGGCAGTGGCAGGTTTGGTTCGTGGTACGTTAGGATGTCAAGCCTGACGTTAGGATGGAGACACACAGCTAGGAATCAATGGAGACCATTCGGAGGCCGTTAGGATGCGAGGTGAATAAGCAGCTCTCTGCCAGTCCGCGTGAGGGCTTTCGTTTTCCCTGCCACCAGGTGGTGCTGCGATCGAATCAGCGCCAAGAGCGATCACGATCCCATTCGGGGACCGGCACTGCCGCTTGCGTAGCATCGGTAGGACAAAAGTTGTCGCACGCCTCTTGGTGCAAAAATATCGCGGCAAAATGTTTCACGTCGTTGGGGGATTTGTCTTTTCTAGTTTCTTTGCTCGAATTCGCTTAACAATAATGGGGTCATGGAGTACATGTTTATGAGTTGATACCTTGGTCGGTCATTGAGGTTGGTGCATATTGTCATTGGCGGTGGTATGCATAGGTGTATTTATGCCATTGCATTTATACGTGAAACCCTTTAAAGACAACGGCTTTTAACACATGTTTTACTTTTATTGGCGATGGATATCGAATTAATTGCAGCGAACCCCGTGCAAGGTTAGCAATTCATGTTTTACTCACACTTTGCGAATAGGTAAAAATACACTTCATCAACTATGTATCTATTCACATATTTACGTCGAACATTGCTAGCAAGCCCAGGACTAGCACGCTGCCAGATCACCGTGCACGATACCTGAGGTTGTCGCCGATTCGCCTGGCCTCCATGAGATCGTGCAGCCATCTGGTGGTGTTTTCTATAGTCTGGCCGGGAGTCCGGGCGTCGTCCGAGGCGCGTTGGTCAGCGGAGTTAGAACATGTGGCGCTCGAGGCACTCCCGGAGGCTGATAGAGTCTGTGGAGAGAGAAGGCGCGTCAGAGTCAGAGTTCACACGGCAAAGTGCCAGAAGGATAAGCTGTATACGGACAAAAGAGAATGGTGTGAAAGGGTGCCCCGTAATTGTTCTCCAATGTTCTGGAAATGTATTATGAGTTGTTTGGGCGTATCCCTTACAGCCCGTCTTAACTCGCGAAGGGCTTTCTGAAAGTCTATGCACTTAATGTCTCTGACTCAACAATCACAAACATTAATCAAACTAAAGTACATACATTATTCACCGAAAGGCATATGCGTTACGCCAATTTGATGGCATACCTTGACATGGAATGAATGGAAACTTTGCATTTGCAGCGCCACTCACAGATCAAACGGGTCCTAACTTACAAAGTCGCAATAACTTGAGCTCGACCACACATTGAAAAGCCGCCTTTACCACTCATTGCAAACAAAATGTATCAATCAAAACATCTCTACTCAGCACGATTCGCAAGAGTAGCCAGCCGGATGTTAATTCATGCATGGGCCATGATAAATGTCTGTCGACAACCCAATGTCTTCGTATCTGTTCAACAATATCAACTGAGTCATCAGCTCGGGGTGAGTTCACGCCACCAATAATGTCCAGATGCCCCTCGCGATCAGATATCAGCCAGGACAACTCTGTGACACCTCAGGTTCAGCAGCACTGATGTCATGCAGTGACACTGAGCCTCCCAGGGAACTCAGGACATGACTCACAGGAGCCATCCAGGGAACCCAGGACAGGAGCCACCCAGGGAACTCAGGACAGGACTCACAGGACTCAGGAGCCTCCCAGGGAACTCAGGACAGGACTCACAGGAGACACCCAGGGAACTCAGGACAGGACTCACAGGAGCCATCCAGGGAACTCAGGACAGCACTCACAGAAGCCACCCAGGGAACTCAGGACAGGACTCACAGGAGCCACCCAGGGAACTCAGGACAGGACTCACAGGAGCCACCCAGGGAAGGACTCACAGGAGCCACCCAGGGAAGGACTCACAGGAGCCACCCAGGGAAGGACTCACAGGAGCCACCCAGGGAAGGACTCACAGGAGCCACCCAGGGAACTCAGGACAGGACTCACAGGACACAGGAGCCACCCAGGGAACTCAGGTCAGGACTCACAGGAGCCACCCAGGGAACTCAGGACAGAACTCACAGGAGCCACCCAGGGAAGGACTCACAGGAGCCACCCAGGGAAGGACTCACAGGAGCCACCCAGGGAAGGACTCACAGGAGCCACCCAGGGAAGGACTCACAGGAGCCACCCAGGGAACTCAGGACAGGACTCACAGGACACAGGAGCCACCCAGGGAACTCAGGTCAGGACTCACAGGAGCCACCCAGGGAACTCAGGACAGAACTCACAGGAGCCACCCAAGAAACTCAGGACAGGCTCACAGGAGCCACCCAGGGAACTCAGGACAGGACTCACATAAGCCACCCAGGGAACTCAAGACAGGACTCACAGGAGCCACCCAGGGAACTCAGGACAGAACTCACAGGATCCACACAGGGAACTCAGGACAGGACTCACAGAAGCCACCTAGGGAACTCAGGACAGGACTCACAGGAGCCACCCAAGAAACTCAGGACAGGCTCACAGGAGCCACCCAGGGAACTCAGGACAGGACTCACAGGAGCCACCCAGTGAACTCAGGACAGGACTCAAAGGAGCCACCCAGGTAACTCAGGACAGGACTCACAGGAGCCACCCAGGGAACTCAGGACAGGACTCACAGGAGCCATCCAGGGAACTCAGGACAGGACTCACAGGAGCCACCCAGGGAACTCAGGACAGGACTCACAGGAGCCACCCAGGGAACTCAGGACAGGACTAACAGGAGCCACCCAGGGAACTCAGGACAGGACTCACAGGAGCCACCCAGGAAACTCAGGACAGGACTCACAGGACATAGGAGCCACCCAGGGAACTCAGGACAGGACTCACAGGAGCCACCCAGGGAACTCAGGACAGGACTCACAGGACTCACCCAGGGAACTCAGGTCAGGACTCACAGGAGCCACCCAGGCAACTCAGGACAGGACTCACAGGAGCCACCCAGGGAACTCAGGACCGGACTCACAGGAGCCACCCCGGGAACTTAGGACAGGACTCACAGGAGCCACCCAGGGAACTCAGGACAGGACTCACAGGAGCCACCCAGGGAACTCAGGACAGGACTCATAGGAGCCACCCAGGGAACTCAGGACAGGACTCACAGGAGCCACCCAGGGAACTCAGGACAGGACTCACAGGAGCCACCCAGGGAACTCAGGACAGGACTCACAGGAGCCACCCAGGGAACTCAGGACAGGACTCACAGGAGCCACCCAGGAAACTCAGGACAGGACTCACAGGAGCCACCCAGGGAACTCAGGACAGAACTCACAGGAGCCACACAGGGAACTCAGGACAGGACTCACAGAAGCCACTCAGGGAACTCAGGACAGAACTTACAGGAGCCACCCAGGGAACTCAGGGCAGGACTCACAGGACATAGGAGCCACCCAGGGAACTCAGGACAGGACTCACAAGAGCCACCCAGGGAACTCAGGACAGGACTCACATGAGACACCCAGAGAACTCAGGACAGGACTCACAGGAGCCACCCAGGGAACTCAGGACAGGACTCACAAGAGCCACCCAGGGAACTCAGGACAGGACTCACAGGAGCCACCCAGTGAACTCAGGACAGGACTCACAAGAGCCACCCAGGGAACTCAGGACAGGACTCACAGGAGCCACCCAGGGAACTCAGGACAGGACTCACAGGACTCAGGAGCCACCCAGGAAACTCAGGGCAGGACTCACAGGACTCACAGGAGCCACCCAGGGAACTCAGGACAGGACTCACAGGAGCCACCCAAGGAACTCAGGACAGGACTCACAGGAGCCACCCAGGGAACTCAGGACAGGACTCACAGGAGCCACCCAGGGAACTCAGGACAGGACTCACAGGAGCCACCCAGGGAACTCAGGACAGGACTCACAGGAGCCACCAGGGAACTCAGGACAGGACTCACAGGACATAGGAGCCACCCAGGGAACTCAGGACAGGACTCACAGGAGCCACCCAGGGAACTCAGGACAGGACTCACAGGAGCCACCCAGGGAACTCAGGACAGGACTCACAGGAGCCACCCAGGGAACTCAGGACAGGACTCACAGGAGCCACCCAGGGAACTCAGGACAGGACTCACAGGAGCCACCCAGGAAACTCAGGACAGGACTCACAGGAGCCACCCAGGGAACTCAGGACAGGACTCACAGGAGCCACCCAGGGAACTCAGGACAGGACTCACAGAAGCCACCCAGGGAACTCAGGACAGTACTCACAAGAGCCACCCAGGGAACTCAGGACAGGACTCACAGGAGCCACCCAGGAAACTCAGGACAGGACTCACAGGAGACACCCAGGGAACTCAGGACAGGACTCACAGGACATAGGAGCCACCCAGGGAACTCAGGACAGGACTCACAAGAGCCACCCAGGGAACTCAGGACAGGACTCACAGGAGCCACCCAGGGAACTCAGGACAGGACTCACAGGAGACACCCAGGGAATTCAGGACAGGACTCACAGGAGCCACCCAGGGAACTCAGGACAGGACTCACAAGAGCCACCCAGGGAACTCAGGACAGGACTCACAGGAGACACCCAGGGAACTCAGGACAGGACTCACAGGACATAGGAGCCACCCAGGGAACTCAGGACAGGACTCACAAGAGCCACCCAGGGAACTCAGGACAGGACTCACAGGAGCCACCCAGGGAACTCAGGACAGGACTCACAGGAGACACCCAGGGAACTCAGGACAGGACTCACAGGACTCAGGAGCCACCCAGGGAACTCAGGGCAGGACTCACAGGACTCACAGGAGCCACCCAGGGAACTCAGGACAGGACTCACAGGAGCCACCCAGGGAACTCAGGACAGGACTCACAGGAGCCACCCAGGGAACTCAGGACAGGACTCACATAAGCCACCCAGGGAACTCAGGACAGGACTCACAGGAGCCACCCAGGGAACTCAGGACTCAGGGTTGCTATAAGTACTCTGGACTCACCTGTAGGATTCCTCCGACGAACAGCACGGAAGTGAGCGCCAGGCCGGTCAGCCAGACGTCCGAGGAGCGAGACATGGAGACGCGGGGGCCGCTCAGGAGGGGTGGAGCGTCCACGGCGCACCACCACGCCACACTGTAGCCGCCGGACGGGGCGCCGCCGCCTATATAGCCGGTACGGAGGACCCGGGAACATTACCAGCACGTGACCACGTCACACGTGTCACCCGGCCCGGTACAGCAAGGTGTCCCAGAGGCGATAAAAGTACGGTACCTGTAAATACAATAACGGTTACGGTGAGGGCTAGGGTGGACCGAAATGTAGCGAATATCTCCGATACAACGGGAACCGTGTTTTCCCCATTGCTCCCTGCGAGAGCTTTGCAAAATGGTGCGGCAATCGATATTTTGAATAATATTTCCTTTGCCGAAAATGGATTGAAGTTCGGCCGACTTTAACCAAATTAACGATTTTTTAAAATCATTTTTGCTACTTATTTACGGGTTGCAATTTCCAGTGCAATGCGCTGAATTTGTTGCTTTCTGCGTAGAAAAACATCGATAACCACATTGAGAAGTGTATTGACATCCAACCCTACAGACAGACTAAGATCGTGCTATATATCATAGGACCTATATACCACCAGGACCGGGTGGCATCACCGGATCATCCCTCCCCTGCAATGGCGAGGGTTAATGCATATTCTGGCGGCATTAAGAGGATCCCTAACCATCTGTAGAAGTCGTCAATAGAAGTGAACCCTCTGAATGAGACAGAGGACGCTATACCAAGCCGTGAGGGCCCTCTAGGAAAAATATCAGCCGCGGACCAGCTGAGAGACCTTGGACAGCGTGAGGAGCCTTCGGCTGGTCTGGAGGGTCCTTGCTAGACTGTGAGGCCGGTAGGCCTCTTTAATTCAGAAGGCCCTGTGTGAGTTTGAGAGAAGTTTAGCTTCTTTGAAAGCATCCTTTACCGGTCTGATATGGCCCTTACCAGGCCTGAGAGGGCAGTAAGGGCCCTGTGCCCAATCTCGGCCTATCTGAGACCTGAGAGGGTTGTCGGTCGACCTGAGAGAGGGTCCTTCAGGCTTGAGGATGCCTTTTACCAGGCATAGGCATGGGACTCTTGGACAATCTGATGGGGCCTCTGTCGGACTGAGAAAGTGCTCGACTGATCTGAGAGGAAATTTGTCTGTCTGAGAGGGTTTCGTAGCATATGCCAGTCTGAGAGGATTATCGGTCAGTTTGCACGTGCCCTCAGCCGGTCTAAGAAGGCCCTCGTCAGGTATGAGAGGGTATCTAAGGCGTAGTGCTGTCCTAGGCCAGTCTGGGAAGATCCTTGCCAGGCCTGAGAGGACGCATGTCAGGCCTGCAAGGGTCCTCGTCAGGCCTGAGAGGGCCTGATCAGACCTGAGAAGGCCTGATCAGACCTGAGAGGGCCTGGTCAGACCTGAGAGGGCATGGTCAGACCTGAGAGGGCCTGTTGACGCTTACGAGGGCTTTAGGGCCTTATGCTAGTCTGAGAAGGCCTTTGCCAGACCTCAGAGGGTCCTGCCGATCTGAGCGGGCCTTCAGGGAACCAGAAAACAAGACCCTCGGGGCACTGGAAGGACACCGGGCAGCGCACAGGGCAGGACAGAGCAGTGCAGGGCACAGGGCAGGCAGGGCAGGGCACAGGACACACCACACAGGGCACAGTACAAAGGGCAGGGCACAGGTCAGCGCATAGGGCAGAGCACAGGGCAGGGCACAGGGCAGGGCAGGGGACGGCATAGGGCAGGGCAGGATACATAGCAAGTCACAGGATAGGGCAGGGCAGGGCAGGACACAGAGCAGGGCACAGGACAGGGCACAGGGCAGGGCACAGGGCAGGGCACAGGGCAGGGCACAGGGCAGGGCACAGGGCAGGGCACAGGGCAGGGCACAGGGCAGGGCACAGGGCAGGGCACAGGGCAGGGCACAGGGCAGGGCACAGGGCAGGGCACAGGGCAGGGCACAGGGCAGGGCACAGGGCAGGGCACAGGGCAGGGCAGGGGACGGCATAGGGCAGGGCAGGATACATAGCAAGTCACAGGATAGGGCAGGGCAGGGCAGGACACAGAGCAGGGCACAGGACAGGGCACAGGGCAGGGCACAGGGCAGGGCACAGGGCAGGGCACAGGGCAGGGCACAGGGCAGGGCACAGGGCAGGGCACAGGGCAGGGCACAGGGCAGGGCACAGGGCAGGGCACAGGGCAGGGCACAGGGCAGGGCACAGGGCAGGGCACAGGGCAGGGCACAGGGCAGGGCACAGGGCAGGGCACAGGGCAGGGCACAGGGCAGGGCACAGGGCAGGGCACAGGGCAGGGCACAGGGCAGGGCACAGGGCAGGGCACAGGGCAGGGCACAGGGCAGGGCACAAGGCAGGGCACAGGGCAGGGCACAGGGCAGGGCACAGGGCAGGGCACAGGGCAGGGCACAGGGCAGGGCACAGGGCAGGGCACAGGGCAGGGCACAGGGCAGGGCACAGGGCAGGGCACAGGGCAGGGCACAGGGCAGGGCACAGGACAGGGCACAGGACAGGGCAGGGGACGGCATAGGGCAGGGCAGGATACATAGCAAGTCACAGGATAGGGCAGGGCAGGGCAGGACACAGAGCAGGGCACAGGGCAGGGCACAGGGCAGGGCACAGGGCAGGGCACAGGGCAGGGCACAGGGCAGGGCACAGGGCAGGGCACAGGGCAGGGCACAGGGCAGGGCACAGGGCAGGGCACAGGGCAGGGCACAGGGCAGGGCACAGGGCAGGGCACAGGGCAGGGCACAGGGCAGGGCACAGGGCAGGGCACAGGGCAGGGCACAGGGCAGGGCACAGGGCAGGGCACAGGACAGGGCACAGGACAGGGCAGGGGACGGCATAGGGCAGGGCAGGATACATAGCAAGTCACAGGATAGGGCAGGGCAGGGCAGGACACAGAGCAGGGCACAGGACAGGGCACAGGGCAGGGCACAGGGCAGGGCACAGGGCAGGGCACAGGGCAGGGCACAGGGCAGGGCACAGGGCAGGGCACAGGTCAGGGCACAGGGCAGGGCACAGGGCAGGGCACAGGGCAGGGCACAGGGCAGGGCACAGGGCAGGGCACAGGGCAGGGCACAGGGCAGGGCACAGGGCAGGGCACAGGGCAGGGCACAGGGCAGGGCACAGGGCAGGGCACAGGGCAGGGCACAGGGCAGGGCACAGGGCAGGGCACAGGGCAGGGCACAGGGCAGGGCACAGGGCAGGGCACAGGGCAGGGCACAGGGCAGGGCACAGGGCAGGGCACAGGGCAGGGCACAGGGCAGGGCACAGGGCAGGGCACAGGGCAGGACACAGGGCAGGGCACAGGGCAGGGCACAGGGCAGGGCACAGAGCAGGGCACAGGGCAGGGCACAGGGCAGGGCACAGGGCAGGGCACAGGGCAGGGCACAGGGCAGGGCACAGGGCAGGGCACAGGGCAGGGCACAGGGCAGGGCACAGGGCAGGGCACAGGGCAGGGCACAGGGCAGGGCACAGGGCAGGGCACAGGGCAGGGCACAGGGCAGGGCACAGGGCAGGGCACAGGGCAGGGCACAGGGTAGGGCACAGGGCAGGGCACAGGGCAGGGCACAGGGCAGGGCACAGGGCAGGGCACAGGGCAGGGCACAGGGCAGGGCACAGGGCAGGGCACAGGGCAGGACACAGGGCAGGGCACAGGGCAGGGCACAGGGCAGGGCACAGGGCAGGGCACAGGGCAGGGCACAGGGCAGGGCACAGGGCAGGGCACAGGACAGGGCACAGGGCAGGGCACAGGGCAGGGCACAGGGCCGAGCACAGGGCAGGGCACAGGGCAGGACACATGGCAGGGCACAGGGCAGGACACATGGCAGGGAACAGGGCACAGGGCAGGGCACAGGACAGGACAGAGCACAGGGCAGGGCAGGGAACAGGACAGGTCACAGGTCAGCGCACAGAGCAGGGCGGCACAGGGCAGGGCACAGGGCAGGGCACAGGGCAGGGCACAGGGCAGGGCACAGGGCAGGGCACAGGGCAGGGCACAGGGCAGGGCACAGGTCACGCACAGGGCAGAGCACAGGGCAGGGCACAGGGCAGGGCACAGGGCAGGGCACAGGGCAGGGCACATGACAGGGCAGGGCACGGCATAGGGCAGGGAAGGTCAGGATACAGAGCAGGGCACAGGGCACAGGCTAGGACACAGGACAGCCTGGTCCTGGTGGTATATAGGTCCTATGATATATGGCACGATCTTAGTCTGTCCGTAGGGTTGGATGTCAATCCTCTTTCCAATGTGGTTATCGATGCTTTTCTACGCAGAAAGCAACAAATTCAGTGCATTGCACTGGAAATTGCAACCCGTAAATAAGAAGCAAAAATGAGAAAAAATCGTTAAATTGGCTAAAATCAGCCGAACTTCAATACATTTTCGACAACGGAAATATTATTAAAAATATAGATTGCCGCACCGTTTTGGAAAGCTCTCGCAAGGAGCAATGGTAAAAACACGGTTCCCGTTGTATCGGAGATATTTGTTACATTTCGGTCCACCCTAGGTGAGGGCGTCATGCTGCTTCCTATCCTCTCTTCGCTTTATGACGCCTCCGTCACACTTCACGCCCAGTATCCTGACGAAGAATGTGGGTGGCACTTGAAAGCAGGAAAACGTACATACATCATACAAGCACCGTGCAAACGCATACCACGCTGGTCTCTTCCAATGGCGGATCCACTACGATCAAAACAAGTTAACCAAAAAAAAAACACTTGTCCAATCAATCATCACTCAAGTCAGCAGGCTCCCAATCATACATCCACTGCGGTACATCTTACCAGTTAGAGATGTACTGAGGTAGATCCTACCAGTTAGAGATGCACTGCGGTACATCCTACCAGTTAGAGATGTACTGCGGTACATCCTACCAGTTAGAGATGTACTGCGGTACATCCTACCAGTTATAGATGTACTGCGGTACATCCTACCAGTTATAGATGTACTGCGGTACATCCTACCAGTCACGATATACTGCGGTACATCCTACCAGTTATAGATGTACTGCGGTACATCCTACCAGTCACGATATACTGCGGTACATCCTACCAGTTATAGATGTACTGCGGTACATCCTACCAGTCACGATATACTGCGGTACATCCTACCAGTTAGAGGTGTACTGCAATACATCCTACCAGTCACAGATGTACTGCGGTACATCCTACCAGTCACAGATGTACTGCGGTACATCATACCAGTCACAGATGTACTGCGGTACATCCTACCAGTTAGAGATGTACTGCGGTACATCCTACCAGTTAGAGATGTACTGCGGTACATCCTACCAGTTAGAGATGTACTGCGGTACATCCTACCAGTCACAGATGTACTGCGGTACATCATACCAGTCACAGATGTACTGCGGTACATCCTACAGTTAGAGATGTACTGCGGTACATCCTACCAGTTAGAGATGTGCTGCGGTACATCCTACCAGTTAGAGATGTGCTGCGGTACATCCTACCAGTAAGAGATGTACTGCGGTACATCCTACCAGTTAGAGATGTACTGCGGTACATCCTACCAGTTATAGATGTACTGCGGTACATCATACCAGTCACAGATGTACTGCGGTACATCCTACAGTTAGAGATGTACTGCGGTACATCCTACCAGTTAGAGATGTGCTGCGGTACATCCTACCAGTAAGAGATGTGCTGCGGTACATCCTACCAGTAAGAGATGTACTGCGGTACATCCTACCAGTAAGAGATGTACTGCGGTACATCCTACAGTTAGAGATGTACTGCGGTACATCCTACCAGTTAGAGATGTGCTGCGGTACATCCTACCAGTAAGAGATGTGCTGCGGTACATCCTACCAGTAAGAGATGTACTGCGGTACATCCTACCAGTAAGAGATGTACTGCGGTACATCCTACCAGTAAGAGATGTACTGCGGTACATCCTACCAGTAAGAGATGTGCTGCGGTACATCCTACCAGTTAGAGATGTACTGCGGTACATCCTACCAGTAAGAGATGTACTGCGGTACATCCTACCAGTAAGAGATGTGCTGCGGTACATCCTACCAGTTAGAGATGTACTGCGGTACATCCTACCAGTAAGAGATGTGCTGCGGTACATCCTACCAGTAAGAGATGTACTGCGGTACATCCTACCAGTAAGAGATGTGCTGCGGTACATCCTACCAGTTAGAGATGTACTGCGGTACATCCTACCAGTAAGAGATGTGCTGCGGTACATCCTACCAGTAAGAGATGTACTGCGGTACATCCTACCAGTAAGAGATGTACTGCGGTACATCCTACCAGTAAGAGATGTACTGCGGTACATCCTACCAGTAAGAGATGTGCTGCGGTACATCCTACCAGTTAGAGATGTACTGCGGTACATCCTACCAGTAAGAGATGTACTGCGGTACATCCTACCAGTAAGAGATGTGCTGCGGTACATCCTACCAGTTAGAGATGTACTGCGGTACATCCTACCAGTAAGAGATGTGCTGCGGTACATCCTACCAGTAAGAGATGTACTGCGGTACATCCTACCAGTAAGAGATGTGCTGCGGTACATCCTACCAGTAAGAGATGTACTGCGGTACATCCTACCAGTAAGAGATGTACTGCGGTACATCCTACCAGTAAGAGATGTACTGCGGTACATCCTACCAGTAAGAGATGTGCTGCGGTACATCCTACCAGTAAGAGATGTACTGCGGTACATCCTACAGCTAGGGATGTACTGCGGTACATCCTACCAGTCACAGATGTACTGCGGTACACATTTTACTAATGCATCGAATAGTTAATACTAACCTGCTGCTCCGCTGCGTTTCTTCAGCAGCTAGCTAGCTCTCCCATGAACGTAACACGGGCGATAAATCTCAATATATTACCGACGTTCATCACAGTATAGTGTGAAATAGCAACACTGTATAACCTACCACCTTCACAGAATCATGGCCATTTACACCACATCCTCGAGTGTGTCGCGAAATGGTGCGGAAAATCGAAGTCATACCAAATCGGACGGGAACAATACAGCATGAGATATGACGCAGCTGCGCGACATACAAGAATGCGCACACAAGCCGTACAGAGCATACACAATGAAATGATCGGGCCTCGGAACACTACAGCACACAACATACAGCGCACTTAACACCTGCGAGTACAAAGCATGGGACATACTGTTGCTGCTACTGACGCTGACATTCAGCTTATCATTTTCAGCACTGAACTGAGCTGACTGACCTTCCCTCGGGTACTGACATTCCCTCAGTGTGATGTGAGTACTCCTCGGGTACTCAGTGTGATGTGAATACTCCTCGGATACTCAGTGTGATGTGAGTACTCCTCGGTACTCAGTGTGATGTGAGTACTCCTCGGGTACTCAGTGTGATGTGAGTACTCCTCACATCACATTGTCACACAGACGTCACAGATTAGCCGCATTGTCAGCTTTCGTGTCCCCTATCACTGGCCGGAAGCAAGGTATCGACGGGCGGTTATCACTAGCATCACGAGCTTGTTTGTCCAGGGCACGAGTTACTATATACGTGCCTAACAGAACATTTGAAGTAATACGTTCGCAATACTTACTACACATGTGCATAACGACTCGGAGCATATACGACATTTCGGTTTCACGGTGTGCAAAATCGAAAATGTGTTGGTACTTCCCAGATCATTTGGCATGTAATCTGAATGCATCTAAAATATTAAAGAACTGCAACCGCTTGCAGTACAATTCATACCCATTTCAATCAAAGGTGTGCTCTTCCACATCACCAACTTATACATTCATCGCAAGGTTACACTTCAAAATGATCACAAACCTTTTATCTTCGATTCCGCACGCAGCACGCCATCAAGCCATCACAGTTCACCGGAAACAATCTGCATGGCAGCACGCGCGCCGTTATCGGTAAACAGCGACACTGACCGCGTATCCTAACCTCTGCCCTCGCACGACCCCTCGCCACCGCCCGTCTCAGTCAGTGTCACTGCTCTCGGAGAGTCCGCCGGCGCGGGGGTCGGGCCGGGGGCCGGCGCGGGGGCCGGGCCGGGGGCCGGCGCGGGGGCCGGCGCGGGGGCCGGGCCGGGGGCCGGCGCGGGGGCCGGGCCGGGGGCCGGCGCGGGGGCCGGGCCGGGGGCCGGCGCGGGGCCGCTGGGCGGACTGCTGCCGCCGACCCGCCACCTTCTGCCGTTGCCGTATGCCGTTGCCTGCACCGGCCGCCCGCAGCAGCTGTGCAGCATGGCGCCGAGCCTCCGCCTGTCGCCGCTCAGACACCTGGCGCTGCGGAGCCTCCTCCTCGGGGGCCGGCGCTGGCAGAACGGGCAGCGGCCGATCCGCCGCCGCCGCCGTCTGACGCAGCCGGTCGGCCGCTGACTGGCGCCGCGCTGAGGCCGGGTCCGGCGGGGCCCGGCGGGCGGCGGCGGCGGCGGGACGACGGTTTGACGGCCCTGGCAGACTAGAGGATGCCGCCGCCGCCGCCGGGTGGTTCGATGCCGCCGCCACTGACGCGCCCGGCGTCACCCCACTCGACTGCCCCTCCACCGCCGCTGTCGGCGCCGCTGTCGGCGCTGCTGTCGGCGCTGCTGTCGGCGCTGCTGTTGTCGCTGTCGGAACCGGCGCTGCACCACTCTGCGCCGCCTCTGCTGGGGTCGGGGCCGGCGCTGCACCGTCTCCAGTCCCCTCCGCCGCCTCTGCTGGCTGCCGCTGCTTCTCGTCCGCCGCCGCCAGCGCCTCTGAAAATCTGTCCTCTCTGCGAGACGCCGCGTCTCGACAGGAGCGCCCGCGTCCGGCCGGCGCCGCCGTCAGCCCCAGCCTCCTGCGGAGCTGCGCCTCCCGCTCCATTCGCAGACGGGGGTTATATTTCAGCAGGGTGTCCATCATTCGAGCCCGCACCTGGCGGGTGGACGGCCGCTGCGCCGCCGGGCGGGCCGCCGCAGGCTGCTCGTGCTGCATCTGAGCCCGTATCAGGTTGGCGCGGTCCCTCAGCCGGCGCACCAGCAGCACGCGTTCACGAGACACCGGATCGAGGGAGGAGAGCTCGGAGGGTACGCTGCCAGAGCGCACTGCGGTGTCGGGCTGCGGCCGGGTGGGGGCCGAGGTGGATGCCGCTGCAGGTGACGACCGCGGGTCGTCGTCAATGGTAGTTAAGGCGGCTAGTTTTCTGGAGCGCCCTCTGCCTCGGCCTCGGCCTCGGCCACGGCCACGGCCACGGCTGCCCCTGCCGGCGGGTGCACGGGGTACGGCTCCTGGTGTGGGCACGACGTCCGGCAATGGGCGCGAGTCAGCCGACGACGCGTACTGTCCGTCCATCCCGTCCGCTCCTTCCGCATCTTCAAACCCATCCACGCTATCCATATCATCCAAACCGTCCAAACCATCATCACCCACGTCACAAACACGCTCCTCCACACCATTCCCGCCGTCATGCTCCTCCACCGCCGCCAGCAGCTCATCCATACCATCGTCCATGAGCCCGTCCCAGTCCGCCTCCTCATTCACTGCCGCCCCGCCGCTGGACGCCACGGTCGGCGGGAGCGGGGGCGGGGGCGGGGGGTCGTCACCGCGAACCCGCCGCACCGCCTCCAGCAGCCGCCGCGAGCCCTCCACCGGTGCCTCCTGGAGGTAGGCAGCCGGGAAGAACGAGTCCAGCCGCCGCTGGCCCTGTCAGAGAATAACGCAGGGTTAGTATGACGGCAGGGGCCACCATGGGAGCGGCGACGGCTAGGAAGGCGGGGCTGGGAGCGGCGGCTAGGAAGGCGGGGCTGGGAGCGGCGGCTAGGAAGGCGGGGCTGTGAGCGGCGGCTAGGAAGGCGGGGCTGGGAGCGGCGGCTAGGAAGGCGGGGCTGGGACCGGCGGCTAGGAAGGCGGGGCTGTGAGCGGCGGCGGATGTGGCCGAGGTGGCGGAGGTGGCCGAGGTGGCGGAGGTGGCCGAGGTGGCCGAGGTGGCGGAGGTGGCCGAGGTGACGGAGGTGGCGGAGGTGGCCGAGGTGGCCGAGGTGGCGGAGGTGGCCGAGGTGGCCGAGGTGGCGGAGGTGGCGGAGGTGGCGGAGGTGGCCGAGGTGGCGGAGGTGGCCGAGGTGGCCGAGGTGGCGGAGGTGGCCGAGGTGGCCGAGGTGGCGGAGGTGGCGGAGGTGCCGAAGGGACGGCGGGCTGTGCAGAGTGATCACGGAGGACTCTCGTCAGATACGCGCGGCCTTCCGGTGTGAGCGCCAGGCGAGATACGCGCGGCCTTCCGGTCTGAGCGCGAGGCGAGATACGCGCGGCCTTCCGGTCTGAGCGCGAGGCGAGATACGCGCGGCCTTCCGGTCTGAGCGCGAGGCGAGATACGCGCGGCCTTCCGGTCTGAGCGCGAGGCGAGATACGCGCGGCCTTCCGTTCTGAGCGCGAGGCGAGATACGCGCGGCCTTCCGGTCTGAGCGCGAGGCGAGATACACGCGGCCTTCCGGTCTGAGCGCGAGGCGAGATACGCGCGGCCTTCCGGTCTGAGCGCGAGGCGAGATACGCGCGGCCTTCCGGTCTGAGCGCGAGGCGAGATACGCGCGGCCTTCCGGTCTGAGCGCGAGGCGAGATACGCGCGGCCTTCTGTTCTGAGCGCGAGGCGAGATACGCGCGGCCTTCCGGTCTGAGCGCGAGGTGAGATACGCGCGGCCTTCCGGTCTGAGCGCGAGGCGAGATACGCGCGGCCTTCCGGTCTGAGCGCGAGGCGAGATACGCGCAGCCTTCCGGTCTGAGCGCGAGGCGAGATACGCGCGGCCTTCCGGTCTGAGCGCGAGGCGAGATACGCGCAGCCTTCCGGTCTGAGCGCGAGGCGAGATACGAGCGGCCTTCCGGTCTGAGCGCGAGGCGAGATACGCGCGGCGGCACGCGCGAGGTTTCGTCACGGCGCCTCGTGTACAGGATGTGACAGAGGCGGGAGGTGGTATGTGAGCGTCTCGTTAGCGATAATGGTATCAGGTGTGTGGGTAATGTCCAGTAGGCGAGCGCAGGCGGCAGGGGTAGCGTGAGGAGCTGTTGATAAGGAGAGCCAGGGCTGAATGGGGCAGTGGTCTCAACTCTCAGCAGATTAATGGCGGTATAAAAACATATACATGAAGCACGCACCGTTACGAAACATATCGTTGATTGGTTTATTC
Organism: Chirona hameri; assembly: GCA_036785665.1. Taxonomy (NCBI): domain Eukaryota; kingdom Metazoa; phylum Arthropoda; class Thecostraca; order Balanomorpha; family Balanidae; genus Chirona; species Chirona hameri. The sequence goes on along the minus strand of JAXIVJ010000208.1, from coordinate 153,867 downwards.
CAATATGTTCGAGTATGATATTGAGTTGTGCTCCGACTGTTAAAGTAGTGAAATATTGTCCAGGCATGTACATCATACAATTGTGCGTTATCCTAATCGTGAACCCGCTAAAAATACGCACAAGGCCGCTTTTGGGTAATATAACATGTTTTAACATGTTAAAGGGAGATAATCACCTTTTTCCACAAAAATGGAGTTAGCACCTGAAATCGATAGACGAGGCCAAAATATGATGTAAATTCATCACATTACTCGATAACGAATTCAGTAAATTAGCCTCTCTACGCATTGTTATTTATCATGAAGGTATGCAATATGTTTCCTGCACTCTATCTTTTGCGAATATGTGCCAAATTTTGTTATGAACAATCAACAATCATTTGAAAAAAGGTGCATTGAAATCGGCAGTTTAGCTTGGCACCGGAAACTACGGCGACCTATTTAGTGTTGACGATTTGTTTACAAGTGCCCATTCAACAACGTTGAACAGATTGATGCAAAAGCGCTTTCGATGTTGCGCTTGATGTTGCGCTTCGATGATCGATGTTCGATGTTGCGCAATCGATGTTGCGCTTGATTGATGTTGCGCTTTCCAATAGTGGAGGGAAAATACCGATCATTAATTTTCCCAAACTTCAAACTTTGAATTAGGGAATAATTTTATTTAATTCTTACATTTAGAAACATTTTAATACCATAACGGTAGCCAAATAAATAGTTGCTACCAAAATCAAAAGGCAGCTATCCCCCTTTAACATGTTTTGCACAAAATTGCCCGGACCTCAAATTCTTATGCAACATATTATAGCACTGAGTGGACAGTGGACAAGAAGCATATTAATCCCCCTAAATTATCGCTGACCCCCCGCTGACACCTTCTACCTTAATACGCCACCAAACCTTTTGCTCACTTACCTCCACACTTCTGATTCATGCACAGGACAAAACGGCATAGTCGCGGCGAATCGAGGACCATTCTATCATTAATGTGTGGAGAGGTACAAATCAAGGATATCCATGCCAAAGTCATGCACAAAGAACACCAAAAACAAAAACTACAAAAGACTACTGTAACTACCCAAGATAAGCTTTGTTTTATGTAGATTGTTTGTTTTATGTACCATTTTATCATTTATCGAATACAAACAGGAAAATAAAAAGCATGTGTGATTGGTGGAGAAAAACGATTTTCCCACACTACTACCCCCTTACTCACGTGTTTCTGTTTGAGTCGCTCCATGCCGGGCAGCATGACGGTATCGGTTTGTCCCCCCCCCCCCTTACTCACGTCTTTCTGTTTAAGTCGCTCCATGACGGGCAGGAGCACTGTGTCGGTCTGTTTGCCGCCCCAGCCGAACTTTGCGGCGGCCAAGTGTCGGAAGCCGTCCAGGTCGGGTGACGCCCAGCTGAAAGGTTCCCTGCTGGTGTCCACGTCTGGTTCGATGTAGGCCGTCATCACTGCCTCCGAGGGGAACCCTGTCATACAGCCATATAGTCAACCTGTGTACACCACTCCTAGAGGGAAACGCTGTCACACAACCATATAGTCAACCTGTGTACACCACTCCTAGAGGGAACCCTGTCACACAGCCATATAGTCAACCTGCGTACACCACTCCGAGGGGAACCCTGTCACACAGACATATAGTCAACCTGCGTACACCACTCCGAGGGGAACCCTGTCACACAGCCATATAGTCAACCTGCGTACACCACTCCGAGGGGAACCCTGTCACGCAGCCATATAGTCAACCTGCGTACACCACTCCGAGGGGAACCCTGTCACACAGCCATATAGTCAACCTGTGTACACCACTCCGAGGGGAACCCTGTCACACAGCCATATAGTCAACCTGCGTACACCACTCCGAGGGGAACCCTGTCACACAGCCATATAGTCAACCTGCGTACACCACTCCGAGGGGAACCCTGTCACACAGCCATATAGTCAACCTGCGTACACCACTCCGAGGGGAACCCTGTCACACAGCCACATTGTCAACCTGCGTACACCACTCCGAGGGGAACCCTGTCATACAGTCATATAGTCAACCTGCGTACACCACTCCGAGGGGAACCCTGTCACACAGCCATATAGTCAACCTGCGTACACCACTCCGAGGGGAAACGCTGTCACACAGCCATATAGTCAACCTGCGTACACCACTCCGAGGGGAACCCTGTCACACAGCCATATAGTCAACCTGCGTACACCACTCCGAGGGGAAACGCTGTCACACAGCCATATAGTCAACCTGCGTACACCACTCCGAGGGGAACCCTGTCACACAGCCATATAGTCAACCTGCGTACACCACTCCGAGGGGAAACGCTGTCACACAGCCATATAGTCAACCTGCGTACACCACTCCGAGGGGAACCCTGTCACACAGCCATATAGTCAACCTGCGTACACCACTCCGAGGGGAACCCTGTCACACAGCCATATTGTCAACCTGCGTACACCACTCCGAGGGGAACCCTGTCACACAGCCATATTGTCAACCTGCGTACACCACTCCGAGGGGAACCCCGTCACACACCATATAGCCAACCTGCGTACACCACTCCGAGGGGAACCCTGTCACGCAGCCATATAGTCAACCTGCGTACACCACTCCGAGGGGAACCCTGTCACACAGCCATATTGTCAACCTGCGTACACCACTCCGAGGGGAACTCTGTCACACAGCCATATAGTCAACCTGCGTACACCACTCCGAGGGGAACCCTGTCACACAGCCATATAGTCAACCTGCGTACACCACCCTGAGGGGAACCCTGTCACACAGCCATATAGTCAACCTGCGTACACCACTCCGAGGGGAACCCCGTCACACACCATATAGCCAACCTGCGTACACCACTCCGAGGGGAACCCTGTCACGCAGCCATATAGTCAACCTGCGTACACCACTCCGAGGGGAACCCTGTCACACAGCCATATTGTCAACCTGCGTACACCACTCCGAGGGGAACTCTGTCACACAGCCATATAGTCAACCTGCGTACACCACTCCGAGGGGAACCCTGTCACACAGCCATATAGTCAACCTGCGTACACCACCCTGAGGGGAACCCTGTCACACAGCCATATAGTCAACCTGCGTACACCACTCCGAGGGGAACCCTGTCACACAGCCATATAGTCAACCTGTGTACACCACTCCGAGGGGAACCCTGTCACACAGACATATAGTCAACCTGCGTACACCACTCCGAGGGGAACCCGTCACACAGCCATATAGTCAACCTGCGTACACCACTCCGAGGGGAACCCTGTCACACAGCCATATTGTCAACCTGCGTACACCACTCCGAGGGGAACCCTGTCACACAGCCATATTGTCAACCTGCGTACACCACTCCGAGGGGAACCCTGTCACACAGCCATATAGTCAACCTGCGTACACTGCGTACACTCGGCTGACGACGGGAGCCGTGTCCAGGGCACACATACACACCAGTAGTTAGTCATCCAGACTCGGCTGAAGACGGGAGCCGTGTCCAGGGCACACATACACACCAGTAGTTAGTCCATACTCGGCTGCCGACGGGAGCCGTGTCCAGGGCACACATACACACCAGTAGTCGTCCAGACTCGGCTGACGACGGGAGCCGTGTCTAGGGCACACATACACACCAGTATTTAGTCATCCAGACTCGGCTGACGACGGGAGCCGTGTCCAGGGCACACATACACACCAGTATTCGTCCAGACTCGGCTGCCGACGGGAGCCGTGTCCAGGGCACACATACACACCAGTAGTCGTCCAGACTCGGCTGACGACGGGAGCCGTGTCTAGGGCACACATACACACCAGTATTTAGTCATCCAGACTCGGCTGACGACGGGAGCCGTGTCCAGGGCACACATACACACCAGTATTCGTCCAGACTCGGCTGACGACGGGAGCCGTGTCCAAGGCACACATACACACCAGTAGTCATCCAGACTCGGCTGACGACGGGAGCCGTGTCCAGGGCACGCATACACACCAGTAGTTAGTCGTCCATACTCGGCTGACGACGGGAGCCGTGTCCAGGGCACACATACACACCAGTAGTTAGTCATCCAGACTCGGCTGACGACGGGAGCCGTGTCCAGAGCACACATACACACCAGTAGTTAGTCATCCAGACTCGGCTGACGACGGGAGCCGTGTCCAGGGCACACATACACACCAGTATTCGTCCAGACTCGGCTGACGACGGGAGCCGTGTCCAGGGAACACATACACACCAGTAGTCGTCCAGACTCGGCTGACGACGGGAGCCGTGTCCAGGGGACACATACACACCAGTAGTTAGTCGTCCATACTCGGCTGACGACGGGAGCCGTGTCCAGGGCACACATACACACCAGTAGTTAGTCATCCAGACTCGGCTGACGACGGGAGCCGTGTCCAGGGCACACATACACACCAGTAGTTAGTCATCCAGACTCGGCTGACGACGAGAGCCGTGTCCAGGGCACACATACATACCAGTAGTCCGTCATCCAGACTCGGCTGACGACGGGAGCCGTGTCCAGGGCACACATACACAACAGTAGTTAGTCATTCAGACTCGGCTGACAACGGGAGCCGTGTCCAGGGTACACATACACACCAGTAGTCGTCCAGACTCGGCTGACGACGGGAGCCGTGTCCAGGGCACACATACACACCAGTAGTTAGTCATCCAGACTCGGCTGACGACGGGAGCCGTGTCCAGGGCACACATACACACCAGTATTCGTCCATACTCGGCTGACGACGGGAGCCGTGTCCAGGGCACACATACACACCAGTAGTCGTCCAGACTCGGCTGACAACGGGAGCCGTGTCCAGGGCACACATACACACCAGTATTCGTCCATACTCGGCTGACGACGGGAGCCGTGTCCAAGGCACACATACACACCAGTAGTTAGTCCATACTCGGCTGACGACGGGAGCCGTGTCCAGGGCACACATACACACTAGTAGTTAGTCGTCCATACTCGGCTGACGACGGGAGCCGTGTCCAGGGCACACATACACACCAGTATTCGTCCAGACTCGGATGAAGACGGGAGCCGTGTCCAGGGCACACATACACACCAGTAGTTAGTCATCCAGACTCGGCTGACGACGGGAGCCGTGTCCAGGGCACACATACACACCAGTAGTCATCCAGACTCGGCTGATGACGGGAGCCGTGTCCAGGGCACACATACACACCAGTAGTCGTCCAGACTCGGCTGACGACGGGAGCCGTGTCCAGGGCACACATACACACCAGTAGTTAGTCGTCCATACTCGGCTGACGACGGGAGCCGTGTCCAGGGCACACATACACACCAGTATTCGTCCAGACTCGGCTGAAGACGGGAGCCGTGTCCAGGGCACACATACACACCAGTAGTTAGTCATCCAGACTCGGCTGACGACGGGAGCCGTGTCCAGGGCACACATACACACCAGTAGTCATCCAGACTCGGCTGACGACGGGAGCCGTGTCCAGGGCACACATACACACCAGTAGTCGTCCAGACTCGGCTGACGACGGGAGCCGTGTCCAGGGCACACATACACACCAGTAGTTAGTCGTCCATACTCGGCTGACGACGGGAGCCGTGTCCAGGGCACACATACACACCAGTAGTCGTTCAGACTCGGCTGACGACGGGAGCCGTGTCCAGGGTACACATACACACCAGTAGTTAGTCGTCCATACTCGGCTGACGACGGGAGCCGTGTCCAGGGCACACATACACACCAGTAGTCGTTCAGACTCGGCTGACGACGGGAGCCGTGTCCAGGGTACACATACACACCAGTAGTTAGTCGTCCATACTCGGCTGACGACGGGAGCCGTGTCCAGAGCACACATACACACCAGTAGTCAACCATACTCGGCTGACGACGGGAGCCGTGTACAGGGCACACATACACACCAGTAGTTAGTCATCCAGACTCGGCTGGCGACGGGAGCCGTGTCCAGGGCACACATACACACCAGTAGTTAGTCATCCAGACTCGGCTGACGACGGGAGCCGTGTCCAGGGCACACATACACACCAGTAGTTAGTCATCCAGACTCGGCTGACGACGGGAGCCGTGTCCAGGGCACACATACACACCAGTAGTTAGTCCATACTCGGCTGACGACGGGAGCCGTGTCCAGGGGACACATACACACCAGTAGTCAGTCATCCAGACTCGGCTGACGACGGGAGCCGTGTCCAGGGCACACATACACACCAGTAGTCGTCCAGACTCGGCTGACGACGGAAGCCGTGTCCAGACAAATCTTCCGAAAATTACTCTGACACAGATACATAGACAACTCTCCAGACAAATGACACAGAGCAAATATTCAGCCTGCGTACGCTACCCTGGCACATACAAACACAACGCTGCCAAACGCAGGCCACGGCAAGCTACCATAGGCAGATGGAAGAAGATCGCGTAGTGCGGGAACCGGAAATCTATAACCACCAGTAACCTTGCACGAGACAGCAATACACAACATCTCCTCGTTCCCCGCACTAACCCTGTGCCAGCTGGAGGGAGGCGAGACTGCGTCGGATCGGGGTGCGGGCGGCGGCGGCGCCGGCGCGACACGCGTCCCACCAGCGGCGGAAGGCGCGCAGACCGCTCAGCCCGTCCCCAGGGAACTCTGCCAGGATCTCCAGGGCGCGCACACAGCCGACCGACTCCACTCCCAGCGTGTAATCGCTGCCTGTCAGCAGGGCGACGCACACCAGCTGTCCGCGGGTCAGACCTGCCGACACAGCACAGGGTGGCCAGTTAGAGTTGGCGGCAGAGCGCACCGTCACTGGCCAACGAATGCATATCGCAAGTAAACGTCGAGTCGCCAGTCAATTTCGAGAGAGCGAGAAATAAGTACCTTTTATATTATTATATATACCTTTTGCATCCTCCGACCCTGGAGGAATCCGCTCAACAATTAGGCAGCAGACGGTGGACATTGAAGCACCACAGGCGCCACATACAGCACCTCAGGTCACACTTACATATCCGCTCACAGAGCACAAGCACACGTTTAGCTCTCGGAGACTCCAGTCCAACAGGGGTCTCATAGGATTCCACGCGTGAACGTCGATCGTTATCGCAGCTCGCTGGTACTGTAAGTTCTCACCTGACGTTCATACCTGCTAGACAATAGCGGCAATTGGCTTCAACTTCTGGCGACAGCAACATTACACGAAAAGCAATCACCTCCAACTCAATAATACGCAAACGTGAGTCGTGACACAGGAGCAGGGCGATTGTCCTCATAGCTCGCAAGTCAGTCGGGCCCGACGTGAAATGGGCGGTGATTTCTGCGACGTACCAAGCGATCCCTGAATATCTCCCGCCTGATAACACTCGACGAACTTCTTCTGGTTGAAGAAGTTTTTGTAGACCCGCCGGCCGCCGAACAGCCAGATGTCACTGTCATCGGTGATCGTGCCTGCGGAGGGAAGACTGGTTATACTGGCGTGTCGGTCACGTGTGTACCCTGTACCTGAACACAGCAAGAAACGTACCAGCAATAGATGGAGCTAACACAGTTAGAAGCAACAAACTACACAATAAGAGGTCATTAAGTTGTGCTATGCCGAACGCAGCTCACGCCGCGTTTTCGGGGCACCACTGATTTCAGACTGTGCTATGCCGAACGCAGCTCATGACGCGTTTTCTCGGCACCACTGATCTCGGACTAGGTTTACAGACCGCACTCGCCTGTCGGCTAGAGTTCTGAACACCCACCGTCTGTCAGACCGGCAATCTCCAGGAAGGCGCACTGCGCCTCGGCCTCCTTCGGCGACACCACGTACGGGATGCCGAACAGCTCCAGAAGCGCCTGTCCGAAGGCGTGTGGTCACCACCCCAAACTGAGCTGCTGCCTCAGCACTCAGGCCTGCGTGACGCACCAGCCGACCAGTGTGACAATATCGGCAACACCCGCCGCAGATATCAGATGTAAGGAGGATTACACCGTTGAAGAGCGCCCGGGTTATGTGAAGAACTTCGTTAACTTTAGTGACTTGACCTAACCAAGTTACACGTGACCTGTGATTGCCGGTATGCAGTTGGCTGTTACCTGCGACACAAACAAACAGAAGCAAACAATGCAGCACACCGCACACACTAACGTACGACACTCCTCTCACCTGTACGTCTGTGTACATATCGTCGCTGACGGCGGCAGCGCCACGCTGCTGGCGTCCTCTTTCCTGCAGCAGGTCCATCTGTTCAGAGGCCAGCTCCTCCGCCAGGTCCTGCAGCTCCGCGTCATCCATACCGTCCCATACTGAGTCGGGCGGCTCGGACGGTCCGGGCTCGACGGCGGCAGCGGCAGCAGTGCCGGACGTGGAGGCGGAGGTAGAGGCGGCAGCAGCGGTGGCGGCGGCAGCGGTGGAGGTGGCAGCGGGGGAGGTGGGGGTGGAGCCAGGCCCGGGGGCGCTCTCCGAGGTGGTCGGGTCAGAGCGGCGGGGAGACACCGGTAGAACGAGGGGAGACCCTCGGCCGGCAGAGGTAGAGGGTGCTTCTGGATCGTCAGGGTCGTCATCAGAGATGGAGCTACTGGTAGCCGGGTGGGAAGGATGAAGCTTGGTGCTGGCCGGACCCGCGTCTGGTGGGGGGCTAGACGCCGTCTTATCTGTCGCGCCCTGGGGTGTTTTAGTGACTTGCTCCTGCACACGGGTTTGACCATCCTCTGTACTGGCGACCCCGACGGCAGCGGTTCGGACACTGTTCTCGGGGAGCTGCCCTTTTGAGCGGGCCCGCGCCGCCCCACCGACCGCCTTGATCTCAGTATCGCCCGCCTCCTCCGTCCTTCCCTCGCCGCCGGCCGCCTCCCCTCCCACCACATTGGGAGCGTCTTCGGGAGCGTCCCTAGGAGCGTCCTCGTCACCCTCGTCCGAGTCGCTCATCAGTCCAACATCGTCCTCGGCCGCCGGGGCAGAGAATACGTCCCCAAATAGGTCGTCATCGGCAGGTGGCGCACCAGGGTTGATGGAGACTGTGAAAACTCCGCAGCCGGACGAGGCAACGCCGGGGGCAGTGCCGGGGGCAGAGCTGGTAGGTTTAGGCGGGGCGGACTGGGGCGGCTTTGAGGAAGGACGGGGAACAGGTGCGGACGGCTTTTTGAACTGAGCGGGTCGAGACGCCTTTTTACGTGCGTCGGAGATCTTCGCCAAGTCCCTGGTGAGCTCTTCGAGGGTGGGAACGTCAGTGAACTTGGGCTTCGACACCAGTCTCTTGGCTGGAGGCGCGCTCTTCCCGGCAGGCTCCGGCGCCTTCCTCTTCTGTGGCGAATCCCGCTTCGCCTTGACGTCAGCCTTCCTCTCATCCTCCAGCCACTGCGCCGAGAACTTGAGGTACAAGTTGGAGTACTTCTTTCCCATCTCCGAGAACACCTGGGCGGTGTCGACCTCCGCGTCGTCGGAGCTCCTCTCACTGCCTCGTCCGCTGCCTCTCCCACTGCTGCTGCCTCTCCCGCCGCCTCGCTCGCCTGTCCCCCGACGCGCCTGCTTCAGCTCGTCGATGCGTCGGTCGACGCGGGCGGCCGAGCCGCCGGCGCCAGTGCCGCCGCCGCCGAACAGATCGGTGCCGGCCAGGTACTCCATTGTATCGGCCGCCTCCACCAGCGCAGCGTCATCCTCCTCCTCCTCTTCTGCCTCGGTTTCCGTCTTCACTGCCGCTGCTGCTGCTGCGCCAGCTACACCAACAGCACCAGCACCGCCGCTGGCACCGCCCGAGTCGCCGGCGGTGCGTTTCTCGGCGGAGGGCTGACTGAACACGAGGAAGGTGTCGGCTCGCGAGGCCATGGAGTGTGTCGTCACCGTGCCTGGCAGGTCGATACCCATGTGCAGCAGCTCGGTGTTCTGAAAGCAGTCACCGAGACCGCAACTGGGTGAGAGGCGCCAAAGCTAGACTAGATTGAAATGTCTATGGCAATGGAAGTCGTGCAGCAGTGCACTCGAACGGGTTATCGAAAATAGCGCTTTGGTGGTCACTACAATCTTGAGAAAATGCCACACCTGAATCATTAAAAGTAAAACCTTTAACAGATACGAACGAAACACATTGTCTATAACATATACATTATACATATGTATAATATGTAAGCAAATATAATTTCGACCGTACAAAGGAGGCATGACTTCATTCATAGCTAATCATCTCACCCTTTTGGTGATTTCTGCCTCTACTTCATCCATCGAATTCTGGAACTTCTTTCGCTTCAGCAGACGTTCCATTTGGAAGTCGGAAAAGTTATCGGCATCCTGGGAAGCAAAGGCAATCTTTCTGTTAGCATGTTAACCGCACAGGATAACGTACGTACACAATCACATGCTGCTGTTATCCTACGATACGATGTCCGCACGAAACAACGAGGTTACTATTCAAAGATTCAACAGAATTTCAACCATGGTTGAAATGATTTATAATTTAGCTTGCAGACATTTAAGTCCCCAATTCACCCTGCTCTACCACCCACCTTTGGCATCTGATCGAGTTTCCCCCAGGAGTTCTGCTTCCTGGTGTCCTTCAGGTCGGAGAGGATGTCGTGTTTGACCTGCGGCGCCAGGTTGCGGAACTCGTTCGAATCGAAGTCGAAGCTGTGCAGGTCGTGGTGCAGCCGGTCCACGATGACGTCTGTCTCACTGTCGGAGCTGCTGTCCGAGTCGCTCGCTGCCGCCCTGCCGAGATATATCAACAGTAGGTCACCGTGAGTTAAACAGCAGGCCGCATTGAGTTAAACAGCAGGCCGCATTGAGTTAAACAGCAGGCCACCGTGAGTTAAACAGCAGGCCACCGTGAGTTAAACAGCAGGCCACCGTGAGTTAAACAGCAGGCCGCCGTGAGTTAAACAGCAGGCCACCGTGAGTTAAACAGCAGGCCACCGTGAGTTAAACAGCAGGCCGCCGTGAGTTAAACAGCAGGCCACCGTGAGTTAAACAGCAGACCACCGTGAGTTAACCAGCAGGCCGCCGTGAGTTAAACAGCAGGCCACCGTGAGTTAAACAGCAGGCCACCGTGAGTTAAACAGCAGACCACCGTGAGTTAACCAGCAGGCCGCCGTGAGTTAAACAGCAGGCCACCGTGAGTTAAACAGCAGGCCACCGTGAGTTAAACAGCAGGCCACCGTGAGTTAAACAGCAGGCCACCGGGAGATAACACACAGCGCTCCGAACACTTAACAGTGACGCTACTGATAATGTTGATGATAATTTGGGCTCAGCGGCGCCTTAACTACTGTGCTCAGGTCGCACGGCGGCACAGTGATGTTATTAGATCCGCTATGTCAGTATGGACAACTGCAGGATGCCACCCTTTATCCAATAACTCCGCTAAGGTCATTTTCGTGTTAGCCGCAGGCATTTCCAAGACGAGTGAAGTATCGGAAAAATGACGGGCAAATAGCGACATTGCCACCCCACTGCCCAAACACTCTGTCCCGTCTCGGGCTGCAGCCCCACTTCTCCTGCGTCCGCCAAGTCCATACTCACGGCTGTGCGGGCGGCGGAGGCGGCAGAAGGAACGGATCCGGTCGGCCTGCGGTACCCACAGCCAGCGGCAGCGGCGCCGCCGCGCCCAGCACGGCGCGCATCGCCTCCTGGCGCAGCATATTCTGTACCAGTTTCTGCGAGGTCCGGTCGGCGGCCTGCGACGCCGCCGCCTTCTTCAGCCGCCGCGACGACTGGTGATGAGAGGCGGAGGCGGCATGTCAGATTGGGCAGGACCGGGTGCGGCAGGCAGGGACGCCGTTACGACTGGTGAGGCGAGGCGGAGGCGGCATGTCAGATTGGACAGGACCGGGTGCGGCAGGCAGGGACGCTGTTACGACTGGTGAGGCGAGGCGGAGGCGGCATGTCAGATTGGGCAGGACCGGGTGCGGCAGGCAGGAACGCTGTTACGACTGGTGAGGCGAGGCGGAGGCGGCATGTCAGATTGGGCAGGACCGGGTGCGGCAGGCAGGGACGCTGTTACGACTGGACACTGCGCTATTTATATATGATTTCGGAAGTATAGGCATACAAAAGCATAAAAAGCATAAAAAGCATAAAAAGCATAAAAAGCATAAAAAGCATAAAAAGCATAACAAACTCACAATTATGAATGCTCGTGAAATCATGCTGTAAAAAGTACCGTACACAGGACGTGTTAAGGAAGGTTACAGGGACTGTAGGTCGACGAAATTACTCCACATGATTCCTTGAGCATGATACTCCAGCGACAGACACCCACTCTTACCAAAGTTTGCTGTTTGAGGGCGGGTACGCCTCCATCAAACACAAACACAGGCTTGATTCTGTATGTGAGCAGCTTGCAGACACGATGGAACACACCCACCAGGTGGGCGTTTGGCAGGGTGCCATTCTGGCCATCCCTGTACCCCTTCAGCACCTGTAACACAGATTGGCCACTGGTCAGTCACTTCACTGTACTTTAACAATATCAAGTTTTTATTAACTCCATTTTTGCTGACATGGAGAGAGCTGACTGAGCGAAGATTGTAACTAAGTGTCAACATCAGTTTCTCACTAAGCATGGTGGTGTAGGTTCATGTACTATTTCTGTGAAAGATGTTCTTGCGTCAACTGTCATGGAAGGGGAGTACTATGGTGTCTCTGGTGTGGTCACTAGTAAACTTGAATGAAGAATGGACAGTTTTGAGAAGTTAAAACAATTGTGGAAACACAGTTTTATAGAGGGTATAACCTCCAAATATGCCTCTATTTACTGAAAGTACAGGGAGGGATGAAGACACAACAAAGCAAGAAACAGCAGCTTCAAAGGAATTGTCGCCACACCATCCCCCAAAATGTCAGGGTCAAAATGTCAAAAATGCATGGGGATAGACAAGGTATGTGGTCTAAAGTTGGCCTAAGAAATAGTGGTTGTTAGCAACCATAAATCATCAACAGTATTTAAGCTTAAAAACAGCAAGAAAGTGTATTTGGGCTGAATTCAATTGGCCACTGGCCACTGGCATCTTGTTGAAATCTGTGTTATTACTGCAGCCTGGACAGCACTGAGATACGTACCTGATTAAGCCAGATGGAGACATCCACTGCCAAGACCTTGTCCTCCAGACTTTCAAGAGGAACAGGCTTTCCACAAGGCTCCAGAAGCTTCCATAGTCCAATAACTCCCATGGTGAGTGGTCTGAGAAAGCTGCAGCAGCCAGTCGTTTAGAGCTGAAAATAACAATGTAGTAATTATTACCAATATTTTGTACCACACAAATACAAGATTTTCACAGAAACAAATACCTAAGTCAACATCTGATAATACTAGGATTGCAGGTCTTCACTATCCAACATGTTGATGGCCGATGGGAAACAGTTTATCACACACTGGGTTCGTTGTCAGAACTTGCATTATGGCTGATAGCACATATAACAGCCAGACAGTATTAGTCATTGGTTGAAGACAGTAACCAGCAAACATAATTAAACCAAGTACAATATACTGATGCACAATGGAACATCTAATGTAAAAGAATTCAGCCGGGCTGATTTTGATGGTATTAGAAATGACCTCGCACAGATAAAATGGAACGTTGAGTTGGCAGGTTTAGATGCATGTGAGGCCTGGAATGTTTTCAAAGCTAGATTAAGCCAAATTCAGAATCGGCATATACCCCTCAGGCACAAACGTAACAGAACCAAGGGCAAACCAGTTTGGCTTACCCCAGAAGTAAGGAGTGCTATACAAGCTAAAAGAAGTGCATTTGGCATTTTGAAGGGATCTTCACTAGATATAAATCAGAAGGCCTACCAGAATGCAAGAAATTCAGTTAAGAAAAAGGTCAGAGCAGCTAAAAGGGCAAAGTAACTTGATTTAGCTAGACATTGTAATGCAGATAGTAAGAAGTTCTTCAGTTTTTATAAGTTCAGTACAGTTTCCAAAAATATAGGTCCATTTAAGGTAGATGATGTGTTAGTTAGCAAGGACAGTGAAATGGTTGAAGTGCTTAATGATCAGTTTCAATCTGTCTTTACTATCGAGGACCAGAGTAGTATTGCAGCACTTCAGCCTGAGCCAGAGACAGAGGAGACTATAGGAGAGCTAGGTGGCATAAGTAGTGAATTTGTTCTAGAATATCTAAAGAAAGTAAGGCCTAACAAGGCAGAAGGACCTGATGAAATCCATGCTAGACTTTTAAGAGAATCTGAAAGGGAGTTGTCGGTTCCATTAGCCATAATATTTTATAAATCACTCGCAGATAGTAAAATTCCACTTGATTGGAAAAGAGCAAATGTTGTTCCTATTCATAAAAAGGGAGATAGAAGTAAAGAGGAAAACTATAGACCGGTTAGTCTGACCTCATTAGTCTGCAAGGTGCTTGAATCAATCATCAAAGATAAGATTGTTGAATTCTTGGAGCAAAATGAACTCATCAAGGATACACAGCATGGCTTTAGGAAGGGCCGTTCTTGTTTAACTAATCTTCTGGAGTTTTTGGATATTGCAACAGATAGCTTTGATCAGGGTAAACAGCTAGATGTAGCTTTTCTTGATTTCAGTAAAGCATTTGACAAAGTCCCCCATACAAGACTGGGGTTGCAACTTAAAATTCATGGGATCAGGGGCAAGATTCTGGATTGGATAGAAACGTGGCTTTCAGGACGCCAGCAAAGGGTTATATTGAATGGGTGCCAATCACAATGGAAGGAGGTTCTCAGTGGGGTTCCACAGGGCTCAGTCCTGGGCCCATTGCTTTTTATAATATTTGTGAATGCAATTGAGAACAGTATAGACAGCAAAGTCTTGAAATTTGCAGACGATCTAAAAGTTGTCAGGATTATTAGAGGAAAACATGATCAGGATGTTTTTCAATCAGATCTGGACAAGCTAGTTGAGTGGTCTGAAGCATGGCAGATGAAATTCAATTTGAGTAAATGTAAGATTATGCACGCTGAACGGGTTAGTTTATGAAATGGGTGGGCAGAAAATGGAGCAGATTGAAAAGGAATGAGATTAAGGTGTCGTGGTAAACAATAGACTATCAGCGTCAGACCAGGTTGTAGAAGCTAGGAAAAAGGCACTTAGAATGCTAGGGGCCATTAACAGAAATGTTCCCTACAAGAGTGAAAAGGTAATAACAAAACTGTATTGTGCATACGTTAGACCACATTTGGAGTATTGTGTACAAGCCTGGTCTCCAACATATGAGAAAGATTGCTGGTTGTTAGAAAGAGTTCAAAAAAGGGCAACAAAAATGGTTAATTGTCTTGGTAGTTTACCTTATGAAGATAGATTAAGGAAATTGGGTATGTTTTCACTTAGATATAGAAGGCTAAGAGGAGATCTAATTGAAGTCTTCAAATTTGTAAATAGTCAGCATTCTGGATATTTAAAGGGTATGTTTGAGTTCAATAGGGAAAATCGAGGTAGAGGTCATCAGCATAAACTCATTATGAAACAAAGTAGGACTAGGCTACGACAGTCATTTTTCAGTAGAAGGGTTGTAGGACATTGGAATATGCTACCAGGGGATGTCGCTGATGCAGTGACACTTGCTTCCTTCAAAATTAGATTAGATAAATACTTTACAGAGAAGGAAAATACTTTACAGTTCATAAATACTTGTGGGATTAGCCTTCTTTTATGCAGGTAGAGTAAGGTGATTTGAAGGGGCGAGACTGGTGGAGGGGGTGGGGGGGGGGGGGGGGGGGGGTGGGGTGCAACCTCGGATGGGCCCAAGAGGCTCTTTGTTGCACTTTTCTTTTATGTCTTTTATGTCTAATACTAAACCATTAACTATTAAAAACTGTAGGATGGGATTATTTCATTATAAGGGATTTGTTCATAAATACTTGTGGGATTAAGCTTCTTTTGGGCAGGTAGAGTAAGGTGATTTGAAGGGGCAAAACTGGGGGGGGGGGGGAGGGAAGGCAACTTCGGATGGGACTGAGAGGCTCTTTGTTGCACTTCTCTTTTGTCTTGTATGTCCTTATGCACACTTCTAAGAATCTCACATTGTCAAACCTTGATTCAACTGAATATCTACTTTGCATACCATGAGTTTCCTTCTCTAAGAAAGAGTAAGGCCAACAAAACCTGCATACATGGGGGGAAAGACAGGAGCATCAGCGATTCAACATGGGACAGGATAATTCCATGTAGGGACTTGGCTGGTTTCTTGTGGATTAAGCACCATATCCTCATAGGACAGACAGCAACTAACTGGAACTCTTACCATAGGGGGGGGGGGGGGGGGGGGGGGAGGGAAGGCAACTTCGGATGGGACTGAGAGGCTCTTTGTTGCACTTCTCTTTTGTCTTGTATGTCCTTATGCACACTTCTAAGAATCTCACATTGTCAAACCTTGATTCAACTGAATATCTACTTTGCATACCATGAGTTTCCTTCTCTAAGAAAGAGTAAGGCCAACAAAACCTGCATACATGGGGGGAAAGACAGGAGCATCAGCGATTCAACATGGGACAGGATAATTCCATGTAGGGACTTGGCTGGTTTCTTGTGGATTAAGCACCATATCCTCATAGGACAGACAGAAACTAACTGGAACTCCTACCATAGGCGTACCCAAGGGGGGGGGGGGGGGGCAAACAGGGCAATTGCCCCCCCCCCCCCTGAAGGTCTGTATGTGCCCCTTGGCCATATGTGCCCCTTTGGAAATAGGGCCTGAAGGGCCTATTTCATTGATTTTTTGATTTTTTAAAGATTTTTTTTTTGTTGAAAATATGCCCCTTTAAAAATATAGTGGGCCAAATCTGTTGATTTTTTTTTGTGGGGGTACCTTATGGCCTATGCCCCTTGCTCTGATAAAAAAATTGCCCCCTCCTGGAGTGAATCCTGTGTACGCCACTGACTCTTACCAAATAAAAATTCCAAGGGTTTGTTGGTATTCACTTCACACCTTATGCAAGGGGCCCTCTAATTCTGGGAAGTTAAACCCTGGCTCTTGACACAGGAACTGTGCCAGACCATCACTCTCTCAATTTCAATGTGCTTACCGATCCTGTCATTCCGCGGAGGACGCCCTGATCGACGCTGTGGAGTGGATCTCAATTATTTTCAACGCAGGTGAAATAGCGTTGTTGACAACACTCAACTTAAGTAAAGCTTTTGACAGCGTCAATCATGGCGTCCTCCTGGACAAGCTAGAATGGTACAGGGTGTGCTCGGACTGGTTCCACAGCTATCTGCAAGACCGGAAACAGATGGTAGCGGGCGGATCAGACCTGATTCTCCCATTGACCAACGAGTCACCCAGGGCTCAATAGTCAGACCCATCCTCTTCCTTATCTTCATCAATGACACATCCGCATTCCTTCCCCATGGCCGACTCCTGTCCTATGCCGATAACACTCAACTCCTGGACCACTCCCCTCTTGATGTCATCAACTTATCACACCTGAAGGCCCGCATCAAGGAGTCTATCCAACACCCTCAAGATTGGTTTCTGTC
The DNA here is from genome assembly GCA_036785665.1 of Chirona hameri. NCBI lineage: Eukaryota > Metazoa > Arthropoda > Thecostraca > Balanomorpha > Balanidae > Chirona > Chirona hameri. Next base: position 136,441 of record JAXIVJ010000208.1, on the reverse strand, counting down.
CAACAGTCTCAAAATGAATCCTGACAAGACCCATTTCATCTTCTTTGGCACCAAATCTTCAATAAAAAAGACATCAAGCTTCCACATCACCTTATCACGCTCACGCATTCCACCATGTCCCACCGTAAAGGTCCTGGGCATGGTCCTGGACCAAGGTCTGACCTGGGAATCACATATATCGACGGTGGCTCGCAAATGCAATGCTATCCTTATATCCCTCTACAAAATTTGCCACTATTTCACACCCAAAGCCCTTGAGCTCCTGGTACAGGTTCACATTTTCCCCCACATTCTGTACTGTCTCCCCGTTTGGGGCGGGCCGCCCAATGCCATCTGTCACAGATTCAGAAAACCGTCAACTTTGCAGCAAGACTTGTCTCTGGGGTGTCCAGTGTGGCACAGCGAGCATATCTCACCTGTCCTCCACTTGTTAGGGTGGCTGAGTGCGAGGGAGATGGTGCATCAGTGAGACTGCCTGAAAGTGTTTAGCACGCTTAATGACCATAACCGCCCGCCAGCCCTCAGAGTTCTTTTTGTTAGACGATCCCAGGTATCCCAGAGGGAAATGAGAGCTGTCGCTGCAGGAGAGCTGCAGCTGGAGAGATGTCACCTGTCAGCCATGCAGAGAAGCTTCTCATATAGGGCTGTGTGTGTGTGGAATTCCCTCTCGGCTGACATTACTGAGGTGCGGAGTCGCTGGGCGTTCCTGAGTGTCATGGGTCAGCCAATATGAATGACAATTGGATGTCTGAGAGCTGTCTGGACAATTGGATGTCTGGGGTGAACAACATAGGACCTAGACAGAGTGTGAGAATAGTAGCGGAGTACCGGAGCCTGCTGCAGAGGTTGAAGGAGTCCAGGAAACCAGTCATTGTGACTGGCATCCTCCCTCGCTGTGGAGCCAGTGAGGAGTGGTACTCGAGAGCTCTGTCTGTGAACAGCTCAGTTCAGAACTTATGTTCAGCTATGGGGCTTAGTTATGTAGACTTATGGGATCAGTTCTATGAGTGGCATAGGTACTATATGAAGGATGGGCTTCACTTATCGGATGAGGGGGCAAGGGCTTTGGGAGATGCCTACAGAAGTGTCATTCAGGGAAACTAGGTAGGAGGGGGGGTTCAGGGACGCTAGTACTAGGGCATCAAGAAGTAAGCATTGGTAGAAGTTCATGTCAGAATAGGACAGTAGATCATAATTCCCTCAGAATTAGTAGAGTCAGCTCAAAGTATAAGATCACATGTGTGTTGCTGAATGCCCAAAGTATTAGGTCTAAATTTGATGAGTTTGAGTGTTATGTTGCCCTTGAAAAGCCTGATATCATTTGTGTAACCGAGACATGGGTTAGTGAGGGGTATAATAGGGATAGGCTACAGGATTTCGAGTTACAAGGGTATAACATGTTCTCATACTGCAGAGAATCACGGCAGGGAGGCGGAGTGTTTGTATATGTAAATAGCTTGTACTGCACTACTAGAGTTGATGATTCTAGTAAAGTAAAAGAAGTAGAATCAATCTGGCTTGACATTAAAATTGGTACAGGAAACAGAGGAAGGTTGAGGATAGGTGCATTTTACAGACCAGGGAATCTTCCAAGGAACTCCCAAGCTGAAACAGACCAAGATATTTGTGAGGAAATACGTAGGAACTTTCGGGCTCAGTGTCTTATTATGGGAGATTTTAACTTAAGAGGATACGAAAGTATAGCAGAGGAAACAAATGAGTGTAGGTTGTATAGGCAAATCTTTGAAGAGGAGCTTTTCATGCATCAGTTTGTAACAGAGCCAACCAGACATTGCTCCATTCTAGACCTTGTATTCTCAGACAACAGTGATCTAGTTAGTGACATAAGTATTTGTGCAGGTCTAGGAACCAGTGATCACAATATGGTTAAATTCAATATCTCATCAGAAATGAGGCCCAAAGATAACCTTATTATGGTTCCAAACTTCAGCCGGGCTGATTTTGATGGTATTAGAAATGACCTCGCACAGATAAAATGGAACGTTGAGTTGGCAGGTTTAGATGCATGTGAGGCCTGGAATGTTTTCAAAGCTAGATTAAGCCAAATTCAAAATCGGCATATACCCCTCAGGCACAAACGTAACAGAACCAAGGGCAATCCAGTTTGGCTTACCCCAGAAGTAAGGAGTGCTATACAAGCTAAAAGAAGTGCATTTGGCATTTTGAAGGGATCTTCACTAGATATAAATCAGAAGGCCTACCAGAATGCAAGAAATTCAGTTAAGAAAAAGGTCAGAGCAGCTAAAAGGGCAAAGGAACTTGATTTAGCTAGACATTGTAATGCAGATAGTAAGAAGTTCTTCAGTTTTTATAAGTTAAGTACAGTTTCCAAAAATATAGGTCCATTTAAGGTAGATGATGTGTTAGTTAGCAAGGACAGTGAAATGGTTGAAGTGCTTAATGATCAGTTTCAATCTGTCTTTACTATCGAGGACCAGAGTAATATTGCAGCACTTCAGCCTGAGCTAGAGACAGAGGAGACTATAGGAGAGCTAGGTGGCATAAGTAGTGAACTTGTTCTAGAATATCTAAAGAAAGTAAGGCCTAACAAGGCAGAAGGACCTGATGAAATCCATGCTAGACTTTTAAGAGAATCTGAAAGGGAGTTGTCGGTTCCATTAGCCATAATATTTTCTAAATCACTTGCAGATAGTAAAATTCCACTTGATTGGAAAAGAGCAAATGTTGTTCCTATTCATAAAAAGGGAGATAGAAGTAAAGAGGAAAACTATAGACCAGTTAGTCTGACCTCATTAGTCTGCAAGGTGCTTGAATCAATCATCAAAGATAAGATTGTTGAATTCTTGGAGCAAAATGAACTCATCAAAGATACACAGCATGGCTTTAGGAAGGGCCGTTCTTGTTTAACTAATCTTCTGGAGTTTTTGGATGTTGCAACAGATAGCGTTGATCAGGGTAAACAGCTAGATGTAGCTTTTCTTGATTTCAGTAAAGCATTTGACAAAGTCCCCCATACAAGACTGGGGTTGCAACTTAAAATTCATGGGATCAGGGGCAAGATTCTGGATTGGATAGAAACGTGGCTTTCAGGACGCCAGCAAAGGGTTATATTGAATGGGTGCCAATCACAATGGAAGGAGGTTCTCAGTGGGGTTCCACAGGGCTCAGTCCTGGGCCCATTGCTTTTTATAATATTTGTGAATGCAATTGAGAACAGTATAGACAGCAAAGTCTTGAAATTTGCAGACGATCTAAAAGTTGTCAGGATTATTAGAGGAAAACATGATCAGGATGTTTTTCAATCAGATCTGGACAAGCTAGTTGAGTGGTCTGAAGCATGGCAGATGAAATTCAATTTGAGTAAATGTAAGATTATGCACGCTGGACGGGTTAGCAGTAAACATAGGTATGAAATGGGTGGGCAGAAAATGGAGCAGATTGAAAAGGAAAGAGATTTAGGTGTCGTGGTAAACAATAGACTATCAGCGTCAGACCAGGTTGTAGAAGCTAGGAAAAAGGCACTTAGAATGCTAGGGGCCATTAACAGAAATGTTTCCTACAAGAGTGAAAAGGTAATAACAAAACTGTATTGTGCATACGTTAGACCACATTTGGAGTATTGTGTACAAGCCTGGTCTCCAACATATGAGAAAGATTGCTGGTTGTTAGAAAGAGTTCAAAAAAGGGCAACAAAAATGATTAATTGTCTTGGTAGTTTACCTTATGAAGATAGATTAAGGAAATTGGGTATGTTTTCACTTAGATATAGAAGGCTAAGAGGAGATCTAATTGAAGTCTTCAAATTTGTAAATAGTCAGCAGTCTGGATATTTAAAGGGTATGTTTGAGTTCAATAGGGAAAATCGAGGTAGAGGTCATCAGCATAAACTCATTATGAAACAAAGTAGGACTAGGCTACGACAGTCATTTTTCAGTAGAAGGGTTGTAGGACATTGGAATATGCTACCAGGGGATGTCGCTGATGCAGTGACACTTGCTTCCTTCAAAATTAGATTAGATAAATACTTTACAGAGAAGGGATTAGTTCATAAATACTCGTGGGATTAGCCTTCTTTTATGCAGGTAGAGTAAGGTGATTTGAAGGGGCGAGACTGGTGGAGGGGGGGGGGGGTGCAACCTCGGATGGGCCCAAGAGGCTCTTTGTTGCACTTTTCTTTTATGTCTGTGCTGTTTTTCACATGCATCTTTACCATGACTGTTGCTATAGTGTATGTGTAATTGTCTATCACCTTTATCAATAATGTACAGGGTTCATAATACCCACTACGTGGACAAATCCTTAATAAACGAAACGAAACCACCCATTCACTGTTTAGGGGCTTGTCATACAGCCTTGGACTTGTCAAAGCAGGTCACGTTGCGCAACTCAAATCCAAGCAAACCGGTGAAACCAACAAATGAAACCGGCACGATGTTCTAAGTAAAATCCGTCTGTCTTTCAGGATACGAATTACAATAACTGTAACTCACCTGTTTTATCATTCTTGTTTTTATATAACGTGCCGTGTTTACGTGTTTATTGTTTACATAGTTTGACGCACGGGGGTGTCATCCTGGGATTCCCCATGCATCGGCTGCCGACCGGCTCAGTATTAGCGACGACGTCACTGGTGCTGTGGTCCAGTCGTGGCCAGTACCGACGCCGCAGCTGCACTTTCGAGCGCTTTGTGGTCTTTGGACGGGTGTTGCCGAGAGCGGCAATTTGAAGACTTCGCCGTTAGATAAGTAAGTTATGTTGCAAGTAGATGAGAACATTCTCTTTGTCAATATTTGTCTGTGTCTATATTTTGATTTTTTTAGTTTGTTTTTAGCATATCTTGAACAGTTAAGCCAAAACAATGTCATTTGCAACATTTCCAGGTACAACGTATGGCCGTCTCACCCCTCAGCCAGACTAGAGCAGCATATGGCCGTCTCACCCCTCAGCCAGACCGGGCCAGCGTACGGCCGTCTCCCTCAGCCGGACCGAGGCTGAGGGAGGGTATGTCCGCCTCATCCCTCAGTCGGACCGGGGCAGCGAACGGCCGTCTCGCCCATCAGCCGGGCCGGGGAAGCATACGGCCGTTTCACCCCTCAGCAGAACCTGGTCAGCGTGTAGCCGTCTCGCCCCTCAGCCGGACCGGTGCAGCGTATGCCTGTCTCGCCTGGGCCAGACCGGAGCAGCGTATGACCGTCTCACCCCTCAGCCAGACCGGGGCAGCGAACGGCCGTCTCGCTCATCAGCCTGACCGGTGCAGCGTACGGCCGTCTCACCCTTCAGCCAGACCGGGGCAGCGTGTGGCCGTCTCTCCCTCAGCCGGACCGGTGCAGCATATGGCCGTCTCACTCTTCAGCCAGACCGGAGCAGCGTGTGACCGTCTCGCCCCTCAGCCGGACCGGTGCAGCGTATAGCCGTTTCACCCCTCAGCCAGACAGGGGCAGAGTATATGGCCGTCTCGCCCCTCAGCCAAACCCGGGCAGCAAATGGCCGTTCACCCTTCAGCCAGACCGGTGCAGCGTATGGCCGTCTCGCTCCTCAGCCAGACCGGGGCAGCGTATGGTCGTCTCACCCCTCAGTCAGACCGGCGCAGCGTATGGCCGTCTCGCCCCTCATCCAGACTAGAGCAGCGTATGGCCGTTTCAACCATCAGCTAGACCGGGGAAGAATATGGCCGTCTCGCCCCTCCGCCAGACCGGGGCAGCGTATGACCGTTTCACCCTTCAGCCAGACCGGGGCAGCGTTTGGCCGTCTCCCCCTCAGCATGAATTAAGAGATGGATAATTATCCCCGGTAAACGCAACTTTAAATAGGATCGTACCTTAGACGCAACTATCCGTATCCCGTTCGAAATATTCGCACCGCACCGAGCCGCGTGCGGAGACAGCCGAGTCGGACCACATCACCAGTGACGTCACGCTAATGTGTGCGACTGGGGCGCTACAATCCCCGGGTGACTATACCTCTCTTATACGGCCTTGGTTTGACGGTGGTGTTTACGTTTCCGCCGGTTCACTATCCGCACTGAAATTGTACCGCGTCACTCGTCCGTTCTGCGCTGTTTATGCATGTTATTAAAACAATGCAGGTTGTATGCATGTATAATATGTATGTTATATGCTACCGTTATTCAAATGAATATATTAAAGACTTATTCAAAAAGAAAAAGAAGACAAAAAATGCAGGTTTTGTTTGGCCGTTGAGGTTGTGCGTTTTTTCTGGTTTCAGACTGAGACACAGGTGCAAAATCGAAATTATTCTGCTTATTTCCGTCCTGTTTATCAGTTAAATTAAATGTACGCTCATGACCGAAAAAGGTCTAAAATTGAGCAATATTTGTGGGAAGAAGAATAGAAGTTCGGAATTCACTGGGATTCATGCAGGAAGGTTATGGCTAGCCCCCACCAGTAACGGTTGGCAGCACTCGGGCGTTAGGGCGTTAAAACCTACTACACCATAGGGCTCCCATGTTAAATCGATGATTTTCAGACGAGCTGGCTGAAAATCATCGCATCATCCCATGGTACATATTTTAAATCCGACTTCTGGAACAAATAGCTACAACGTGTTTATTTATAATTTTTCGATATTTCTGGGATATTCTTTGGGTTAAATTGGCTTGGGGGTTAAAAAATGTCGGAACGACCGCTGACCGCTTTCAAATGCTACTACATGTACTGAAATATAAACTACTTCGACTACTACTTCGTAGTATAATTTAATCTGACCGATTCCAAATGCTACTACATGTACTGAAAATACACTACTTTGACTACTACTTCGTATATTTGCTGGCGTTTAATTCAATAAATAAAGATATAATCTATGGAAATACAAGTTATGGATAGCAAACAATAACTTTAATTTACAATAGACAAAACAATTACGATACAAATTATATCTTGTCCAATTAATTTGGGCGTTACATTCCTTACTGTTCTACCCGTTGTTCTATTACCCTGGTTATGGCAAAAGCGACGGATTTAGTTCCATGATGCTAGATTAACTTGAATATTTTGTTAAAGTATGCTTTATAGTTCCATAGTCTCAATGCATGCACTTAATTATATGGCCTTGCAGTATGCACTCAACATACTTCACATTAAGCGACTGCCGACTCTCAGCTCCTGAATGTTTGCATTGCAGCATTTTAGCGCTAGCTGAAATGTGAGCAGTGCGGTTTCCCATCACGTTTAGCAACTTCCGCGTTCACGACTTGCGTTTTATTTCAATTTGGATCTTTGCGACTAATTTCTGTGGTGCTAGGTTTGTGTGTGCTTGCTGTGTGCTAATATTGTTTTGTAATCCTTAGGTCTGTCAATAACTTATATTGTGTTTTGAGCATCTAACTTCAAATGAATCCTCAAAATACTCCCACGAATGGGGTTGCTGCAGCCATAAATGGTTCTCCAGTAAGTAGCGGCCAGTGAGGACAATGTGACTCAAAAGGGTAATAGGGATCTTTTGGAGTAAGCAGGGTTAATCTTCACAAATAAATATTCAACACCAGTGAAAAATTTAAAGCGGAAGCTTTCAAACACCACTGTGTTCTTTGTCACCCTGGGGTTAATGTTTCAGTGAGCAGGGTTAATAATTCTTAAAGGGAATGTTTCAACTTTCTGAAAGTTGTCAAATATATGCTGGTTGTAGTAGAAAATATGAAGTAAGTGCTGCTGAAAACGATGGTGATATTTTTTTACTCAAAAAGTCACTTAACTTTATACAAATTAAGTTTTTAGATTTTGGCAAATTACGTCATTATTGAGCTATAGACTGCCACTGATTGGCTGAAAAAGTGGCTGGGTCGTATTCCGCTTTTGCACACCTTTTTATAGGAAAATTTAATATTTTATACTAATTCTACACGTCTGATTTCATCAGAACTACACTCAAAACCAAGACTGCAAAGTATGGCACAGGAGTGGACGAGGCGCACCAGCCCATAGTGAAAATCTGCACCAGCCTGCACCACGTAGGGCAGAAATCCGCACCAACAAGCACCATGCAGGCGTGAAATGTGCATCAGTTCGCACCAGACCAGCCAGAAATCCACACCAGCCACCAACGATTTCGTGACCGATTTTCGTCCCGCATTTCTTCGTGGCACAATTTTTCGTCCGCTGATTTTCGTCTGCCGTTTTTCGTCCGCGCATAATTTCGTGGCGCATTTTTTCGTCTCGCATTTCTTCGTGTCCGCAATTTTGCGTCCCGCATTTCTTCGAATCTTCAAAACTTCGTCTGCGCAAATATTCATTTCGCAGACCTTCGTCAGCGCTAATCTTCGTCTCGCATTTCTTCGTTCGCAAATCTTCGTCTCGCATTTCATCGTCCACAAGTATTCGTCTGCGCAACTTTTCGTCTACGCAACTTTTCATCTACGCAACTTTTCGTCTACGCAACTTTTCGTCTCTGTGAGGTATCCGGACATATTTTCGTCCCGAATTTGTCGTCCGCAATTCTTCGTTTCGCATTTTTATTTTCCGCAATATTCTGCCGGCATTTCGTCGAATCCTCAAAACAAATCGTCGCGGTCGCGTAATTTTCCGTCTGAAATCATCGTCTTGCATTTCTTGGTCTGAAAATTTTCGTCCGCAACTTTTCGCTTTCACAAATTTCATGTTCACTATTCTTTTGTCAGCAACGTTGCTTTTCTTCATCCACAAATATTCGTCTACGCAATTCTTCGTCTACGCAACTTTTCGTCTACGTAACTTTTAGTCTACGCAACTTTTCGTCTCTTTGCAGCAACGTTGTCAGCAACGTTGCTGACAAAGAATAGTGAAAATACGAATTTGTGAAAGCAATGAGCAGGCGAAAAGTTGCGGACGAAAATTTTCAGACGGAAGAAATGCAAGACGATGATTTGCGGACGGAAAATTCCGCGACCGCGATGATTTGTTTTGAGAATTCGACGAAATGCCGGCAGAACATTTGCGGAAAAGAAAAATGCGAGACGGAAGAATTGCGGACAAATAAAATGCGAGACGAAAATATGTCCGGATACCTCACAAAGACGAAAAGTTGCGTAGACGAAAGGTTGTGTTGACGAAAAGTTGCGTAGACGAAGACTTGCGCAGACGAATATTTGTGGACGAAAAAATGCGAGACGAAGATTTGCGAACGAAGAAATGCGAGACGAAGATTAGCGCTGACGAAGATCTGCGAAATGAGTATTTGCGCAGACGAAGTTTTGCGGATTCGAAGAAATGCTGGACGAAAAATTGCGGAAACGAAGAAATGCGAGACGAAAAATGCGCCACGCAATTATGCGCGGACGAAAATCAGCGGACGAAAAAATGCGCGACGAAGAAATGCGCCACGAAAATATGTCCGGATTACGTCACCAACCCATTAAAATTATCCAGACAATGCGCTGCAAAGCCAGTGAAAAGGGCGCCGAAGTGAAACGGAGCCTCCAAAGTTGAAGCACACCACCCACATCACAAAAGATCTCGCCGTAATGGTAATCGTCTCGCAATTTACCGTCAATTTGTATTTTCGGCCAACATTTACAAATCAGATAATGAACGAGAGATTTTCGGAAATGCTTTAGATACTTTTACGTTAAATATGAGAAATTTTCCCATATAATGAGACATTTTGTAGAACAATCTAGAAATGAGTTTCTGTCTTCCATAAACCTCTAAATTTTAGTGGTAAATACAATCAGTTGTGTGACAGCAGTGCTAATAAAAAACACGGTGATTTTAGATACATCTTTAGTGCATGGCGGTGCAGACTGGCGATTGTTGCCGCAGCACAGCATAGGTAGTAGGTACCGCACCATTACCAGTCCACACCACACTTCACCAAATCCGCACCACACCACACCGCACCGCACCGCAAAAATCCGCACCAGCTTCTCCAAATCCGCACCAAATTCGCACCAGCCAGGACGGGCCCACACCGACGAGATCTCGTCGAAAATGCCATGCTTTGCAGTCTGGCTCAAAACAGGGACATTCTCAGTACTTACCTGGCAATAATGATTTGTATCACCTGTCAATCACCTCAGCCGACCGGAAGGACTCTGCCATTACACCTGAAATGTAAACAACGTCAGCTATTTTTGTGTGAAATGTGCCAGATACGTATCCAGTAAGGTCACCTCGTGGTAGCGGCCGCTGCGCGGCCGACCTTCGGTCTCAAATACAAGTCCTGCGTTCCGCCAGGAACGGAGGTTTAGTGAGAGCGTGATAGGGTTTAGTGAGAGCGTGATAGGGTTTAGTGAGAGCGTGATAGGGTTTAGTGAGAGCGTGATAGGGTTTAGTGAGAGCGTGATAGGGTTTAGTGAGAGCGTGATAGGGTTTAGTGAGAGCGTGATAGGGTTTAGTGAGAGCGTGATAGGGTTTAGTGAGAGCGTGATAGGGTTTAGTGAGAGCGTGATAGGGTTTAGTGAGAGCGTGATAGGGTTTAGTGAGAGCGTGATAGGGTTTAGTGAGAGCGTGATAGGGTTTAGTGAGAGCGTGATAGGATAGGAGCGTGATAGATAATCCAGTAGCATATTTCCAAAAAAGTTGTTGGGTTGAGTGGGGCGGGCAGGGGCGTGGCCAATTTTTTTTTGTGTGGGTCGGCTAATATGACGTGAAAAAATTTACCCCCATTTTTATGCGTGTGCATTTGCAGCATTTTTAGTGCGGTTTCCATGTTATAGTAGGTAGGTACTTGTTATTTGGCGCCACACAATTTTACGGGTTTGCCTGATAAACCCCAGAAATATGGGCCTTGTAGAGGATAAAAAGCTAAAAATGTTATTCATTCAATTCACCGTTACAACGAACCGAAGGCTTCATCATGACGATGGCCACTGATGTGACTCCGCGAAGCGGCGTGCAAATTTTAATTTTAGGTCGTGTTTTGTTTAATATTGGAACCAGACCGTGAGAGAGGAGCCAAGCCTCAGGTAATTCGTATTCGTGGTTGCACATCTCGGTATGATGCCAAACATTGAACAAATATTGAAATTGTACAGGTTTGCCTGATAAAACTCGGAAATATGGGCCTTGTAGACGTAGAGGATAAGAAGCTAAAATGCTACTCATTCAATTCACCGTTACTGGTTCCTATTCCAATTCACCGTTACTATTCCTGGTTGCACATCTCGGTATGATGAACAATATTGAAATTAAGGTAGTTTTTCATATTCATATTCCTCGGATAGTAAATCACGATGACCGGTGGCAGTCAGCGCTCAATAGTACATATGATAATAACTATACATTACATATGTACTCAGTACTGAACTGCAACAAACAACTGGTAACAGTGCAAACGGTTTAAAAGCAGCAAGAGGCAGAACGACTTTTCCGCGCATAAATGGTCCCTGTGGATCTTGAGGAGGCTGGGGCGAGATGGCTTGGGGAGATGGTCCTGGCCTGGTCTCACTATTAGGCTCTTCGGTCCAGCAAGTTAGGCACCGCTGTAGCAGCTTCCGGGAGCCGATGTCCGCGTCTTTGCGTTCGCGTCGCATTTTTCGGAACTCGGCAGACTAGCTAAACATGTAGCCCGCTTGAAAGTTAATATTGTATAAAGGGAGTGGGCCCTGGGGCTAGCAATTAGGTACCGCTAAGGAGAGCCTCTGCCAGACACTTAATGAATTCATTTTCCCATTTTCCTTTTTTATAAGCAATTGCGAATTTTGTATCATGCCGCGAAGCGGCGCGAAATATTCAGGTTTATCAATGTGGATAGCTGGATTTTGACTGCTGCAAAGGTAATGTTTACAACTGTACGTCCGACCGTTGGGGGGGGGGGGGGCAACAAGTCATAGTTTCAGGACCTTGAGGGGGGGGGGGGGGGGGCATGGCCCCTTGCCCCCCTCCTGGATCTGCCCCTGATGCTTGTACTGAAAGACGGCGGCACCCTGATGCCGAGGCTGACGCGGCGCTGCGAGGCCTTCCACACGCTAACTTCACATTTCTATGTGTTAACAGGTGTTGTGCATGCGGTGTAGCACCCAATAAATTTCGGCGCAATGGCTCCGCTGAGGCGTCCAGCGTAGTGAGTGTATTTTTTCCAGTCAGGACTGGGGGGGGGGGGGGGGGTGTTAAACGCCCCCTGGTTATCTTCCGAACCAATGATCACAGCGAGACGCACAAGGCGGAAATCAAAATTTCTCAATGAGACGAATCACTTAAAAATGTCAAAGTGAAGTCAAATGTCAGGTCAGACGTCAGTCAGGTCAAAGGTCAAATTTGACGTATTTGAGTTTATGGGCCATACTTTCCATCAAAAGCCTTTGATTACGACCATGGTCACCCAAAGTGCTGCCAAATGTATGATACACATCCCGCATGAGCTAAAATGAGATTGCTGGTCAAGGTCAGGTCACAATAGGTCACTATGCTCAAAATATCTATGAAAGTCCTGCAACAAATGTTTTATGAGTTATTTTCCACGTAGAATTCTATAGTGATAGTCATTTTACCACCTGACTTCATTTACATGAACTTAATGTCAAGTTCTCGTCAAGTTCAGGTCACTGAAGGTCAAAATGTTAAATCGTTAAATCTAAATAAAAAGGCATGTTTCTAGACCAGTTTTGTCTCAGAAATGTAGTGGTGTCATTTATTTGTCTGTATCTGGTCAATAAAAGACAAAAAACACAATTTGTAAATATGACGTCATGAGTTACCCATACTTTAGAGGCCATACAAAAGTCAATCAAAAATGGTGATATTCTGAAATTTGGTATGGTAGTTTCGCATATGTGGTTCTCCGACATATATTCCGGCTTTTTGAATATCTTTGACAAATTTGATTTTGTGGATATCCCCCCCTCAAGCAAAAACAAACTTTTTCGCATTTTTGGGGGTCAAAAACCAAAATTTTAGAAAATCCGAGATAGCCATGTTGTAGCCCTTGCCATTTACTATCCTTTGACCATTGTAGATTGCATTTTGCTTGAAATATGGCATTTGTACGGTCTGTTACATTTTAGCTGATTTTGGTGCAAAACTCGTTGTTGTGACGTCACTAAATTCGATATAACTCGAAATTTGTAGTCAATTGTTTTTCTTCACAGAACACGTAAACGTGATTTAGAAGAAGGTACCCGAAGTTTCGCGTTGATAGCGCTATTGGTTTTGGAGATATTACACAAATTCATCAGGGAAACGCCCCCCCCCCCCCCCCCCCAGTCAATGGTGGGTTAAGAGCTTGTACATGCACAATATGGCAGTGGCGGCCTGTCCTCAAAATACATGAGGCCCAATTTCCAAGTCTGGTAGTCAACAGGAAGAAAGAGCAGCTGGATTAGATTGTTTTAAAGGGAAATAATGACCTTTTTATTTTGTTAGCAACAATTTCTTAGGCTAGCTACCGTTATGGTTTTAAAATTATTTTATTTAAATTTAAGAATTAAATAAAATTATTCCCAAATTCAAAGTTGTAAGTTTGGAAAAAATACAAAACAAGTACCTTGTGTACTTCATGAAGGTCATTTACAAATTCGCCCTTCCCTACCATTGTTTACATCGAGTGCGGCATTTTTGGAGGCTCTGTGACGTTTCCGATCAAACTGATCCGTGAAGCAATCCGTGAAGCATCCGTGATGCATGACTACTATCAGTATAAGTCATGAATAACAACAACATGCAAACTATACCAACTCGAATGAAATTGAAATAAGGGCGGAATGATTTGAACCCCAGGCATGCAAGTATTCGCAAAGCACTCGGCACTGCGCCACAATAGCAAAAGGCAAGGGCAATGCATATTGGATACAATATTATTACGTCATAAGTTTCTGAAGTGTCAACTACTATGAAATACAGTGATAAAATACCTTTAATAATTATTAACAAGAAAATTCAAACTTAAAAACAATAATTTGAATAAGTCTTTAATTAGCTTTCAACTCAAAATCAGATATATTTTGCAATGCTACACAAGAATGGCACCAGTGACGTCATTAACAAAGCCTGCTACGGGACTTGGGTATACTAAGACTTGGGTGAGTCTTAGTAAGACTTGGGTGAAAGCCTGCTAGTGACTTGGGTATACTAATCAGGAACAACTCGCCACAATGGTTAAGTGCGCCGAGAAGCATGACAATGACTTTGTAAACAAATCGCCGACGCTAAATAGGTCGCCGTCGATGTGCATCGATGAGCTTCCGATTTAATTGCCAGTTTTGTGTTATTGTTTGTTAGTTTTTTGGGGGATTTTTTTATTTTTCATGATAATATAAAGCATAGTGTTATATACAGCCACAGACAAATTATACAAAACTCCTAATGTTGAAAACAAATGAATCGATTTGCAAAAATTGAGGGTCGCAACCACTAACTATGCCGCCGTTGATGTGCATCGATGAGCTTCCGATTTTATTGCCACTTTTTCCAATCGCTGCTAGTTTTAGAAGATCGCCGGGCATATAATCACAACAAGCAGAACGCACAATATATTTTCCATTGCGTAAAAAAGCAATACGGGAAAAACCCGCAGTTCGATGAGGACCAAAAGTACTTGCAAGTACCGATCGTTAAAAGTGTGGAACGCTTATCAACTATAACTTGAAATATCTTTCTGTACGAAAGTTTTCATGCAAAATGTGATGAATTTACAATATATTTTGGTCTCGTCTGGCGATTTCAAGTGCTAACTCCATTTTTGTGGGACAAAGTAATTATTTCCCTTTAAGTGCAGCAGAAGGATATATCGGGTTAGGTGTTTGATAATAATGTTCAATTTCCAGAACAGAACAGCAATAGAAGTTGGTTGGGGTGGGAAAATCCCCAAAAGTCTCCCATGATTAGGTAAAAAGAACCTTAACATATTTCGCTTCCTTATGCATTAATAGTGGAAAACAAGCTTTTAGACAAACCAAATCAACATAAACAAACTTAAAACAGAGGACTATGCAAGTTGATTAGGTTTTCTATTAACTCAGGAGTAGGACATATGCCAATTTACGACCGATTTCCGGCGTGTGAGGTGGTACCATTGTCCATGGGCCCCTTTGGTCCCCCTTTAACCCGCGAGTTACTGGGGTATATTTCATAACGCGACTTACTGGGGGGGGGGGGGGGGGGGCTATTTTTTGCCTCCCTCGGATCTCCGGAACTACTGGACCGAATGTAAAAATTAAAAAGGTATTCGATAGCCCTGGGAAATTTATCGAGGGAAACATAATATTGTTGACCTTGGGGTCACCGATGACGTCACAGGTCAGGTCAAGTACAAAATGTTTGACCGTGTCAAAAGGTCTCGATGGATGGAATTGTCGCGCAAAATTGCGATATTAAACGCATAAGCTGTCGATAAATCGGTATGATTCGTTTGTCTGACACTTCTAAGTACCTTTCTAAGCTGTTTATGACCTTGGGTCAGGTCAAGGTCATCCGAGGTCACGAGGTCAAACTGCAGATTACGGTCATTAGGCGTTGTGACACATCTTTATGGGGTTGTTTTTCGTTTAGAACGTGAAAAATGACCTTAGGACATTGTTTGTTCCATTTGAATAGAAGTAAAAAGCAAAAATGGAAATGCGTTTTTTATGCATAGTAATGCATAGTAATGTGAGAAGTGGTCAATTTTTGTAATTTAAAGGTCATAACTCAGTCATTTTTGAAGATATCGACTTTAAAATTGGTACACATTCACCGGATACGTCTCGATCACACATATTCCGGTTTTTGGATAATTCGGATTTTTCTTGCAAATTTTGTTTAAAAAAAATGTATTTGAATTTCTCAAAATTTTGAATAAAAAAACTCAAAAATCCGAGATAGCAGTTTGATAGCCCGGTCTATTATCAGTAATTTTATAAGACAATTGAGGTTATCTCAAACATCGTACCTTTGACAGCGTTTTCCGCAAACCATTATTTTGCAACAAAAACCGAAGAACATGACATCACTCTGACGTCATTCCCGGTTGACCTATCATAGCCTCATATTTTTCCTTCTGCCAACATGTGTAGAATTGATGGGAGAGAAGGTACTGCAAGTTTGGGGACGATACCGGTGTTCGTTTAGGAGTTCTTTCAAAATAACGGGATGGGGGGGGGGGGGGATAGCCCCCCCTCCCCCCAGTAAGTCGCGGGTTAATGTCAGTGCCAAACTATTATATCTTCAGTTTGGAAATGATATCAAAGACTGCATTCAGTGTTCAAAGTACTGTGCATTCAGCCATAGCTCCACTTTGGTCACTCCACTCCACTTTGTGCAACGCAACCAACAGCTTTAAACAAAAATTCACGCCACACACCCTCTAGCGCCTGGGGTCACCTCGCGGCAGCATCCAAATCTGAGCTATATGAGCAGATAGTATCGCGCATGCGCAAGCCCGTTGAGGCCGGGCCGTTCGCCGCCTCAGCTGGACCGAGGGAGAATGCAGCCAGGTGAGAGAGCTGGAACATTTGCTGAAAAATCACATACCGTACCACACCACAATGCCAACATTAAGTTATATATCACAACATATTGAAAGATATGTTGTATACGCATGGTGATGAATGGCCATTATGGTGTTCCCCTGTTACATGGTGAAATTTGAAATTAATATGATTAAGCCATATCACTCTTCCCCTGCGTCTACCTCACACACTGGATTAAAAAAGCACACACTTGCATGTATTGATTAACATTTACTGGTCGCGCACATTGAACACTTTGAACAGCTTACTACTCTCAAGCCAGCACAACGGCACATTATGCCTCTTGTGACTCAGTTAATGGATTGAAGCTCTCATTTTTGCAGAGTAGGAGGCAGCTATACACCTGACGGCGGAACAGGCCTATATCTTTCGAACATCATAGGACGAGCAAGCAGCCTGTGTGCGCTTTGGCATCATCTGGCGCTGATGGTGGACGACCCGAAGGAGAAATCGCTTTTGGCTTTCGTCTTTGACCGAGCTGTTGAACCTCTTTTATGAGGGCAATGACCCTCCAGCGCTGTCGCTGACGACTTTCAGAGCTTCGACATTGGCAAACCGTTGCAGGGAGGTTTGGAAAGTTGCCGCTCTACACGGCCGCCAACGTTCGCCGTCTGAGTCCTGGGAGCCGATAGCAAAATATCACAATATGCATAATTGAAAGCAAGTTACAGACAAAAATGTTGTTAGATCGAAAGATCAACATGTCTCCTCATGCATGAACTCTGATTGCCGTCACTGCGACTCCTAGGAGCCAAATAATCGCCTTGAAGCACAGAGCATCCGGGCCTCAGTTGGCTGCCATTGCCCGGCACTGCGCGGCTTTGTCGGTTGAGAAGCGTTTGCCCGCTGGTGCCTCAGTAGCTGGGCGGAGGCGGTGAGGCGGCAGGCCGGCCGGGCCTCGCCTCGTAGTGGTTTTCTGTAGTATTGCCAAACGTACGGACCGTCGCGCCGGTCCGTACGTTCTACCCGCCGCGGCGGCTGGCGGGTGGAACAATCGGATAATTTTGTTTGTGTGCCATAATGAAATGCACTGCGCGATATGCAGAACGAGAATCACTCATACATCTACTTTTTCCTTTGGCAACCAATTAATTATATCAAGGCTCGTTCTTCCTAAACGATAGGTGAGGCCCGGCCTCAGTTGCCTCATATGACAAGCCGCCACTGCAATATAGTAAGGAGTACCTTACCGTAAGGAGGTACTGACCTTACAGACCTAGTCATAGTATCAGCTCAGATGCCAGGTTTTGTGAAATTTGACACTGAATCTTTGTTAAAAAAGGGGTACCTACCAACTGAACTAGGAATGAGAGAATATAACATTTATTACACTCAGTTACCTAAACCATTTAGTACACCGCTATTACCACAATCATGTATCTTTTTCATGGGTGATGTACCAAGACCTTCTGCCACTCCCATTCCTCTTGCTGCTATGCTTACCCTTGCCCTAGTCTCTTACAAGGTAAGTTGAAAAAGTAGAATGTAGATGCAAGTTCTGATATCCTGCTTATCAATTTGTCATATCCCATCCCATCACACACTTTCATTTTGTTATATAATTTAATATAATATAATGTAGAACACATGAAACAAAATTTATTTGCAATTGTGTACATCATGTTTCCAGAACAGTTTTTAGCTAAACACTGCTAAGGCACTGCTATACATGCATGCTTTATATATATCTTAATTTATAAACCTCTTTGCTTCATCATCCTTTGTCCTTTTCCTTTGTTAATGTCATGGTCTACTCGCATGTTTTATGGCATGCTTACTTTGACTTACAAAGGTCCTCTGTTCTGTAAAGCTCGTTTTGGTTAGAAGATACTTTGAGTGTAACTGAGAATCTTGACCTTGTGCATCAGTTTGGGAAGCAGCATTTAGTCATAATGGCCTTTATGTCTCATTTTTGTTTTACCAGTGACTGTGTTTTGTATATAATTTCAATTCCTGTCCTAAGGAAGGGCATCAGATCATTAATATTTCACTGCTTGTATGTAGCTGCTGTTCACATAAATGCTTTAATAACTCATTACCAATGGCATCAAATTGTTGGACCTGCATTAGCATGCCCATTGCCCTCTTAACATGTGTGTTGTGTTCACAGATGCAAACAATGCCGACCAAGACACCTGTGTCACTGCTGCAAGAGCTATGTGCCAAGCGTGGCATCACTCCCAAATATGACCTGATGCAGGTACTGTTGTGTGTGGCACCACAGTGGCACCCGTTTTATCTCATCCACTTGTGAACCCTCAGCACCACTGCTGAGGGTTCAAACACTATTTGAGCTGATTCAGATCTTGTCAACAAAGAGAGAACACATCGTGTCCATGATAAACCAATGTGGTGGCATGTGGTTATACTGTAACTCTGTGATGACGTTTGGGCCACTTGTATTGTCACATTGTTAGCTGGGTGTCATCTGGTACATGCAGTCATGATGTATGTTGTCATTTGATCTTTGACCTCTCAGGATGTCCTGTGATTTCCTGCACTGGATGAGCTGTGTTGTTGGTTGTTGACCTTTTCTGACCTGTGGTGACCTCTGGTGGCCTATGGTGACCTTAGTGACCATGCCACCCTCCATCAGGTGGAGGGTGTGGTGCATCAACCAACGTTCCCGTACCGCGCCACCATCGGACCTCTACTGACATGCACTGACCTGTGGTGACCTCTGGTGGCCTATGGTGACCTTAGTGACCATGCCACCCTCCATCAGGTGGAGGGTGTGGTGCATCAACCAACGTTCCCGTACCGCGCCACCATCGGACCTCTACTGACATGCACTGACCTGTGGTGACCTGGTGGCCTATGGTGACCTTAGTGACCATGCCACCCTCCATCAGGTGGAGGGTGTGGTGCATCAACCAACGTTCCCGTACCGCGCCACCATCGGACCTCTACTGACATGCACTGACCTGTGGTGACCTCTGGTGGCCTATGGTGACCTTAGTGACCATGCCACCCTCCATCAGGTGGAGGGTGTGGTGCATCAACCAACGTTCCCGTACCGCGCCACCATCGGACCTCTACTGACATGCACTGACCTGTGGTGACCTACTGACCTGTGGTAATCCTGTTGACCCACCCCCCCCCCCCCGTCAGGTGGAGGGCGCGGTGCACCAGCCGACGTTCCTGTACCGCGCCACCGTCGGAGAGTTCATCGCCACCGGCCAGGGCCAGAGCAAGAAGAAGGCCAAGCATGCCGTGGCCAAGGCCGTGCTGGACATGGTGCTCGGTAACCAGGCTGCTCCGCCTGGCGCGCCGATGGCCCCAGTGCAGGCCGACTCTCTGGGCCAGCTGGTGTCTCCGTATGATGACGGCATCGCCGGCAACCCCGTGGGTCAGCTGCAGGAGCTCTGCATGGCCTACCACCTGCCGCCGCCGGTGTATGAGCCGGTCTCCGAGCAGGGCCTGCCGCACGAGCGGACCTTCACGATAGCGTGTCGCATCGGCACGGCGTTCACCGAGGCCGGTGAGTGGAAGGAACGGGTGGAGACGGTGGCATGGGGTGGGTGAGGGAGGCAGGAGGGTCAAGAAGTTGGGGCAGAATGCAGTGAGGGGCGCTTTTATAGGATTGAGTACCGCTGCACAAAGTGGTGGCATTGGTTGAGAGATATTTGATTCGATATTGCCTTTGTCACTCCTGACTATCGTTATTCGTATTGATGGATTTCGTGTTCCTCTGACTGTGTCCAAACCGGTGTATCTGAACCAGGAACTGATTAACTGAACGTTTTTGCCATCCTGCCGTCACGTGTGTGATCTCTGGACTCTGACCTGTAGACCTGTCTGAAGCGACCTGTAACCCACCCGCCTCGCGCGACAGGCGTCGGCAAGTCGAAGAAGATCGCCAAGCGCCAGGCGTCGAACCTGCTGCTGACCAAGCTGCGGGAGCTGCCGCCGCCGCCGGCCGAGTGCGCTGACCCTGCCGCCGCCGTCGCCGAGAACGCCGATCAGGTGAGGAGCGGGGAGGGGGCGGGGAAGGGGCATAGCAGACTGCATGATGCTTGAATTAACCATAATGTCTATGTTTGTGTTTGGCTGTGTTGTGCGTAATTTCCTCTTGTGAGCTAGTCGGCATTTGTTTACATCTTTGTTTTTGTTTGTGTGTTGCTTCAGTGTGCTAGCCTTGCATGGAGTAAAGTTGGTGTTGAAGAAATTGCTTTAGCTATCATATTTCTTAACCCGCGCTTGACCGGGGTCTCAGCCAAACGCCATTGACGGGGGGAGGGGATATTGTCCCCCTCGTTATCTCCAGAACCAATGATCGCAGCAAGACGCGCAAGGCGGCATTCGAAACCTCTCAATGAGACGCATCTAAAGCATACCTTACATTTTCGAATTGTGGTCACATGTCAGGTCAAGGTCGGGTCGGGTCAAGACGCGCAAGGCGGCATTCGAAACCTCTCAATGAGACGCATCTAAAGCATACCTTACATTTTCGAATTGTGGTCACATGTCAGGTCAAGGTCGGGTCAAAGGTCAAAATCGAAGCATTTGAGTTTATGGACCATACTTTCCATCCATAGCCTTTGATTGCGACCATGATCACCCAAAGTGTTCCCAAAGGTATACTACACATCCCGTATGAGCTAAAGTGAGATTGTTGGCAAATGTCAAGGTCAGGTCACTATGCGCAGAAGATTTTCGAAAGTCATGCAACACATGTTTTATGGACTATTTTACACGTATAATTCGAAAGTGATAGTCATTTTACCATCTCACCTCATTTAAGTGAATTTAGTGTCAAGCTCATGTCAAGTTCAGGTCACATATGGTTAAAATTTGAAATTGATAAATATAAATACAAAAGGCATGTTTCTAGACCAGTTATGTCTCAGAAATAAAATGCTGGCATTTATTTGTCTGTATCAGGACTCATACTTAGGGAGTCATAAGTCAGTCAAAAATAAAGATATTGCTTTGAAATTTGGTTTAGGTATTTTCCATATGTTCATCCAACATATTTTCCTTTTTTTAATGTTGGAAATTTTGATTTTGAGGCCATTTCAAATTTGTTTTTTGGGGGTAAGAAAAAAAGTTTATAAAATCCGAGATAGCCATTTTGTAGCCGTCATTTACTATATTTTGACGTTTTGTATTGCATTTGTCTCCAGAAATGGCCTTTGTATGGCCTGTTAAAGTTTAGCTGATTTGTTCGTTAAACTCGTGTGTAGTGACGTCACTAAATTGGCTATATCTCAATTTGTTCGACGAAATTGCTTCATTTTTGCACGGAAGACGTACAATTGATGTAGGAGAAGGTACCCCAAGTTTCGCGTTAATAGCGCTGTTGGTTTTGAGCTATTGCGAAAATTCGTCAGGGGGGGGGGGGCAATATTGGGCAATATCCCCCCCCCCCCGGTCAAGCGCGGGTTAAAGAATGACACATCTGATCATTATATTTGATTTGCGGCCTGTGTTGTCACTTTCGATCCGGTAGCATTTTATAGCATTTTACTACTTATTTCTGCCAATGAGCTTAAAGTAAGCAATCTGATGTCACGAGTGTATGCAACAAGCTCTGCTGAATGTGGGGTCTCATCTTCCAAAATACGATTTTCAAAAGTTAAGACCAAATTCATAAATCATCCTGCCTGTTTTCGACTCGCATTGCGTATGCTCGTATGCTCCCAGCAGCAGCAGCAGCTGCATGGTTTTGCCCGCCTGTAGTTCGAGATGGTTGGTTTGCCTGTTGTGTGAGCCGATTGGTTTGCCTGTTGTGTGAGCAGCTGGTGTGGGTGGCGCCTCACCCTCTCTGTCTCTCTGTCTCTCCCTCTCGGCCGCAGAACGCTGCCTGTTTGTGTTGGCTGACGGCTGACCTCAGTCTGGCCGACTGCTCCTGTAGGGAAAACAGTGCTGAGCGCGGCCGGCTCACCCCGCCGCCGCCGCCGCCGCCGCACGCGCCCGCATGCCCGCCGGGTGGGTTCAACGCACAGAAATTCAACTCACAGAGTTCAATTTGTCAGCAGTTTAGATTCGTGAAATACTGTTTAAATTGATCTTAATGAAACGTGGTCAAAGTCAAAGAACCAATGCAAATCCAAATCGCCACTCCAGCGTCTCCGGTGCCTTGTGTCATTGTCATCAAAATCGCCACTCCAGCGTCTCCGGTGCCTTGTGTCATGTCAGCTGCTGCTGCCCAGCTGATCGCACATCTGTCTGCCGGGCGTGTTGTCCCGCCTGCGAGACAGACTTCATCACGCCACTAACTGAGCCGTGTCTCTGTCGTGCCCCTCAGACGGCTCAGCGGCTGGAGGACCACTTCTCGAGCCTGCGCCTCGGTCAGATCCCGTCGCTGACGGCGCCGGACAGTGTGCAGGTGGGCCAGTTCCACCGCGGCCTGAAGGCGGCCGCCGGAGCCAAGCTGCACCAGCTGCGGGTGCGTCTCAACTCTGAACGTGTCATGTCGCGCCCGGGACGCTGCAGCCTGCGTCTGAACCTTTCGTGTCGCGCCCGAGACGCCCGGGACGCTGCAGCCTGCGCCTAAATCTTTCGTGTCGCGCCCGGGACGCTGCAGCCTGCGCTGAACCTTTCGTGTCGCGCCCGGGACGCCCGGGACGCTGCAGCCTGCGTCTGAACCTTTCGTGTCGCGCCCGGGACGCTGCAGCCTGCGCATGGGGCGGTCGTCCGCCGACTGGCTATGGAGAAACGGCGGGCAGGCGGGGGTTGATTGAGGCTAGGCACGAGGGCTATTCTACGTGATCTGGTCTTAGTTACGGTTTGTTTAGTTGTACAGACGCGTACGATCATGTTCAGGGGCTCATAGTTTGGGTATTAAAGGAAGCGAGTCCGTGCTGGATTAAGATGGTTCAGTACGACGTCTGGCCGATTTTCATTGGAGCACACCACCTGTATGGTGTTTGATGATTCTGGCGATCCTGCCGAGCTAGTTTGCGCTGTCATTACCCAACGTAACAGTAAATGTGCCTATTCTCCTTCCGGCTGTCATAGATTGCGAGCCGGTTACTCGTTCTGCATCTATCGGTTCTGAGGCGTTCTGGGCCACAAACCTGCCGGCGATGTTCTGGCCTGTCCGCGTCGTGTACTATACACCTCGGTGTGACCCCCATTGACCTGCTGTGACCCCCACTGACCTGCTGTGTGACCCCTACTGACCTGCTGTGTGACCCCCACTGACCTGCTGTGTGACCCCCACTGACCTGCTGTGTGACGCGGTCCGCAGGAGGGGAAGCCCAGTCCGGCCACCTGGAACTGCCTTCAGCTCCTGCAGATGCTGTCACAGGAGCAGAGCTTCACAATCACCTGGGTAGACATTGAGGAAAAGTCGTTCGATGGTAAGCATTCGGCTGATGTTCTTACTTCTTTATAAATCACCTTTTCTTCGAAACGATTTCCCTTGCTTTTGAAGTGGTTCGCAAATGGCGTTGAAGGTTCACAATATAATATTATCTCATCAAAGTGACGATAATCGTCAAATTTGACTGGCGGCCACTGGATTGAGATCGGTGTCTCCAGTGTGTAAAACGGCCGTCTGCTTTGTCTGACCTCTGGCCTTCGTGTATGACCGGCAGACCGATGCCAGTGTCTGGTGCAGCTCTCCTCACTCCCCGTGGCTGTCTGCTACGGCGTCGGTGATGACGCCGAGAAGGCACGAGCCGACGCCGCTCACAACGCGCTCCAGTACCTCAAGATCATGATCAAGTGAGCGCCGAGTCCGCCGTCGGCTGGAGGCTGGTGGACGCCTGGTCACTTGTTCCGGTGTGAATGCCGGTGCGAGCTCGACACGCACTGTGGGCTAGGAAGGACGCATTTTCGGGTGCTGGAAATTTTGTTTTGGTGATATCATGCGCTGACCTTTGGATTTACATGGTGCACTCATTTGAAACGCGCCACCTTTGCACTGGTGAACAATGAACGTGGCACAAAAGCAGCTGTATTGTCGGGGCCTAGCAGCATGTAACTCGTGATTCATTGAAATGTGCGCTTGCGAGCTGAGTGGGAGACTAAAGACGGCCGGGGAGGTACTAGCTGCCCTGGTTTTCGAATAATTTGGACGATATTGCGTCAAGGCGTAGTTGAATCCGTACAAGGTTTATTGCCCTGGTTTTCGAATAATTTGGACGATACTGCGTTTAGGCGTAGTTGAATCTGTACAAGGT
Source organism: Chirona hameri (assembly GCA_036785665.1). Classification (NCBI taxonomy): domain Eukaryota; kingdom Metazoa; phylum Arthropoda; class Thecostraca; order Balanomorpha; family Balanidae; genus Chirona; species Chirona hameri. Next base: position 111,949 of record JAXIVJ010000208.1, on the reverse strand, counting down.
TTATTAGGTTGCCTTTAACCTGGTGTTTGCGTTTTACCTGTTTGTTTGGTCCAAGCATCTGTTCACGGATATGTACCCCATCCCCGTCCTGTTTATGTTGATACCTATGTTCGATATACCTAATCGGTAGCGCGGATCGTATTATCTACATGGGCTGGTACTTGCTAAATGGGATTTGCACAAACGCCTCGGGCCGAGAAGTGCCGGCCGACTGTCAGTGTGCGAGGCTGGAGGAGCCCAGTGGCGAGAAGTGCGATGAGATCCAGTGTGCGAGGCTGGAGGAGCCCAGTGGCGAGAAGTGCGATGAGATCCAGTGTGCGAGGCTGGAGGAGCCCAGTCGCGAGAAGTGCGATGAGATCCAGTGTGCGAGGCTGGAGGAGCGCAGTGGCGAGAAGTGCGATGAGATCCAGTGTGCGATGGCCTGAAGTGGCCAACCATGTCTGCTACTATTCACAACAGCCACTGCGGATCATTGGTGGAGCTGTGAGTTCTCTACGTACCAACTGAGCCGAGGGCCTGTCGAACCGATTCACAATGCAACAGATGTTAGTCACAAACAGGCCATTGTCCAGCGCAGCACGCGCGTTACAAATTGTCGCTCTGGATCGTCATGGTTATTGCTGATTAAATCGCCGACGGGAAGCCCCACAGGTGAAGTCACGGAAGCTAAAACATAACTGACCGACTAACTTACGTCGGTCGTGGGTTTGCGCCGCTCCCCTATGCAGGGTATATCGCCGTACCGAGGGGCCGGGATCTCGGCGTGTTGCTGTAGCGCTATCGCCGTACTTATGATCAACCAGGACCGATGCGCTGATCTATAAAATATAGCAGCGCCTTAGGTCCTGATTGGCCATAAGTAGGACGTCTAACTGGACAGACATGCCGCTGGGCTGCGCAGCGCCGAGATCCCAGCTCCTCGTACGCCTCTCCGGCCCCGTGGAGCCGCGGTGTCCGTGTTGTGTGTGTGTGTGTGTGTGCTTTTAGCTAGTGGCCGACTGCCGTGCGGCCCGCCCGCTCCGCCGACCCCGCCCCGGCCAGCGCCGGGCACCCGCCCCCGCCCCGCCGGCCCGGCGCTGGCTGGCCCGGGGTGCGGCGCCGCGTCCCTCTCTGTGATCCAGTCGGGACCCGCGCTGACGCGCCCGGACCGCCCCTCCCCTCGGTCCCCCGCCCCCGGTCTGGGCAGCGCACAGCCCGGGTCACGACTGCAAACTCCCCTCTCCCGCCGCGCACTGGCCAGGCTGCGGCGTCCGCACCCGTCGTGTGAATACATACAGTGTTGCAGCATGTGGAGAGTTTGCGACGCGTGGGTCTGGGCCGACCTGTCCGATCCTGAGGGTGACTCGAGAGGTGGCTACAGCTATAATGACCCGAGTCAGAATACACGGAGGATCGCGGCCTGCCACACCCACTCTGAACGCACAGGGGCGTACTGCGTGCTCTGCAGGTCGCGTGAAACGGTGACACGATGGTCAGAAGACGCAGACATATTATTACCTGCAGGGCACACGCGCATTTGTGGATCAGGACACGTTGAAGGGTGTCGGTCCCAGGTCTACCTACATTTCGCACACTTCAAAGGCAGTCAGTGTCCGGTGAGTACAGTGCAACTGGCACTGACGTGACACACGAAATAAACACACGATGTGAAAGACTGCACAACTGAATATAATATACTATTTTGCCACGACGGGTAAAGAACATGTAAGTAATTGTAAGTTGATATGCATGTAAAGAACATGTTAACTTACAAGCTTCTTACTTGACTGCGACAACAAAACAAAATAAATACCTGACAACTTAACGATCTAACGTACACACAACGCTTAGTGCTGTTCATGGTCCCTGCGGTTCGGCGGTCAACCGCAGGCTCTAAGCCCCGCCCCTTTGATCATGCGTCATCACATGCAGGCGTCTCATGAATACCGAATGCCGCGATGCGCCACGTTACGTAACATTTCATCCTGCGGTCACTTCGTACCGACTGCAGCCGTGTGACGTCATACCTTTCGCCCCATCCCCACTTTCCGTTACCCCCCCTGCCGCCGCCCACTGCTGACCGCAGCCAACCGCAGGGCCCATGAATAGCACTCTGGTCAAACAAAAGCGAATCAGTCCAAAGTAAGTGAATGAAACACTGGTGAGTATTTCGTGAAAGACCCACAATTGCTCGTAACTCGGATCCCACACGTTAACACAAGCCCCATCCGGTGGAAGCGTGTAACCGGTGTAAGTATAACTGAATATCAACTAAGGAGCTGCCATTCGACGCAATAAGTACAGCATCTCAGCCTCTACATTCTAACCGAACTATTGCCTAGTGAGAGTGACACATCCGAACCACCTCCGCCGCCGTGACTTTACCACACACATCCCCGATAAAATTCCACATCCGCGGCAACGGCATCACCACGAGACGGAAGTCAATATCAATATTAACATCACGACAGGAAGACAGTCAATATCACCATCACAACAGGAAGACGGGACCGGCGACGGTGGTCGATGGTGCGGTCAGGGCGTCTTGGGACCCTGCTTGACACACTTGCAGGCCCGCCGCTGGGCGTCCCGGTACGATTTGCACCCCAGCGCCAGTGTGCCCGTGTGCAGCAGCTTCGACGCGCCCTTACACGCTGAAACGCCGGCTCGGTCAGTATGGTAAATGCAGCTTCGACGCGCCCTTACACGCTGAAACGCCGGCTCGGTCAGTACGGTGAATGCACTGGGCACGCCACAAACAGGTGGCCAATGCTGGACAACTCGACCCATGGTGGTCGCAGAACTGCAAATTTACAATCATACCATATCGTCCGATATCGCCCGAAACATGCGAAACAGCACCTTTGGTGGTTCATTTTCGCAGTAACAGCATAGGGAGGATGGTAATCGGCACAGGTGCAACAAGGATCCAGAAAAAAATTGTACATTGACGCCCAAGCCTCCGATTATGTTCGAACAGAAATAGACGATTTATCACATTCATCAGAACAGTCGTAACATCACAACTAAAAACACACCATGCAGTACCATCCTGCGTCCGACGTCAGCCCACCATCGTGCTCCGATCCCTCCCCGGTTACCTTTCTGCCCGAGCTTGTCGAGGCGTCTCTTCTCACGCTCGCAGGCGGCGTACAGACAGCGTTTGAAGGCGAGGTCGCAAAAGTCGCGGTCAGAGCCGCACGTGTCGTAGCAGAGGTCGTGGGCGTCACAGCAGTCCGACAGCTGCTCCACCGGCATCTGGTCGGCGTCCCACTGTCGGTACGGGTGTATGTTTCAGGTCATGTTTTAGGGGAACACGGGCGTCATATTTCATCATAAACCGGTAGTGTGATTGTTGAACACAATGATTCAACACGTTAATAATGATGGGATTTGAGTCTAAACGCCCACCCGGCACGGCGCGGGTTAACATTATATTTGAGTTGAGATAGCCATTTTGATGGCTTGGCATTGAAATTAAGTATGGTAGCAGTTAACCCGCGCCGAGCCGGTGCTCGGCGCCATCTTCGCCGTGCCGGGGGGGGGGGGGGGGTAGACGCCCCCTCTAACTCGAAAACTAAAAGGGCTAGAAAGACGCGGAGAAAGGCATTCGAAAGCTTTCGACAAGCACATTCGAAAGTACTTCAAATATGTTTTCCTCCTAAAGTCAATATTGAGGTCAGCAGAGCTCATCAAAGGTCAAATTTTCCAGTTTTAGGACTTCGCTCCAGAAACCCAGAATATCGCAGGAACTATGATAGCTAGGAACAAACGGAAAACAACAATGGCAAACTCTTGAAACATGCAATCGACATGTTGCTCTCAAATTTTAGCTCAGGTCAATAGTTTAGGCTCCAGAGCTCATCAAATGTACAAAGGCTATTTTTTACAAAACAGTTTTTCACGAATAGCTTTTTACCTAATAACGACAAGGCAATAATTTTGATGCCATCGTGTTTGTCTCGTCAAGGCGCTTCGACTCATATTAGTGTTGACCAGGTTATGTCAACAAGGTTAGGTCAAAAAATGACCTCAGGTCAAGCTCAAGTGGTGACCCAAGTAGGTCATGTTGCATATAGGAAGACGTGTCTCGACGAGACAAACACATTGGTGTCGGTTTCACTTCTTTATCGTCATTATGCCGAGAGTTATTGACAACTGTTGGTGACCTCGGATGACCTCGGCTGACCCTGTAGGGGTCACTGAACAAAAATGGCACATGTCATCAAGAATGGCCTATAATAACATGATCCAGAAGGAATTAGACTGATATCTTGCGTATCCCTGGAAAAGGAAGCATTTTAATATTTCCCCATTTACTTATAATGGGGAGGTCACGAAATTGGCCCGACCTTAGGTCGCTGAATTGTAGACATATATGACCTTATGACATCCTGTAAGTGTAAAACAGATCATTCAAAAGCTGTGACTATGGTACGACCACAAGTTTTTTTGGAGGTGGGGTCACGTGACCTGGTCTGGTGACCTGACCTGAGATGACCCGAGGTATTTGTTTATACATAATGTGCGCAATTGATTCCCGAATAGCTGTGCCAAAAAAGGCGGCGCTGCGCGCCGCCGTTTTCCCGCTATTCTTTAAAAAAAAACAGGGGGGGGGGGGGGGGGGGGGTTGAGTCCCCCGGCACGGCGCGAGTTAAAACAACCACAATGATCTAATCAAAAAGATATTGGAGTTTGATTTTGACATCTGTAAACAATAAGGCCCATGTGCATTTGAATAGGGCCTCTAAACCGACAGTGTCGTCTCTCTTTACCCAACTGGTAATGATAATCGACTTGTTTTAAGGTCAGCCTTGGAATATTTTCGTCTTTCATTTCTCGATACCCGGGTGGTTCGCAATCTAGAGGCTAGCACTATAAGCTGGAGTTGATGCAGCAGTTGGCCGCCATGGACCGCCAGTGAGCCAGGGTGTTATGACGTCGCAAGCAAATGGTACTGTGACGTGCAATCGGGCTCTGCAACATTGCATCATTTCAAAAATTGAGAAAACAAAATTAATCAAAATGTTCTGTACGAATTCTCTTCTGGACCCGTTCGGGCCGCTGATTGCAATGACGTTAAAATTAGCGCTCTAAGACTTCATTTGCAATATTTAGAGAGTATTGCAACAATTTGCAACACTTATACAAATTTGCGTGCGGGAGTTTCTTGGACCTCCCGGATCGATTTACGGCAACGACGATCCGCTATTTCTTGTGGTCTTTCGGAATACCCGCGAATGTATATGAATTTCAAACAGTTGCAATGGCTCTTCGCCCGGCCTCGTACATAATATGTTTTGATGAGGCTGGCCATTCGTCAGTCAACATATAGGCCTCTCACTGCTCAGATATAAGGTATATCAAGATGGTATGTGGAGTTCGGTAATTGGTGGACATTAGGACAGGGTCTCCCACGACAGAGCCTACCGGAGTATGTCCCGACAGATGATCCGTCGCGGCGTCCCTTCCCCATGTCGGCTCCCATAATCCGCCCAACATCTAAAGTTCCCTTTAATTTATCTGTCCTTTACACCCCCACAAATACTATTTCCTTCCCCTCATTACCCCCCCCCCCCGATCTTAACGTTCCAACAAATATAATTCCCCTTCCCTTGTTATATCGGAATATCCAGTCTTACTGCGCCACCTAATCACTTCTCAGCCGTTTCCACAGCCTACTAAAATTCCGCAGTCGCACGGCTCAGAGCTACTTGGCTAAGTTGCGGCTGCATTCGCTGCCGACTTATTGCAATCACCTGGCCAGCGCGGTGGACCTGTTCAGTCACGCGGCGGCCTTTGCCCCTCGCCGCGTCGCCACTGATCCTAACCCTTCCGCACGTCATGGTGCCTCCGCGACATCATTCCCCGGTCGCCCGGTACGAGCTGGGGAATTCCATGATGGACATAAGACCTACAAATTTTATCCGAGGGTCGGGAAGACAAGTGTGGAATATTGCGGCACAAACAACATAATATCTGTCAACCGGCATACCTCGCAAGCCCTCCTTGATGGACTTAACTTCGCTCAGCTCACCCGCTCTCGGCCCTTCCTGGCCTCCCTAATCACCACCTCTCAACCTGCACCACAGCCTAATAAAACTCCGAGGTCGCGCGGCTCAGAGCTACTTGGCTAAATTGCGGCCGCTCGCGCGTGCCGACTTATTGCAATCGCCTGGTCGAGCGCGATGGACTTATTCAGTCGCACGACGGCAATCACCCCTCACCGCGCTGCTACTGATCCTAACATCTCCGGCACGTCGCGATCTCGTTCGAGTTAGAGCTCCCGGTTGACCGGCACCACCGGATAGCGCCGCGATGGACCTAAAACCTATAATTTCATCCGAAAGTCGGGAGAGCAAGAGCTGCACGTTACGATACAAAGCGCCATGGCCTGTTCGTTCGGCGTACATCACAGGTCCCCTCGCTTGACATAGTATCTTCTCCTCTCGGGCGCCCCCCCCCCCCCTCACCCACTCATCACCAGCTTCCCACATCTCAACCACCGATCTCCACTCCGGCGGCACAATCCCTCGCCCGAACCACCTCACCCCGGCGGCACAATCACGCCCCACATCTCCGTTCTTGCCCCCCCCCCCCATCGGCCACCACAGCATCTGGCGTCTAACGGCGTTAATCCCAGGTTAATCTTCATGACTCGGGAAAGATTCCACTATCAAAACAACTTACTTTGTTCCTCCTGGGCGCCCGACATTAATATCTCACATACCTCCCTCGTTAGATGATTACCCAAACCCGTCAGCGAAATGACCGTTATCAGCAGAGTCCAATACACACAGGGGTGTAGCACATACTAACCTCGCTTCCCGGCTAGGATTAAAACGTCATAATCGAAGCTCGTCATTCTTTGATTCTCCGATCTCTCGCATGTTCGACGTCAGCGGGTTTCGACTTCGTTAATCCCATGTCAGCCCGCATATATGTGCTTGGATGTGTGTATGCGAGTGTATGTTGGCACGCATGAACGGGTGGGCGTCGTACGCCTTCGTGCGCGCATAGACGTACTTGTGCCCGCAAGTGTGTATACGCATGCCTGTCCGATGTGTAGCTATGTGCTTATATACGTGCGTGCGGGTGGGTGTGCGTGTGCGTGCGTGCGTGCGTGTGCTTGTGCTTGTGCTTGTGCGTGTGCGCGTGCGCGCGCGTGTGTGTGTGTGTGCACGTCGCTAGCGTTATCCCAGGTATTAATCAAGTCGGTCTCATTAGCTGGTCCGTCATATTCCACGTAACTGAAAACATCTATAACTTTAACTGTTGGAAAAGCATCTACAAGTCGATCGCCTGTCTCCTACAATGTGTTGCCAGTGAGCTCCTCTCCCCTCCGTCGCCGCCTCATTATTGTCTAGGGGTGCCAAGCTGGAGTCATTAGCTTGGCACCCCTCACTGCCGCCGACTGATGTGCCCGGCCGCGGCGGGCCGGACACGAGAACCAGTCGCGTCACATTACAGCGGCCATTGCTGGGATGTCAACGCCCTGACATACTTAAATAACACGATACTTCTCTGCGAAACAGGTGCCAATGGATCACCGTGAACAATTTATTTAGGTGCAAGGTAATTGGATACAAATGATATACATCCTTACAAAAGTTGAGTGGCAGTCAAGTTTATGATTTAAATGTTTGTATAGATTGCTAGAACGGCTTACTATCATATACAGTAAACTTTAAACACGCCGATAGCTTGCCAGCGGCCACTGTCGAATGAAACATGTTTACCGACAATGAGTTTGACAATCTGTTCGTATATGTTTTCAAACACGCCGATAGCTTGCCAGCGGCCACTGTCGAATGAAACATGTTTACCGACAATGAGTTTGACAATCTGTTCGTATATGTTTTCAACGAAATAATTTACAACTTTGACTAAGCTTGAGATGCAATAATTAAACATTTATGATATGATGCGCCAGAAAGACATATTTTGGTCATGATGGTTTGCAACTGACGAATGAAGAACGATTTGCATATCTCACGCTGGGGATGATCTTTCGTATTTTTGCAAAACCGTGAACTGAAGAGGTATTTAACGTGTAATTAATGAGGCAGCGTTAATTTACGTGAAGCGGAACACGTCCCGCTGAATCGGCGCCTCCGGCACGTCAGCCCAGTCCGAAATCCATCCCGCCCCGCGGTCCTCGATCATCCTTCCGTCCAGCTCATAACACCATCCATCTCTGTAATCCTTCATGTTTATTATAAAAAAAGAGAAAAGTTCCAGATAAGGATTTCTCAACACGGGCTACAAAACTGCTATTTCAGTTCAAAACCCATGTTGAAGGTGAACTATTTCCTTTAAGTATGATTCGACAACTTTCAAAAAGGTGGGCCAGTCCCTTTAAGGTCACTGGTCATCCACAATTAATTCATAGCTATCACACCTAACACCCCTCATCAGTGGCTACAACCACAGTCGGGGGAAAACTAAAATTCACGCACTCGCGCACATTCACACAATGTTGTTTTGTTGTCAGTTTGAGTTGAACCTGAACACACATGGTTTTCAGAAGCTTGGAGCTTTCTGGATTTTATTCTAGCATATATTATGTCACAAACCTTTACACCGAGACTTCCACAGCCATCAGATGAGGGGATGTAGTCAGAGTTGTTCACTGGTACATATCCTGGAAAATATCATATGGCTGTAATAACAAGTCATTTATTTCATCAAGTACACCAAATATTCACTGGAACTTGACAGCAGTTATTCTTTTGACTACAGAAAGGGCAAAATGGCTCATGATGCTGAATTAGAGCAATGCAAGTGCCCGCTTGCTACCGCAACAAGACACATTGGTTAATTTCCAAGTTGGATAATGCTTAGCTTCGCTGACCAATTGACTATGCACCTCCCATTCCGTTCCCGCCCGTTCCGTTCCCGCCCCGTTCCGTTCCCGTCCCGTTCCCATCTACCGTACCGTACAACAGACCGAAATATTTTGCATACATCCAGCACGCAAGGGCGTAGGCAAGGGGGGGGGGGCAAGGGGTCATGCCCTCCCCCTGGAGGCCAGGCGGGCCCCTCTGGCGACAGAGCGAGGGCCCCCTGGGGCCGAAGACCCCAGTGTTTTGGATGGTGTCAGGCGCCCGCAAAACGCTTTACGTCGCATAAAAGAACGCCCACGAACCTAAAAAAATCGTAACACGAATAAATAACAGCACCTGCTTGTCTGTTAAAGGCAAATATATGTAAATACGTACAAAAGGGCCCCAAGCCAGTGTAGAGGGCCCTCTACCAGCTTGTAAAGGGCCCTGCTGATCTGCAGATTGCCCCCTGCCGGCATTAAGAGGGCCCCTGTCGGTTGTAGAGGGCTCTCTGCCGGCCTTTATAGGGCACTGCCGATCTGTAGAAGGTTCCTGACGATCTGGAGAGGGCCCTCTGCCGGCCTTTAGAGGGCCCTGCCGATCTGTAGAGGGCCTCTGTCGACATTTAGAAGGCCCTGCTGACATGTAGAGGGCCCTCTTCCAGGCTTTATGGGCCCTGTCGATCTGCAGTGTCCCAGCCAATCTGTAGAGGGCCCTCTGCCTGCCTTTATAGGGCCCTTCCAGCATGTAGAGGGCCTTGCCGACTTGTAGAGGGCCCTCTTCCGGCCTTTAGGGGCACTGTCGATCTGCAGTGCCTCAACCAATCTATAGAGGGCTCTCTGCCGGCCTTTAGATGGCCCTGCCGGCCTTTGACCTGCCGATCTGTAGAGGGCCCTCTGCCTTTAGAGGGCCCTGCCGATCTGAAGATGGCCATCTGCCGGCCTTTAGATGCCCCTGCCTATCTGTAGAGGACTCTCTGCTGGCCTTTAGAGGGTCCTGTGGTGGTAGAGGTGGTCTGTCGGTCGAGCGCCGGTGAGGCTCTCGAAGGAAGACCAGTCAAAGTTCTCATTGTTTTTCAGTGTATGCTAGTAACGTCTGAGAGGAGTAAAAGGCTTTGACAATGTAGGCTTTGGCTTTGACTCGAACTCGGGCTGCCACGACCAGGAAAGGTCAGAAGCCCAGCACTCTCCCACTGAGCTACAGGGGCGGACAAATCGCTCGTTTCCGCACTATCGAAGGCTTTTTAATGTTAGTGTCATAATTCCTACCCCAGAATCCAGATCACTGCACAAATGTAGTAACGTCTGAGAGGAGTACAATGCTTTGACAATGTGCGAGTATTAACTAGGTATTGGCTGGGCTCTCAGCCGAACGCCATTGGCTGGAGGAGGCGTTTTTCGCCCTCCCCTCCCCCTGGTTATCTTCCGAACCAATACCAGCAGCGTCGACCTGCAGAGGTGGTCAAAGATCTGGTCTGGACACACATCCGTACAACCACGTTGGCCCGTACTTTTCTGAGCAACCCCCTAGTGGACATCTTCGAATTCTGGAGAAAAAAAAGCATGTAAAGATGTTTCTCATCCTTCTACGATTTTGAATTAGAAGCGCCTTGACGAGACTAACACAATGGCGTAAAAAATAGTTCCTTATCTTCATTAGGTAAAAGGCTATTTGCGAAAAACTGTTTTGCCAAAAAAGTTTGTTATCATTTGATGACCTCTGGAGCCTAAAATACTGACCTGAGCTCAAATTTGAGGACATAAATGGGATTGCATATTTCAAGAGCTTTCCATTGTTTTTCCCGTTTGTTCCTAGCTATCATAGTTCCCGAGATATTTGGGAGTTTCTGGAGCGAAGTTCTAAAACTGGAAAATATGACCTTTGATGACCTCTGGTGACCTCAATATTGACCTGACCTAAAACAAAACTTCGATAGAGCTTGTCTCGAGTTATCTAACGCCGTTTTCCGCTTGTCACTACGTTGCGTGGTTTTCGAGATCTTAGGAGGGGGAATCCTCCCCCCCTCCAGGGAGTGTAATTATCAGAGGTCCCCCAGGGAGCGCGTTAAGATATTACTATCGTGTTGTAGAAACCCCTCGTATCACAATGTGGTGTTTTTTTTAAAGAAAATTTTTAAGCCAACGGTATCCAAAGCTTTCTGTAAATCAAGATATAAGGAACATGTTATTTCGTAAAGATTGTGTTACTTCATCGGACATGTGCGCAATCGGCATGTACGTACTGTTGTTTCTTTAATCCGAACTGAAGAAGATTCAGGATATTATTTTGATTAACCCGCGCCCCGCTGGAGGTGGCAGAATCTGCTCCCCCCCCCCTTCCTGATTTTCTGTCGACGATGTCGACGTCAATCTTTCAGTACCTCATGCTGCATCAATGTTACGTCTTATCACAACATTTCAATGACAATGGTGGAGTACTTTGGGAGATCATTACGTTTTAATCACGTCATGTCATGCCATTTTTGGTGGAAAAACAATACATGTTTGCAAAATCGTAGAAAATCGAGTTTTGAAGCAAATTGCAAATACAAAACGCTGAAAGAAAGTAAATGACATGTTAAAAATGGCTGTGACGGATTTGCCATTTTTTTAGTTTTTGACCCCCCAAATATATATATATATATATATATATATATATATATATATATATATATATATATATATATATATATATATATATATATATATATATATATATATTTGTTCGTTGTCGAAAGTTATTTGTCTTTGTTTTACAACATACCACTAAAGCGCCGTAGTCGGCGTTGAACGAGCGAGCGCGAACGAAATGTATGGTAAATTTTAACTCAATGAGGCAAGTAGTTTCTGAGATACAAAAAAGGGTGAGCACGTGTACACATGCAGAGGCACCCCACCCCTAACTTGTGGGAAGGTGGCGGCTGAGGGGTCCCTAACCACACACCAAATTAGAACACAATCGGCTCAGCCATTCCTGAGATATAGAATAGGGGTGTGCACGCGCGGACGTGCAGAGGCACCCCACCCCTGACTTGTGGAAAGGCAACGTCTGAGAGGTCCCTAACCACACACCAAATTTAAACACAATCGGCTCAGCCGTTCCTGAGATATAGAATAGGGGTGTGCACGTACGCACGTGCAGAGGCACCCCACCCCTGACTTGTGGAAAGGCAACGTCTGAGAGGTCCCTAACCACACACCAAATTTAAACACAATCGGCTCAGCCGTTCTTGAGATATAGAATATGGCTGTGCACGTGCGCACGTGCAGATGCACCCCACCCCTAACTTTGGAAAATTGGCAGCTAAGGGGTCCCTAACCCCACACCAAATTTGCACACAATCGGCTCAGCTGTTGCAGAGTTTTTGCGAGAAAACACTTTTCAACACCTCTCACGCGGCACGTGCCACGCGCAGTGGTAGTCACCCACATGAGTCGGCACTGGTTTCAAACAGGGTAGGTTGGATGGAGCTGCTCAGCAAAGAAGTCCGCTTGTCAATCGGACGTGCGGTTGCAGAGATATGAGCTTCTCAAAAGCGTCGCCACGGGTCGGGCCGGGCCGCTCATATTCAGATTTTCCCCATATACCACGGAAAGACGAGCGAGCGCTTCGCGCTCGCTCGCAACAACATACTGTACTGTTTTAATTATTTGGGCCCCCTTGGCTACGAGGACCCCTCTGATCCAATCCCCCTCCCCTGGGAGAAATTCTGCTTACGCCCCTGCCAGCACGTGGCAATATTGAACAAATATCCTACAGAAGAACTCTAGAAAGTACTTTTCAATTTCGCCAATCTCGTGAGGGGTTTACATTAAATTGTTCGAAATTCCCAGACGGTGTCAATCTGGAATCCGCCAAACGGGAGTGTCATCTCAGTAAAAAACGTTTCTTAAGAAATCTTAAATAAATATTTCATCGAGGCGGTGGTCGCGATGGTCAAGGGTGAGGATGTTCAGGAGGTGCAAGGGGTTCAGATTAAGTTCAGATGATATACTTGAGCCGCCGGGGAAGCTCGGGACATCCCCGCTGTCCACCAACCGTCTCAGCTCTGCAGGGGCGGATCCAGAAAATCTTCAGGGGGGCGGGTCATCAATTGCAGTGGTGCCCCTACCTATACCAAAATCTGAAATGCAACGGATTTGGTTCACTATATTTTGAGGGTGCCCCTATTTCAGTATTTTTTTTTTAATTGACAACGTTTGCTATAGGTATTTGCAATATCAGTCGTACCCTTTCTATCATTTAAAGCGGGGGCGGCGCTGCGCCCTTAAGGCTAGGTAGGCAAGGCAGCATTGGCATACAAACTTAGGTACCCAATAGCCCAATTTTATCGCCATACCTACACCTGAACTGGGTAGGCATTGCGTACCTTGCCTACATGGGAGAACCGCCTCTGATTTAAAGTGCCGCGGATGGTGCTAAAATATATCATTTGCACAGTCCAGGGCGGCCCCAGACAGCTGATGCTGATGAAGAATTGACCAAGAGGGAAGTCGAGGTTCGTGACCAGGGGGAGGGGGTGGAAGTGGAAGCCGTTTTTTACAAGCAGTAAATCGTATGCATGCGATACACTATTATTGCGCCGCGAAGCGGAGCCAACATTTGAGGTTTTGAGCGGGTTGGAGAACTAATTTTTACTATTGGAACCAGCATGCAGGGTCAAAACGAGGAAATATGTCTGGAGCAAAAGGTGGGGGTCAAAAGACATGTTGCCCCCCCCCCCCCATTAAGGCCAAAGGTGGGGCGATGGCCCCCATATCCTCCCCCATGCGGCCGCCAGTGTGTACAGTCTATATTAGACCCTTTTGTACTGGAAAAGAACACTGATTGATTTGCGCCGCGTAGCGGATTTTTGTTTATTTTTGTTTTTGTCTGGATAACTAGGCCCTAACAAATTGAAAGGTTCTATAATATATATGTATCAGCCCAGGGGGGCCTCAGGGCCTCTCGAGTCTGATACGTTGCTGCCTCTGGTATAAAGGCACGTTGGTGCCCCTTCATAGCCCAAGGGACGGAAGGCATGAAGGGACATTTTTTGGCATAATTTAGCAATTTTAATTTAGCATCATTTCGCGATTTTGTATCTCTCCAGCGACAAATGCTTGTGATTTCATGGCGGCACCAGACTATTGTCTTCCCTCCTGGATTCAAGGAGGCACGGTGCGCCGGTGTCTTGCCTCGCCACACAGTGTCGCCTACCGGCACGGTGGTGCCCCTGGAACACCGGCGCCGTCGTGGCCCTGGTACGCCGGCGCGGTAGTGGCATTGGTACACCAGCGTGGTGGTGCCCCTGGTACACCGGCGTGGTGGTGCCACTGGTGCACCGGCACGGTGGTTCCCCTGGCACACCGGCGCGGTGGTGCCCCTGGTACACTGGCGTGGTGGTGCCCCTGGTACACCGGCGCGGTGGTGCCCTTGGTTCAAAGAACACTGAATTATTTGCGCCGCGTAGCGGCGCTGATTTTTTGGGTTATTCTGGTGGTGCCCCCAAGGTGCGGTGGTGCCCCACGGCCCAGTGGTGCCCCGTGGCGCGGTGGTGCCCTTGGTTCAAAGAACACTGAATGCGGCGCGGATTTCTTTGCTTTATTTTGGTGGTGCCCCTGACCCCCGGCACGGTGGTGCCCCCACGGCGCGATGGTGCCGCCATGGCCCAAGGGGGGGGGGGGGTCATGCCCCCGTGATCCCCCCCCTCCTGGATCCACCACTGCAGCTCTGCACGTTGCCCGATCTTGGCGACTGCTGTATCAACAAACAGTGCAGCACAGAGCAATGGCCAAGCCAGATTGCGGGCGCCAAAGCTAGTGGTACCAGTGGTATCTACCCGCTTCCTACCAAGTACCATAACACGACAATTTCCAAGTTACCGATGGTACTGAACTGATACTGAAAACTGCTGGTATATGGCATACTAAACTTCCAGAAAGCATCCTTGCGTACGTCTGTTTGCTGTTTTTCCTTCCAAGGTGGGACAGCAAATTAGTTTGCTGTGAATGATACCATGACTCAGGGCTGCGGAGTCGGAGTCAGAGTCGCAAAAATCTTATTGACTCCGACTCCGACCCGGAGTAGGAGTTGACATTTTGGCAATTGGCGATTACTTTGGTCGGTAGAATAATTGTCGGCATAGGTTCATTAACTTTACACCCCTTTCGAAAAAAGAGTGGACAATGAAACCTATAGTTTACTCATACTAGAAGGCCTGACATTTATATGGGCATTTATTTATATAGCCAGCTAATTTATATAGCCATACGTTCGATGCCCATTAACCGGTCCGATGTAGGTATTTATTTTAATAAAACCATTTATTTGTATAGCCATATATTTATATAACATTTATTTATATAGCCAGCTAATTTACATAGCCAGCCAATATGTCCAGTGCCCATTAACCGGTCGGATTTATATATTAATAAACATTTATTTTTATAGCCCGCTAATTTATATTTTAATATTTGATATCCCGTTTTAGAAAAAGTCCGGGCGCCTGCCGTAATCGAACCCGCTTCACTCACTTAATAATCAGCGACGCTACCAACTGCACCACCGACGCATACTGTTGAGCGTCCATTGTTAAAGTGTTAATCAATATTTTAGGTTTGTATTCCTCATAACTTAACTATTAGCCGGTGGCGGAATATTTTAGGTGGATAGCATATGACACATTTATCTATATAGTCAGCTAATATATATATATATATATATATATATATATATATATATATATATATATATATATATATATATATATATATATATATATATATATATATATATATATATATATATATATATATATATATATATATATATATATATATATATATATATATATATATATATATATATATATATATATATATATATATATATATATATATATATATATATATATATATATATATATATATATATATATATATATATATATATATATATATATATATATATATATATATATATATATATATATATATATATATATATATATATATATATATATATATATATATATATATATATATATATATATATATATATATATATATATATATATATATATATATATATATATATATATATATATATATATATATATATATATATATATATATATATATATATATATATATATATATATATATATATATATAGCCAGCCAATTCATTCGCTGCCCATTTCCCGGTCCGATTTATATGTTATGAAAGACGCCCGCTGTCGGCCGTGGGAACTCACACGCTCGCCGGCCAAGGTCACTGGCCGTCAGCTAGCGCCTCTGACGGCGGACGGCAAACTAATCCCGGCCGCCGTCGTCGCCTGGCGAGTCCCGGCGAGTCCGCGTCTTGGTGTCAGGAATTATTCACGTTTGTCTTCATCATAAGTTATCTATTAGCTAGAAGCGAAATATTTTGGGTGGATAGTGATCAGTAAAGTCGGCGCTATCCGGGTGTATTTTGTTTTTTTTGGTTAAAATCGCCTTCGTGTTATTCTTTTCGGTGTTGGGAAGAATAGCATGGTCACAAAATATTGCAAAAGTATTGCAACGCCTGTCAGCCTGCCTAAATATTACTCAAACAGCTTTGTGTTACAGATATAATTTAAAGAGGGTACCTTCGCCTGACAAGTGGTGAAGTCTCATTGTTCTATGTCCAAGAGTTTCCGAGTACCGATTTAAATGCTGAAAATGCCGTTTTTTATGTAAGTGGTCACAACTTTCGACTTGAAAGTGAACTTGAATTTTCGGCTTTGCTCTGAACGACATGTGACACGCCCGGCCAATATACTCTCTATCGGATCGTGTTTATCGCATGTCGCTGCGACCCTCAGTTGCCGAGTTATCTACCCGGGATCTACGCGCGTTTGGACGTTTTCGTCGATTTGTGAATTTGGCCGTTTCCAATGTTAAACCAACGACGCAGTTGTCGCAGACACAGCGGCCGACACGTATGTCGGATCTTGTTGACATTTTAATATGATGGTGCGCCTCTACCACCGGACCTGCGTGGCAAATTTCACGCACCTAGCTGCAACGGTTGTCGAGTTATTAGCCGATTTGTGTATGACCGTTACGTTATTTGATTTCCACGTACGTACGACGCACGCACGCACGAACATCCTATAATTAATAATATAAGATAAGATAGCGGTAGATTTCCGCCTGATGAAGATAGCGCAATAATTTTAACGACATCTGATGATAATTGGGGTTTGGGACGCACCGACACTTACGGTCACACGACGCCCATTTTAACGTCATTGTGCTCGTTTCGTCAAGGAGATTCGAATCATACCATGGTGACAAGGTTACCTAAGTCAAATTCAAAATTTGACCTCAGATCAAGGTAATTCAAGGTCATGTGGTGAACCAGGTATGTCTTGCTGCACCATTGACCTATATAAGTATAGACGAACTACTCTAGCTGTTGCGCCGCCCGGCAGCCGTTCCCGATTGAAGCGACACTAGCGTTGCA
Organism: Chirona hameri; assembly: GCA_036785665.1. Lineage (NCBI taxonomy): Eukaryota > Metazoa > Arthropoda > Thecostraca > Balanomorpha > Balanidae > Chirona > Chirona hameri. The sequence goes on along the minus strand of JAXIVJ010000208.1, from coordinate 94,674 downwards.
GCGGAGAGGGCATGAGTTAGCGCGGCAATGCTTTTGCTATGGCGGAGGGGCGATATTTGACCATAAACACCGTGAACGTTCAGGCTGAATATTTGTATTCCATGTTATTCATTATGAATGTCTCTACGTCCTCAAACCCTTTCCAGTGCGCTCCCTCACGCGGTTTGTGAGTTACAGGCCGGCAAATATCGCCATTCCGCCATAGCAAAAGCATTGCCGCGCTAACTCAATCCCTTCTCCGCTGCGGCGCTAGTGTCGCCTAGGGGGAACGGCTGCCGGGCGGAGTAGTTCGTCTATACCTATATATGTCTAATGTCAATGTGCTGCGCAATGTCGGACGCGTCTCAACGAGACATACAAATTGGTGCCGGTCTCACGTTCCTATCTTCATTGTATGCTATCCAAGAGTTATTGGCAAAGAAGTGCTGGTTACTTCAGATGACCTCACTCGATTTTGTAGGAGTCACTGAGCAATAATTGTTTTTGGGTCATGAATGAGCTATAATAACATAATCTTAAAATAATTATTTTGATCTAATGCATATCCTCGGATACGAAAACATTTGTATATTTTCTCGTTTACCTATAATGGGAAGGTCACGATACTGACCTGACCTTAGGTCACCGATATAAAACAAATCCGAGATAGCAGGGTAGTAGGTTTTTTAGTGGCTTCAACTTACGTTACTCGCCTTGCGAGGAAAGCGGCAGATCCTAACTAAGCCGCACAAAACCGGCTCATTGCCCTAGGTCCGGTGGCCACTTGAGATTTAAGCATGGGAAAACCATACATATGCAATGTAATATAAATGGAGATAGGCAGTGGAACGCTGAAGGGAACAGTTGATAAAAGACGTCGGCGATGGAGGACCACGACGAGGTCCGGCGAACCTGGGAGCGCACCAGAACCCCAGGAATTCGCTGTGCATACCAGCGTCGGCGCAACACCGTGAAGAGCCAGCTCACTCGTGCCCGTCGCGACTTCCTGTGTGACTCTTTTATCTGACAGACAATCTTTTTGGAGTCGTCTGACAAGTGTTGCTGTCTAACCATCACGGGGTCCCGCTTAGGGTGACGATGGCGTCAGTGACCGAGCTGACGCATTCAACGAGCATTTTGCGTCCGTGGGGTCACACATCGCCGCGGAAGTGGGGCGCACCACCGTTTCGGGCTCGCACGGACCGAGGCCTCCCCGTGTGTGCTCATCAGCCCTCGCACTACGCCCTGTAACCCTGCCAGAACTCTTGAAGGCCATTAAACGTATGAGCTCGTCAAGGGCAGTCGGTATCGATGGCGTCCCTCTCCATGCAGTGAAAGTGTTTTGCTGTTATAGGGCTTCACCTTCTTAACCCTCGCCCTACGGGGGGGGGGGGCTGACAGGCCCCCCCCCCCTGAGGTTTTTCTTGAATAACTTTTGACACATGGCATGACACCTTGCTGAAATGTTTGGTAGCTGAGTTTACAACAATTATACGTAGGCTGTAAAAATTAATTGCAATTGGTCAAGAAGTTTGGGAGATAATAATGTTTTGATGACGTCATGTTTTTTAAAAAATGAGAAATATTGGAAAAATCGTAGAGAACAGAGTTTTAAAGCAAATTGCAAACGCAATTCATCAAAGATGCAAAATGGCATTCTCTTTAAAATGGCAATCTTTTATTTGCAAAATTTTGGGTTTTTGACCCCTAATTTTTTTTTAAATGAAAAATCCCCACAAAATCAAAATTTTCAACGATATTAGAAAAACCGGAATATATGTGAGAGAACTGAGTATGGGCAATATATATACCCATACCAAATTTCAAAGCAATATCTTCATTTTTGACTGAGTGATGGCTTCCTAAGTGTAAGAAACACTTAGGAAGTCATTTTTCATTTTTTTAATAACTTTTTTTTTAACATTTTTGGACAAGATACGAACAAATTATTAACTTTTTCGTATTTCTGAGCCAAAACTGGTCTAGGAACATGCCTTTTTATTTACGTTTATCAATTTCTAATTTGTAGGTTTCTGAAGAGCAAAATCGCTGTTCTGGACGTGGTAAATCCAGGTCATTCACTTGACCTGGAAGGTCACCCGTTGACCTGAAACCTACACATCGCATACTGTTAGATTCCTCTCATGTCAGGCAACATGCTGGTTCTTACCGCATTGCTCTAAGTTGCTTGGTTTGGAAGTTAACAGGGGGGCCTGTCAGGCCCCCCCGTAGGGCGAAGGTGAAAAAAGCTCCCATAGGGCGAGGGTTAACATCGTCAACAAATCTGTAACCACATGCACGTTTCCTAATGCCTGGAAAATAGCTCGCGTTGTACCTATTCACAAGTCTGGAGACCGATCTGATTTGAATAACTTCCGGCCTATCCCTATCCTGTCTGTTTTGTCAACAATCACGGAAAAGGCTGTCTGCATGCAACTTACGTCATACCTACAGGAAAACCATATACTGTCTCAATTTCAATATGCTTACCGACCCTGTCATTCCGCAGAGGACGCCCTGATCGACGCTGCGGAGTGGATCTCAAAGATTTTCGACACAGGTGAAATAAGGTCGTTGACGACGCTCGACTTAACCCTATTCCTGTCCGGGGGGGGGGGGGCGAATCGGCCCCTCCGGAGGTTTTTTCGTGTGCTGCACGTTCATTATTAAAGCCAAGGTCTCTAAACTTTCTGACTTGTCCTATATTTTCATTGCGCATCTGATGGTGTACTTCAAAAACTGCTTCATAAGCGGATCCAGGAGCACTTTTTGGGAGGCATGTACGGGCGTTTTTGATACTAAAGGTTTACATGGTTAAACACTCGTGGAGGATTTATTGTTTCTGCAGAATGCAAGCAAAAAGAGGTACTAGAAGACAATTGCAAGGGCTTTCATATGGCTATCTCGAATTGTCAAAATTTTGATTTTGAAATTTCGAAATTTCGATATTTTTTGTTTTCACATATATTTACAATTTTCATTTTTCGAAATATCAAAAAATCACTGACACGTTCCCGAGATATGATGCCAGTATATGTACACAAAATAATTCAAGTCGATATCTTGATAACTAATAAAGTTATAACCCAAAAACTGCCGGAAGTTCGTGCTAACCACGATGGGTTGATTTCCGCTTCCGCTAATATCTCAATAACTACGAAACGCAGCGACAAGCGGAATGCTTGTCGCTGCGAATTGTTTTTGATGGAATGAATGGTGAAGTAGCGCCGACCCGGAAAGAGTGCCCAGTCACCATTTCCGCAGTCACCTCAAGGTCATCCGCGGATACGAACATTTTTGGCAATAACTCTTGATATGATATAGATAGAGAGCTGAAACTGGTACCAATGTGTTTGTTTGGTCAATACGCGTCTTCTAATATGAAACATGACCTACTTTGGCCACCTTGACCTTGACCATAACCTTGACCTAAGGCGAAATTGTCAAATTGACCTTTCCACGACAAACTTGATATATTTCGATGCGTCTTGACGAGTGAAACACGATAGTGGCAAACATATTGTTATATCTTTCATAGGTAAAAAGCTATTCTTAAAAACATATCATGAGCATTTCGGTACATTTGACCTCGTTTGACCTTGAAGATATTGACCCAAGGTCATGCAAATTACAAAAAAGAGAGTTCCCTGTGGGTCCTTCCTACCCACCAAATTTCGTTATTGTAGCTCTCATAGGAGCCGAGATCTCAGGAGGAAGGGGCCGAATCGGCCCCTCCCGGACAGATTTAGCGTAAAAAAGCCGGACAGGAATAGGGTTAAGTAAAGTTTTTGACAGCGTCGATCATGGCGTCCTCCTGGACAAGCTAGAATGGTACGGGGTGTGCTCAGACTGGTTCCGCAGCTATCTGCGAGACCGGAAACAGATGGTAGCGGGCAGATCAGACCTGATTCTCCCATTGACCCACGGCGTCGCCAGGGCTCCATAGTCGGACCCATCCTCTTCCTTATCTTCATCAACGACATGTCCGCATTCCTTCCCCATGGCCGACTCCTGTCCTATGCCGATGACACTCAACTCCTGGATCACTCCCCTCTCGATGTCATCAACTTATCACACCTGAAGGCCCGCGTCGAGGAGTCTATCATACACCTTCAAGATTGGTTTCTGTCCAACAGTCTCACAATGAACCCTGACAAGACCCATTTCATCATCTTCGGCACCAAATCTTCAATAAAAAAGACATCGAGCTTCCACATCACCTTATCACGCTCACGCATTCCACCATGTCCCACCGTAAAGGTCCTGGGCATGGTCCTGGACCAAGGTCTGACCTGGGAGCCACATATATCGACGGTGGTTCGCAAGTGCAACGCTATCCTTATATCCCTCTACACAATTCGCCACTATTTCACACCCAAAGCCCTTGAGCTCCTGGTACAGGTTCACGTTTTCCCCCACATTCTGTACTGTCTGTCTGATGCACTGCTAGGTAGTTGGTAATGTGGCGACGGTTATTTGTCAAAGCGGCACAACCAACCAGAATGTGATCAACTGCCAATCGCATGTTGCACGACTCGCAGTTAGGTGGTCTGGTTCGATCGAATTGGTGGCTGTGGGTGAGACGGATGCGTCCGCATCTCAGCCGCACCAGGACTACCTCGCGTTCTCTAGTATGCTGTGAACATGCACTCCACGGTTGCAGTTTGGGTTTTATTCTGTACATGCGGTTGGCATGAGACTGATCCCACTGGCGCTGTAGATACTCTGTAAACCGGACTCTCGTCAGGTGAAGAACATCCCCTAGCGGCAGTGGCTCAGTCATTGGGACGGCCAGCGCGGCGCCTTCTTTCGCAAGCGAGTCTGCCAGAACATTGCCTGCAATACCAGCGTCCTGGTATCCATAGAAATGTCACATGTTGGTCTTCGAATAGTGATAAGACTAGTTTATGGATGTCGTACACTCCTGTGTGATTGCAGTCGCCTGTTCTCTGAAGTGCCTGCAGTGAGGATTTGGAATCAGTGCATAGCGTTGCCTGAAGAATGTGATTTGCTAGGATATGGAGTAAGACTCTTTTGATTGCGGAAACTTCGGAGGAGAAAACCGTGCTGAAATCCCGTGGCCGTGCAGTGAACCTGAAATCAGGTCCAGTTGCAGCGGAGCCAGCCTGGTTGTCATGTGCTGAGCCGTCGGTGTAATAGGACACGGAATCATCATTCGTGTCCCTGTATTCTAGGAAGGCGACTTGGACCTCTATAGGGGAGAGATCTGATTTATAAGATGTGATTAGGTACACTATGGAGAGATCGTTGAAGAGCCAGCAAGGAGTTAGTGGATCACTCTGGGCTATGCTTATGCACAGGATGTTGAAGGCTTGCTGCGCTTGCTTGACGGCATCAGCCAGGGAACATGACCTGCGCAGCGGTCGCCGTGTGGGTGGTGCACCAGGTTCCATTGCTGCTATCGCCACATGGTTGGGTATACCCTTGGCCTTGTAATAATATCGGAGAAGCAGGAACAGACGACGATCTGCCAGCGCAGGTAGGTATGTACCTATCTGCACGCAGGGCGAGGGTTGGCGAGGTTCGGAAGGCCCCGGTAATTAGGCGTTGACATCTTGACTGGATAGTTTCCAGGCGTTTGCGTAAGGTTAGTGAGATGGTAATACATAAGTGGCAGTTATACTCTAAAACCGATCGGATGATCCCTTTGTAGAGGACCGTTAGTGTTCTCCGATCTGCCCCCCACTTGGAGCCGGAGGCGTCGAAGAACATTCAGCCTTTTGAAGCAGCGGGTTCGGACGTCGTCGATGTGGGCATGGAAAGTCATAAAAGACATAAAGACATAAAAGAAAAGTGCAACAAAGAGCCTCTTGGGCCCATCCGAGGTTGCACCCCCCCCCCCCATCCCCCCCCCCCTCCACCAGTCTCGCCCCTTCAAATCACCTTACTCTACCTGCATAAAAGAAGGCTAATCCCACGAGTATTTATGAACTAATCCCTTCTCTGTAAAGTATTTATCTAATCTAATTTTGAAGGAAGCAAGTGTCACTGCATCAGCGACATCCCCTGGTAGCATATTCCAATGTCCTACAACCCTTCTACTGAAAAATGACTGTCGTAGCCTAGTCCTACTTTGTTTCATAATGAGTTTATGCTGATGACCTCTACCTCGATTTTCCCTATTGAACTCAAACATACCCTTTAAATATCCAGAATGCTGACTATTTACAAATTTGAAGACTTCAATTAGATCTCCTCTTAGCCTTCTATATCTAAGTGAAAACATACCCAATTTCCTTAATCTATCTTCATAAGGTAAACTACCAAGACAATTAATCATTTTTGTTGCCCTTTTTTGAAGTCAAACGAGAATGGAGAGTAATTCCCAAGAATTTGTGAGACCAAAGGAATGGAATTGGGATATTGTTTATTTGCGAAGAGTGAACCAGAGATGGAATAGTTCCTCGCTTGAAGACAAGCATGGCAGACTTCGCGGCGGAGAGAAAGAATCCCCACTCCAAACACCACTTGACGCAATGGTCAACAGCTTTCTGCATTTCCGGGAAGGAGTCCTTACAATCTTTGTGAGAACCTCGCTTGTGCATTTAACTGTGTTTAAAACAAACTTGACTTTTTAAATGTTGTTTAGATTTCCTTAAAAATCAGAAAACATGTTAATTTGCAGTCGATTTCAGTCGTTTCGGGGCATAACACGATGCCCCATCCGCCCTTCAGCACTCCCAATGCTTTTTGGAAATCCACAACCCTGACTGGTAGACTTGGTTGCCGGAGGCGATGCGGCGGAGAGCGGCACACTGAGTGGCCAGCTGTAAGACAGCGCAGTATCCGGGAGCAGTAGCGGCTCCAGCGAAGATGAGCTGGAACGAGCTGGGGCCCAGCTGCTGCGAGCTGGGCCGGCGCCGGCTGGAGCGGCTGGCTGCGCTCGCCGCTCGGTGCCTGTTTCGCGGGTTCCGCCGCCTGCAGGCGAGCGCGACTGGGCTGGACGCGCGGCCGCGCCCGTGCTCGATCGGGCGGCGTAGCATTGTTCAAAGACGTAGGAACGTCACGAAAAGTATGTGTGTGGGGGGGGGGGGGCAGTGAAACTGTAATCTCGTTTTGAGAACCCAACCCCCTGTGCAAAATTTATTTGCAGATTTGGGCTGTTCTCGTCTTGGCGAACCTTTTGCCATCAAAAACTTTTCTCACCAAGCAAAAATAAAGATGTTAGCCACACAAATGGCTGAAAAGTGAGGGGACCATGCCCCCCCCCCCCTCCCCGGTTCCTATGCCCATGACATTGTTCTCCATACTGTTTTGAATAAAGATAAACAAACAATAGATGGCATTGCAGATATTGCTTTCCAGCATGTGGTTGGATAACAGCTATAGGCCGGAGTCAGAGTCTGAGTCAATTTTTGCAGGCCGGAGTCATGGTTGTAGTTGCTAAAATGCTGTGACTCTGCAGCCCTGAATGCAGGCGTCTTGAAGATGCCTGCCCATCATCAGACAACTCTTATGTATTGCAACAGAATGAAAGTATCAGACACATGCATTAAAACAGCAACAGGCACATTATCAATTCATTCATTCATAGGTGCCATATAACTATATTGTTGCAGCGCCCTTAAAGGGAGTGTGCCTACTCACATCGCTTAGTTGGGGTTATTGACACTGGTCTATAGAACACAATTTTCTGAATTGAACCAATACTTCATTTCTCCAGATTCACCCTAGTTGCTGAGATATTCAAAGACTCCAGGAATTTGCTTGGGAGCAAAAAGTTATCGGGTAGACTCCAGAGGGCTTCCGCTACTAGAAGCACTGCAACTATCGATTAAGCTGCTAGCATATTGTTAGCGCCGGCCAATAGCAATTCAACAAAACAGCTTGTGCACGCTGATAGCAGCAGCTGAACAGCAACTGGACTGCCATCATGTTTTCCGATGATGGCCATTTTGATGATGGCTGATGACCATTTTTTGAAGAAGATATCAATTTAGAGCTACGAAACTTGCACATAATAAAGTTCACAGTGGCAAGAACGTGCTGTGCAAAACTTGTCTTTCTATCTTGCATGATGTGACCGTAATTGTATTGTCTTATGTGCGCCGTTTTACATAACATCACCATAGTGGCGATCGTTTTATAGATATCGAAACAAAAATAAACAAAAAACAATGTAAGTGAAAATTCAACTAAACTAAATTCCAGATGTGAATTTCATCATATACAACAATCAAACCAACAGCTACTTACCGTATGAAAAATATTTTTGACATTCCAAAACAGTAGGCACACTCCCTTTAAAGGAAATAGTTCACCTTCAAAAAAAATTCAGCACCCAATTTTATTATATTTTGTAATGGTTTCTTCTTTTTTCTTTTCAAAAATGGTCCTACATCTCACCAATTCAGGACTGAAGGTTGTAAATTATTAATTTTATGGTGTGCGTTATTGGTCTGTGCATGCTCCATGCAGTCCTGGTACTTTCATACGATACAGTATATCGTATATGCACCGCCTTTCTTCGCCAAAAAGTCAAATATCTTCGTCTGGAGTCTTTTCAGCCAAGAAAAGTTACAGATAGGGAGTTCTCAACATGGGCTACAAAGCTGCTATTTCAGTTCAAAACCTCATGTTGAAGGTGAACTATTTCCTTTAAAGGGAATAGGTCACCTTGAATGTTGCCTTGAAATTTTGCTATATGGGGTATTTCAAGCTGAAAAAACGAATATGGCATTTGTTTGGACAATAGATGGATATCTGTCAAAAATGGGCATATTTCTCTTTTCTCCTTTAGGGTCATAAAAAACTTCTCTACAATTATGTGATGCATATGGTAGCTTGGATATGGAAACTATTACACACAATAACTACAGACTTTAAACATATATATGCAGGCTGCTTGTAACATAAACAACTGTTGTGAGGACCCAACACAAGTTTTGGGAAAGGAAACTTCTAAAAGGGGCCCACTAGTCCTGTCAAAATTACTTAGTGTAGCAAGGTAATTATTTCACCACAACCTGTTTTCTATCTGCTCTACAAATCTGCTATCTCAGTTTGTGTCTCCAAATTTAACTATTTGGGTGGGAAATGACACCCAAATTTGAATTATTTTCCACTCTCACTCCCCATTTTAGGAGTGAATTTTCAACTCCCAAATTATGAATTGTGATATTGATTCTGACATAAATATTGACTAAAAGTACACAATTTCAACAAAAACTACTGCCTTTTATATTCAAATATTGAGAAATCAATATTGTACCATTTTTTTACACAATTTTCCAATCATCTTTTTTGGCTTGAATTTTCCACTCTCAACACCAAAGCAAAATATAACTTTGGGAACTGCAGTTCAAAACCCCATGTTAAAGGTGAACTATTCTCTGTAAGCCCCAATCATCATCACAATCAATTCATTCAGAATATCTTGTCAACAAGACAACATAACAATAACACCCGACTGATTGTATTGACAGGAAGATATCATTAATAACCCATGGTGCCTGGATTAGCTCACAAATACTGATATCCATATATAAATAAACTTACCCAGATTACATTTGAAGTCACAATCCTCGTCAATGGTTGAATCTACAAATTCTTGAATGAAGTGCCATGCATCCATAACTTTAATGGCTCCATTTCCAATATCATTCATAAATGAGCCCACATCTTGCACAGCTTCTTTTAAATTATCAAAGAAAGAAGCCGCCTCGACCTCATTTGAAATTGATGCCAATAACATACAATTAACAACAAATATAAGTATGCCCGACTTCATCATGGCCAGGGTGAGGGGTGTACTCCAGGGGGGTGTCATCCCAGGATTGCCCATGTATCGGCTACCGAGCGACTCAGGATTAGCGACGACGTCACTGGTGCAGTGGGCCAGTCGTGGCCAGCCCCATCGCCGCAGCTGCGGTTTCGAGCGTTTTGCGGTCTTTTGACGGGTGTTGACGAGAGCGACAATTTGAAGTCGTCGCCGTTAGATAAGTAAGTTATGTTGCAAGTCTATATTTTGATCTGTTTTTTCTTTCTTTTTTAGCATATCTTGAACATTAAGCCAAAACAATGTCATTTGCAACATTTCCAAGTACAAGGTATGACCGCCTCACCCCTCAGCCAGACTAGAGCAGCGTATGGCCGTCTCGCCCCTCAGCCAGACCGGGGCAGCGTACGGCCGTCTCGCTCCTCAGCCGGGCCGGGGCAGCGTATGGCCGTCTCCTCCCTCAGCCGGACCGGGGCTGAGGGAGGGCATGACCGTCTCATCCCTCAGTCGGACCGGGGCAGCGAACGGCCGTCTCGCACATTAGCCGGACCGGGGCAACGTACGACCGTCTCACCTCTCAGCCAGACCGGGGCAGCGTATGGCCGTCTCGCCCCTCAGCCGGACCGGTGCAGCGTATGCCTGTCTCGCCCTTCAGCCAGACCGGAGCAGCGTATGGCCGTCTCACTCCTCAGCCAGACCGGGGCAGCGAACGGCCGTCTCGCTCATCAGCCGGATCGGGACAACGTACGGCCGTCACCCCTCAGAAGGACCGGGACAGCGTACGGCCGTCTCTCCCCTCAGCAGGACCGATGCAGCATATGGACGTCTCGACTAGAGATGCAAACATTTCCCAAAAAAACAGGAAACGGCTCGCACCGCCACCGCTCATGCATGAGTTGGGACCGGCATCAAGTCCGGCCACATGTGGCAGCACCCACCAGGCCCGGCACTCGGCAGCTAGCAATCTGCATGTATACTTCATTCTACACTTAAAATCTTTTAACAGGAATATTTATAGTTTGCAATGTGCATTTTGCACCATTTTAACACACAATGGCGTCTAGATGCCAAACTATCATATGTAAGGTGAAACGAATTTGACCATGTTAATCTACGCCTGAAACTCTATCAAGACACTGATTTGCATGGCATTCGAAGGGGTACCTCAAAATTTGAATCTGTCGCTGGCGGGCTCTATTGGCGTTTAGATGCCAAACTATCATAGGCAGGGTGAAACGGATCTCACAATGTTATTCTACGCCTGAAGCTATATCTGGACACCGATTTTCATGGAATTCGAAGGGGTCCGCCAAAATTCGAATATGTCGGTGGCGGACTCTATTTGCGTCTAGATGGTAAACTATCATATATAGTGTAAAACAGATTTAACCATGTTTATCTACGCCTGAAGATCTATCTGGATATCGATTTTCATGGAATTCGAAGATGTCCGCCAAAATTCGAACCTGTCGCTGGCGGACTCTATTGGCGTCTATATGCCAAACTATCATATGTAGGGCGAAACGGAATGCACCATTTTAATCTACGCTTAAATCTCTGTCAGGTCATCAATTTTCATATAATTCAAAGGGGTCCGCAAAATTCGAATCTGTCGCTGGCGGACTCTATTGGCGTCTAGATTCCAAACTATCATATGTGGGGTGAAACGGATTTGACCATGTGAATCTACGCCTGAAACTCTATCCGGACGCCGATTTTCATGGAAATCGAAGGGGTCCGCTAAAACTCAAATACTCTATTTGGCGCCTAGACACAAAACTGTCCTATGCAGGGTGGAACGGATTTAACCACGTTCATCTACGCTTAAAACTCAATCTGGACACCGATTTTCATGAAAATCGAAGGGGTCCGCCAAAACTCGATTATGTCGCTGGCGGACTCTATTTTCGTCTAGACGCCAAACTATCATATGAAGGGTAAAACGGGTTTAACCATGTTAATCTACGCCTGGAACTCTATCTGGACACCGATGTTCATTTAATTCGTAGGGGTCCGCCAAAATTCGAATCTGTCGCTGGCGGACTCTCGCCTTACATATGACAGTTTGACATCTACATGCCAAACTGTCATATGTAAGGTGAAACAGATTTCCCCATGCTAATCTACGCCTGAAGCTCTATCTGAACACCGATTTTCATAGAATTCGAAGGGGTCCGCCAAAATTCGAATATGTCGTGGGCGGAATCTATTGGTCTAGATGCCAAACTATCATGTGTAGGGTAAAAAAGATTAAACCATAATAGTCTACGCCTAAAGCTCTATCTGGACACCCATTTTTATGGAATTCGAAGGGGTCCGACAAAATTCGAATCTGTCGTTGGAGGACTCTATTGGCGTATATATGCCAAACTATCATATGTAGAGTGAAACAGAATGCACCATCTCAAGATACGCCTAAATATCTGTCAGGACACCAATTTTCATGAAATTCAAAGGGGTCCGCCAAAATTCGAATATGTCGCTGGCGGTCTCTTTTGGCGTCTAGATGCCAAACTGTCATATGTATGATGAAACAGATTTCACCATGTTAATCTACGGCTGAAACTCTATCTGGGCACCGATTTGCATGGTATTAGAAGGGGTCCGCCAAATTCGAATATGTCGCTGGCGTCCGCCAGTATTGTATTGGCCTTTTGGTAATTTGGCATCTAGTTGACAAATTATCATAAGTAGGGTAAAAAAGTTTTAAACATCTTAATCTACGGCTGAAACTCTATCTGGACACCGATTTTCGTGGAATTCGAATGGGTCCGCAAAAATTCGAATCTGTCACTGGCGGACTCTATTGGCTTCTAAATGCCAAACTGTCATATGTAGGGTGAAACAGATTTCACCATGTTAATCTACGCCTGAAACTCTAATTTAGACAATGATTTGTATGGCATTCGAAGGGGTCCCTCAAAATTATAATCTGTCGCTGGCGGAATATGTTGGCGTCTAGATGCCAAACTATCATATACAGGGTGAAACGAACTTGACCATGTTAATCTACGCCTGCAACTCTACCTAGACACTCAAAATTTGAATATGTCGCTGGCGGGCTCTATTGACGTTTAGATGCCAAACTATCATAGGTAGAAAATGGATAGGTGAAACGGATTTCACGATGTTATTCTACGCCTGATATTCTATCTGGACATTGATTTGGATGGAATTCGAAGGAGTCCGCCAAAATTCGAATCTGTCGCTGGCGGAATCTATTGGCGTCTAGATGCCAAACTATCATATGTAGAGTGAAACGCATTTAACCATGTTAATCTACGCCTGAAGTTATATTTGGACACCGATTTTTCAAGGAATTCGAAGGGGTCCGCCAAAATTCGAATCTGTCGCTGGCGGACTCTATTGGCGTCTAAATGCCAAACTATCATATGTAGGGTGAAACAGCTTACACTGTTAATCTACGCCAGCAGTTCTATCTGGGCACCGATTTTTATTGAATTCGGAGGGGTCCACCAAAACTCGAATCTGTTGCTGGCGGACTCTATTGGCGTCTAGATGTCAACCTATCATATGTAGGGTGAAACTAATTTGACCATGTTAATCTACGCCTGAAGGTCTATATGGACTCCGATTTTCATGCAATTCGAAGGGGTCCGCCAAAATTCGAATATGTCGCTGGCGGACTCTAAAGGCGTCTAGATGGTAAACTATCATGTGTAGGTTAAAACGGGTTGAACCATGTTTATATACGCCTGAAAATCTATCTAGACACAGATTTTCATGGAATTCGAAGGGTCCGCCAAAATTCGAATCTGTCGCTGGTGGGCTCTATTGGCGTCTAGATTCCAAACTATCATATGTAGGGTGAAACGGATTTCACGATGTTAATTTACGCCTGATATTCTATATGGACGTTGATTTTCATTGAATTCGAAGGGGTCCGCCAAAATTCGAATATGTTGCTGGCGGACTCTATTGGCATCTAGATGCCAAACTGTCATAGGCAGCGTGAAAAAGATTTCCCCATGCTAATCTACGCATAAAGCTCTATCTGAACACCGATTTTCGAAGAATTCGAAGGGGTCCGCCAAAATTCGAATCTGTCGCTGGCGGAATCTATTGGCGTCTAGATGCCAAACTATCCTATGCAGGGTGAAACAGATTTAACCATAATAATCTACGCCTAAAGCTCTATCTGGACACCCATTTTTATGGAATTCGAAGGGGTCCGACAAAATTGGAATATGTTGCTGGCGACTCTATTGGCGTCTATATGTCAAACTATCATATGTAGGGTGAAACAGATTGCACCACCTTAATCTACGCCTAAATCTCTGTCAGGACACCAATTTTGATGGAATTCGAAGGAGTCCTTCAAAATTCGAATATGTTGCTGGCGACTCTATTGGCGTCTAGATGCCAAACTATCATATGTAGGGTGAAACAGATTTCACCATATTAATGTACGCCTGAAGCTCTATCTGGACACCGATTTTCGTGGAATTCGAAGGGTCCGTCACAATTCGAATATGTCACTAGCGGACTCTATTGGCGTCTAGATGACAAACTATCATATATAGGGTGAAACGAAATTAAACATCTTAATCTACGCCTGAAACTTTATCTGGACACCGATTTTCATGGAATTCAAAGGGTTCCGCCAAAATTCGAATCTGTCTCTGTCTATTTGGCGTCTAAATGCCAAACTATCAGATATAGGGTGAAACAGATTTGACCATGTTAATCTACGCATGAAGGTCTATCTGGACACCGATTTTCATGGAACTCGAAGGAGTCCTTCAAATTCGAATATGTTGCTGGCGGACTCTATTGCCGTCTAGATGCCAAACTATCATATGTAGGGTGAAACGGATTTGACCATGTTAATGTATGCCTGATATTCTATCTGGACATTGATTTTCATGGAATTGGAAGGGGTCCGCCAAAATTCGAATATGTCGCTGGCGTACTCTATTGGCGTGTAGATGCCAAAATATCATATGTAAGGTGAAACCGATTTAACCATGTTAATCTACGCCTGAAGCTCTATCTGGACATCGATTTTCATGGAATTCGAAGGGGTCCGCCAAAATTCGAAGATGTCGCTGGCGGACTCTATTGGTGTTTTGGCAATTTGGTATCTAGATGACAAATTATCATAAGTAGGGTAAACAAGTTTTACACATATTAATTTACGGCTGAAACTCTATCTGGACACCGATTTTCATGGAACTCGAAGGAGTCCTTCAAATTCGAATATGTTGCTGGCGGACTCTATTGCCGTCTAGATGCCAAACTATCATATGTAGGGTGATACAGATTTTACCATGTTAATCTACGCCTGAAACTCTATCTAGAAAGTGATTTTCATGGCATTCGAAGGGGTCCCTCAAAATTCAAATCTGTCGCTGGCGGATTCTATTGGCGTTTAGATGCCAAACTATCATATGTAGGGTGAAACGGATTTCACGATGTTATTCTACGCCTGATATTCTACCTGGACATTGCTTTTCATGGAATTCGAAGGGGTCCGCCAAAATTCGAAACTGTCGAAAAATCAATGGCGTACTCTATTGGCGTCTAGATGCCAAACTATCATATATAGGGTGCAACTGATTTGACCATGTTAATTTACGCCTGATATTCTATCTGGACATTGATTTTCATGGAATTCGAAGGGGTCCGCCAAAATTCGAATATGTCGCTGGCGGACTTTGATTGCCGTCATATGTAGTGTGAAACAGATTTAACCATGCTAATCTACGCATGAAGCTCTATCTGAACACTGATTTTCATATAATTCGAAGGGGTCCGCCAAAATTCGAATCTGTCGCTGGCGGAATATATTGGCGTCTAGATGCCAAACCATCATATGTAGGGTGAAGCAGATTTAACCATAATAATCTACGCCTAAAGCTCTATATGGACACCCATTTTTATGGAATTCGAAGGGGTCCGACAAAATTTGAATCCTTCGCTGGAGGACTGTAAGTTTCGGCCACCTGCAAGATTTGTCTCGTTTTAGCAAGTAGTGTTTTCGGACTGCCTGAAGTGATTTTCGTGCTTCTTTTCTTTCGTGTTTTATATTTTTATCCTCGTTTAGTATTTTCAATTTTGGCCATGGGCCTCGCTCGCCGAAACTATATTCTACCGTTCCCGGAAGAATCTACCACCGCCGTCTCAACCAATCACAAGGCCGGACACTCCCCTACCAACTCCAGCCTACCGTCGGCGTCGACAGCAGCCCGCGCGCCGGACCAGGGAACTACATACTCCGACCCTTCGTCACTCGGTGCCATCCATCACTCGCCACCCGGTGCCCACCCGGGCAGTGGCGGCGTAAGGCGGCACCGCAGGGGGAGAAGAGCCGGCCACCGCGTTCAGGCACGTCGTCGTCACGCCATCGACGATGAACATCAACGACACCTGAACCACGGCCGCGCTCTGATCCCCCTCACCGGCCCTGAATCCGCCTCCGGAACAGGGGTCATCACAATCAGCCATGGACGCGCCACCGGTACGGGGCGTGGAGGGAGCGGCATCCAGCCGACTGACTGCTCCCGGCGCTGGGGCCTCGTCGCCCCGTCGTGTAGATCGCCAACCGACACCTGAGACGGACCACCGACGGGGCGACCGCCCGGCCCGAACCGACGCACCAGCTGCCGGCCGTGCGGAGCCAGCCCCGGCACAGGGCCCGAGACCCGCCCGGACCCTTAGCCGTCCTCGTCACCTAACCATGGCCCAGAGACCATGCGACCGGCCAGACTCGCCCGGTGCGGACAGTGGCGCCCTCCGAGATCTGAAACTAGAACTGCATGAACGCTTCACCAGTGCGCTGCCTAATACCGAGTCAGCGATCGGCGTCGTCGTGTCGAGTCGTCTCGACTGCCGTCAACCTGGCGCTAGGCCACCCAGAGAGCGCTGTCTGATAACTCCTATGCGACTGACGGAGCGGGGATCGACACCGGGCAGACGGGAGACCTCGTCACCAGCGTGTGACCTACCCAGCGCGGCACCAGCGGCAGCCAGGATCACCATGGAGCTGCTCAACATCCAGTCGCTGCTCAACATCCAGTCGCTGCTCAACATCCAGTCGCTGCTCCCCAAGATCTCTGACATTAGAGCCGAGCTACAACAACGGGATGCTGACCTTCTGTGCTTCACAGAGACGAATCTGAAGACCCGCACTCCCGACAATTTCATCAATCTCCCCGGGTACAACGTTTTTCGACATGACAGACACATCGGTCGCAAAAAAATCCGGTGGAGGAGTTGCAATATTCATCAAGGACTCTCTGCAAGCAACCAATATTAGCAAATCGGTACCTACCAGCACTTCGTCGCACGAGTCTCTCTGGCTCAATGTCAAGCTAAACAAACAACGATCGACCATTATAGGCTGCATCTACAGGCCTCCATCTACCTCACCAGCGCAGATCCACAACGACTTCAACCTCATCGAGGAACAGCTGCAGTCCATCTCTGCTCATCCTTCAAAGAGGATTATATTGGCTGGAGACCTTAACGCCGATGCTCAGACGAATCCAGCAGCTTATCAGCGTCTCCTGGAGCTAGAGAGATACGGACTAGGCAACCTGGTGCAGGAGCCCACCTTTCACCGCGGTGACACCAGGTCTGTGCTTGATGTGGTTCTGATGTCTGACGCGCTGGGCCAGGGACCTAATCCGCCTGTGTGTTCGATTCAACCTTGTGATTACTCATCCCACCATCACCGTGTAACGATTACCACTGTCATACCTCGCACCAGGTCCAGACCCATGTATCGCACAGGTCGCAATTGGCGTAGGTTAGACAAGGTGGCGCTAGTGTCTAATGTCAGTGATGTAGATTGGCGTGCAGTTGTCAGGCGGGAGGACACCTGTGAGGATCAGTGGAATTGCTTCTCAGCTGAAATGAACCGCATACTCGATGCTCACGCCCCCATCCGCAGATACCGCGTGCGTAATCCTGCTCCACCGCCGATTAGCGACGATACACGGGACTTAATGAGTCAACGCAGGGAGGCTAGGGCAGGGACTGACAGAGGGGCTTACCATCGACTTAATACGCAGGTCAAACGGGCCATCCGTAGGGACACGCGGGATAGCATTACCGAGCGAATCAACAGCACACCCTCCTCCTCATTGTTCCGGCTGCTGCAGCCAGTAATAGCTCCCAATTGCGGTCCGCCCACCCAACCTGAGAACCTGACACCAGACGAGATGAATAGCTACTTTACTTCAGTAGGTACAGAGACGCGAGATCTAGTCACCACTCAGTATCAACAGTCAAACCGCGAGAAGTTGCATGTCCGTCTCCCACGTGTGAACACTGGGGCTCTGAATATAATCCCCGTCACTTTAAAACAGGTGCAACGCGCCTTGTTCTCTATGCATAACAAAGATTCGGGTGTGGAAGGTGACATCCCTGTGCAAATTTTAAAGCTTTGTTTTCCGGTTATTGGCAAAATTATTCTACAGATAATCAATACCAGCCTTGTGACTGAAACGGTTCCGTCCAGTTGGAAGCGTGCCATAGTTATACCCATTCACAAAAGGAACGACCCATCTGAGGCATCGAATTTCAGGCCCGTCACAATCGTCCCAACCATTTGTAAGCTTGTAGAAAAGCTAGTATATCATCAGCTCACTTCATACCTGGTGCATCACGGTCTTTTTAGCTCTGATCAACATGGTTTTATGGAAAAACATTCGACATGCACCGCTCTTTTAACCATTACTGATACAATATTGCAAGGCATGGACGACTCTGAAGTAACTCTTCTTACTCTGATTGACCTGAGTCGCTGTTTTGATGTGGTGGACCATTCCATGCTGCTAACCAAGCTGCGACAGCTTCAAATATCAACGGGTTGGATCCAAAGCTTTCTAGAAGGTCATACTCAACGCGTTAGAGTAGGACAGACGCTTTCAGAACCTCGCGACATCACAATCGGCACATTCCAAGGTTCGTGCCTGGGTCCATTATTATATAACATCTTCAGCAATGACATCGCATGTTTCATCCCACATTACATCAACGGCTTCCGCGTCACCGTCGTGCGCTACGCCGACGATAGCCAGTTGGCCATCACGGGCCCTCGCGCTAGGCTGGATGAAATGAAGCGGTCACTGGAGTCGGTGTTGGATGTGATGTGCACGTGGTTCATGCAGAATGGTATGTTGGTGAACGCCAGTAAAACCGAGCTGTTGTTGTGTGGGGACCGCCGCCAAATCTGTCAGTTCAAGGACCCAGTGTCCATCGTGTTTATGGAACAAACGCTGCAGTGCTCCAAAACAGTTAAGAACCTCGGAGTTATCATGGACCCTTATCTGTCCTATGAGGATCATATTTCTCATGTGGTAGGTAAATGTACCGGCATACTCATAGGCATACTGAATGCCAAGCAGGTTCTCCCACCGAGTGTTCTACCAAAGATCATCGACGCGCTGGTATTCTCCCATGTGAGATACTGTGCACAGGTGTATGGCAGTGCGAACCTTACTCACATATCGAAATTCCAAAAAGTGTTCAACTTCGCTGCCCGAGTGCTATCAGGACGAAGAAAATACGACCACATCTCTGATGTTATCGAGGAACTAGGCTGGCTATCGGCGCATCAATACGTGATGTACTTCGACCTCTGTTTGATGCATAGCATACTGACGACCGGAAAACCTGACGTTATCCGTTCGTCACTGGTGTACAACCATGAAATTGCTCGCCGTGATACCAGGCAGTCAAATAACCTCGCCCTGTCTCGTGTAAAGTCGAATCACGGTAAGAGGAAGTACATGTACCGCGCTGCTAAGCAGTATAACGAGCTTGCCATCAACCGAGGAGAGTCCGGTATGTCCCAGAGGCTCTTTAAGTCACACGTCCGCAAGTCACTTCGCAGCACCGAGTAACTGTAGATTGTCTGCTCGATTGACTGTCTGGAATGAGTCTATGTAAATGTGTGTTTAAGGTAGAATTGTGCATAGAGTATAAGCCTGCAGTGCAGTGGCAGATTAGATGAACGATTAGTCATGTAAAGTCATGGATATGAACCACGTCTGCCTTCTATGTGACGAGGGTCTAAGAATAACCCAATCAATTGTGGAGGGACCCGATGATGTATACAATACTCTATTGGCGTCTATATGCCAAACTATCATATGTAGGGTGAAACGGATTGCACCATCTTAATCTACGCCTAAATCTCTGTCAGGACACCAATTTTGATGGAATTCGAAGGGGTCCGCCAAAATTCGAATCTGTTGCTGGAGGCTCTATTGGCGTCTAGATGCCAAACTGTCATATGCAGGGTGAAACATATTTCACCATGTTAATATACGCCTGAAACTATATCTGGACACCGATTTTCATGGTATTAGAAGGGGTCCGCCAAATTCGAATATGTCGCTGGCGGGACTCTATTGGCGTTATGGTAATTTGTCATCTAGATGACAAATTACCATAAGTAGGGTAAACAAGTTTTAAACATATTAATTTACGGCTGAAACTCTATCTAGACACCGATTTTCAAGGAATTCGAAGAAGTCCTTCAAAATTCGAATATGTTGCTGGCGGACTCTATCGGCGTCTAGATGCCAAACTATTATATGTAGGGTGAAACGAATTCGAACATCTTAATCTATGCCTGAAACTTTATCTAGACACCGATTTTCATTGAATTCAAAGGGGTCCGCCAAAATTCGAATCTGTCGTTGTCTATTTGGCGTGTAGATGGCAAACTATCAGATGTAGGGTGAAACGGATTTGACTATGTTAATTTACGCTCTAAACTGTATCTTGACACCGGTTTTCATGGAATTTGAAGGGGTCCGCCAAAATTGGAATCTGTCGCCGGCGGAATCTATTGGCGTCTAGATGCGAAACTATCATATGTAGAGTGAAACTGATTTAACCATGTTAATCTACGCCTGAAGTTCTATTCGGACACCCATTTTTTAAGGAATTCGAAGGGGTCCGCCAAAATTCGAATCTGTCGCTGGCGGACTCTATTGGCATACGTATAAATGCCAAACTTTCATATGTAGGGTGAAACAGATTTCACTGTTAATCTACGCCAGCAGTTCTATCTGGGCACCGATTTTCATGGAATTCGGAGGGGTTCACCAAAATTAGAATCTGTCGCTGGCAGACTCTATTGGCGTCTAGATGCCAAACTATCATATGTAGGGTGAAACGGATTTGACCATGTTTATTTACGCCTGATATTCTATCTGGACATTTTTTTCATGGATTTCGAAGGGGTCCGGCAAAATTCGAATCTGTCGCTGGTGCACTCTATTGGCGTCTAGATACCAAACTATCATATGTAGGGTGCAACGGATTTAACCATGTTAATCTACGCCTGAACCTCTATCTGGACACCGATTTTCATGGAATTTGAAGGGGTCCGCCACAATTAGAATATGTCGCTGGCGGACTCTATTGGCGTTTTGGTAATTTGGCATCTAGATGACAAATTATCATAAGCAGGGTAAGCAAGTTTTAAACATATTAACTTACGGCTGAAACTCTATCTGGACACCGATTTTCATGGATTCGAGGGGTCCGCTAAAATTCGAATCTGTTGCTGGCGGACTCTATTGGCGTCTAGATGCAAACTATCATATGTAGGGTGAAACGGATTTGACCATGTTAATTTACGCCTGATATTCTATCTGGACATTGATTTTCATGGAATTCGAAGGGGTCCGCCAAAATTCGAATATGTCGCTGGCGCCCTCTTTTGGCGTCTAGATACCAAACTATCATATGTAGGGTGAAACGGATTTAACCATGTTAATCTACGCCTGAAGCTCTATCTGGACACCGATTTTCATGGAATTCGAAGGGGTCCGCCAAAATTCGAATGTCGCTGGTCACTCTATTGGCGTCTAGATGGTGAACTATCATGTTTAGGGTAAAACGGATTTAACCATGTTTATCTACGCCTGAAGATCTATCTGGACACCGATTTTCATGGAAATAGAAGGGTCCGCCAAAACTCAAATAACTCTATTTGGCGTCTAGACGTGAAACTGTCATATGTAGGGTGGAACAGATTTAACCACGTTCATCTCAGCTTAAAACTCTATCTGGACACCGATTTTTTTAATGGAAATCGAAGGGGTCCGCCAAAACTCGAATCTGTCGCTGGCTAACTCTATTTTCGTCTAGACGCCAAACTATCATATGTAGGGTAAACAGATTTTACTATGTTGATCTACATGCTCTTGTCTATCTTTCTGTACAGTTGTAGATGATTCTAAGGGTCCGCGTATCTGCCGTTGAATGATAATGTGAATCTGTCGCTGTCTTCACACACGTTATATGGGAGCTATCACGGTAGATAAAATACGGGTGGGAGCTATAGAAAATTCAAGGTGGGAGCTATAGAGAAGCGGGAACGTGGCGCATTAGCTTCAAACCTGGCATGAATGAAAATAGCACTATTCACATTGAATAAGTTGCCTGCCGTATCACTAGCGTTTCTGTATGGTAAAGTTGATTTGACCTCGTAGATCGTAATTATGCCCAGACTTTGCTCCAATAACGTCAAAATAAGCCCACTTTTCGGCAAGTACTTGGCTTGTTTTTGGGCTAGTTTCAAAGTAATGCTTTTGTCATCTTATGGCGACTGTCTGAAGATTATATGTAACCGTTTAATATTGTAGGCTTGTGATAATGAGATGCTGTACATAGTATTTTATCCTTTTATCTACCGTGGATGCTGTGTATAGTGCCCTGGTTTTCCTCTATCAACTCTCAATTATATAAGTCTGTGTCGGTGCTTAAGTTCTGAAGATGCTTGTAATTTTGGGAAAAATTCAGTCTAAATGTGACATTCTGATTCCTGGAAATGATTTTCACCATATATTGAAATTTGAGTTACAAAAAGTCCTGCAAAGACATTAATAAGCAATACTTGTGTTTTACTCAGAACAGCACAAATGTTTTGCAATCATTTATTTGTATTGCAATGATTTGTGTAATTATTCAATGCTGACATTTCTCTCAAACATTGTAAATGTATGGTACCTATGGATTTTTGAGAGCTGCAACAATGTTTCAATTTGTATTCTGCTGGAATTCTGAAAACTCAGGACTAGACTTGCTAAAATTGGTTATTTTACCTTTGTGATTTAGGGTAAAGGTCAAATTACTGGTCACATCTAAATACCTGACTTCATGCCATTAGCTATGTATTTGTGCTTTAATCTCTTGGCATCACCGGCATTGTCTACACCAATACAATGAAAAGTGGTATTTTGACAAGCCCAATGATTGGACCTTCTCACCTTAAAGGGAATATTTCACCTTTCTGAAAGTTGTCAAATATACACTGGTTGTAGTAAAAAATATGAAGTAAGTACCGCTGAAAATGATGGTGGTATTTTTTTCTCTTGAAAAGTCACTTAACTTTATACAAATTAAGTTGTTTTATTTGGAATGATGACATCATTAGAGAGCTATAGAGAAAATCTTTACACTGCCAAATATATGGCACAATCGTTTCAGACAATTCTGGCGACAATTCTGGCAACACAGTTCCACAAACATTGTGGAACTGTGTCTTCTCCCGTACAGAACACAATGACGAAACAGTATGCAAAACATTGCAGGAACATCAACAAGATATTAGGGCAGCCCAAATCCTGCCCCAAATGGGATAGCAAGCTGCCCCATTTGAGGCAGAATTTTGCAGATCAAATTTCGCTCCTCGGTCAGCAAATACTGTTGACCGGTTGGGGTCAGTCATCTTCATAATCAAATTTTATCTAGTGTAAATTCACTTTTCAGATAAATACTGTTGACGGGGGGAGTGGTTTCTTCACAATCACGTTTTATCTAGTATGAATTGGTGAATTGTTACTGCTGCCCAAAAATGTTGAAAACTGACCCAAAATTCAAAAAGCTGTCCCAAAATTGCAAATGCTGCCCAAAATTTTAAAAGCTGCCTCAAAATTTCAAAAGCTGCCAAAAAAATTCAAAAGCTGCCCAATTTTGATGTGTTGGTGTCCAACTCTGCCCCGACAAGATCTTGTTGAAACTTGTCACGTTTTGCATACTGAGTGACAAGTGTGAGCATTGTTTTATTTTTAATTGCATGACCTGGTCCCAGAGAGTAAAATTCCATTGGTGGAGAGTAAAATTGTCTTGTTAGGAAAGTTAATATTTTCATTTCTTAAACAAAATATTTTACTTGTAAAGTAAAAATTCTTGATTCATAATAGATATTACATCCTTGTGAGGAAAATTAAATTTTATTTTAACTACAATGTCAGGTAACATCAGGTAACAAGAGAGCAGATTTCAGGAAAAAAAAATGAAAGCAAAATTCTTTGGACAAAAAAAAGTCTCAAAAATTGTCAAAATTCCAAGGCTGAGTGTGAGGCATTGCGATAGCTCAATGTTTATTTTAATTTGTAAAAAATCCATAACTGAGACTTCAAACAACGTAAAAAACTTCAACTTGGACCGCAACCTATCGCATTGGCCGTTGTTTACATCGTACTTGGTAATCCAGTTAAGGTTAAAAAAATACAGGTTGTCTGACCTCCAGAACCAACAATCTTGAAGTGGCTGTCAGCCAATCAATAGCGGCACTACCATAGAACCCATTTTGCAAATGTGAAATTAAATTGCTTAAAAACGGATAAGTTTTGGAGAAAATGACCTTAATAATTTAGCCACTTCAATAACGGCCAAAGATAATGGCTATCTCATTTCAAAACCAATACAAAGATGAAATGTTCCCTTTAATTGCTCATGGTCCAGACTCCGGGGATAGGAATGTTCAGTAATTCACTTCTCCAGTTTATGGTGTTCTTGACTCTTGAGGCCCCTAATAGAAGAAAAGTAATCAGTTGACAGTAATATTACGACAGACTGAAAAGTGGGTTATCTGACTACAAGATGGTCAGGGGGGTTCCAGGGAGGGCGGCTGTCGCCCCCTGGTAGGTTCTGCAGCGAAGCGAGCGAATGTGAGCGGAGTGTTCTAAGCGTGGGTCCCTGCGACTGTAATTGCTGTAAAGGTTAGGTCAGGTTCGATTATGTATCGTTTTTTGGTGACATCATAGCGTTGGTATTACTGGTACACTTTTCTGTCTGTCGTAATAATACTCTCTTCTTCTCTTAACCCGCGCACTGCAGGGGAGGGGGGGGGGGGGGTGTGTGATTTCCGCCCCCCCCCCCCTCAGGTTTTTCAAAGATAGCGAAGCCGGATTTTGGTACACCTGTTAGGACATCAATTGCGCACACTTAAAAAATATATATACTCGAGTCATCTCGGGTCAGGTCACCAGACCAGGTCAAGTGACCCCACCACCAAAAATGTTTGCAGTTGTGCCAAAGCCAGAATTTGTCACCGATCAGGTTGAAACTTACAGGATGTCATGAGGGCATCAGTACTTACAATTCGTATATCTCTGAATTTTGATATCGGTGATCTAAGGTCGGGTCAATTTCGTAACCTCCCCATAATAAGTCAATGGGGAAATATACAAATGTTTCCTATTGCAAGGATATGCATGGTACTAGTCCAATTACTTCTGGATCATGTTATTATAGGATATTCTTGATGATCCAAGTGTAAGTTTTGTTCAGTGACCCCTATTGGGTTATTTGAGGTCATGCGAGGTCACCATCACTTTTTTCTTTCTTTCAATAACTCGACATAATGAAGATAGAGAAGTAAAATATACATCAATGTGTTTGTCTCGTCGAGACACGTCTTCCCATATGAAACATGCCCTACTTGGGTCACCACTTGACCTTGACCTTAGGTCAAATTGTTAAGTTGACTTAACAAGGTCACCATATATATCATTCAAAGCGCCTTGACAAGATAAACACAATGGCGTAAACAGTTTTCCGTTATCTTTATTAAGTGAAAAGTTAATAGCAAAAACGCTCTAGCAAAAAAACGGATTTTTTCTTTCTTTTTGACCTCTGGAGCCTCAAATATTGACCTGAGATCAAATCTGAGGACACCCTAGCGATTACAAATT
Organism: Chirona hameri; assembly: GCA_036785665.1. Lineage (NCBI taxonomy): Eukaryota > Metazoa > Arthropoda > Thecostraca > Balanomorpha > Balanidae > Chirona > Chirona hameri. The sequence continues at coordinate 68,988 of JAXIVJ010000208.1, read as the reverse complement.
TCACTGGCTGGCGTTTGCTTTTTTCCGTTTGTTTCTAACTATCATCGTTTCTGAGATATATGGGAATTTCTGGAGCGATGTCCTAAAATAGGAAAAAACTGGAAAAATTTGACCTTTGATGACTTCTGGTGACCTCAATTTTGACCTGACCTAAAAACACTGAAGTACTTTCGATAGAACATGTATGAAGCTATCAAATGCCCTTTTCCGCTTCTCGCTACGTTGCGTAGTTTTCGAGATCTCAGGGGGGGGGGGGGGGAATCAACCCCCCCTGCAGTTCGTGTTCGGCGCAAAGCCCCTGCAGTGCGCGGGTTAAGAACCTCAAGAACACCATTAACTGGGGAGGTGAATTACTGAAAAGGAAATAATGACCTTTTGATTTTGTTAGCAACAATTTATTTGGCTACCGTTATGGTATTAAAATGATGTGATCCAAATTTAAGAATTAAATACAATTTTCCTAATTCAAAGTTGGAAGTTTGGGAAAAATAATTATCTGTATTTTACTTCCACTATTGGAAAGCGACATATTGTACCTTTAAGGGGAAATAATGACCTTTTCCCACAAAAATGGAGTGAGCACTTGAAATCGACAGGCGAGGCCAAAATATGATGTAAATTCATTGCATTTTGCATATAAAAATTAATTCTGAGAGATATTTCAAGGTAATCTTGATAAGTGTTCCACCACCGGTTCTTGCCAAGTACTTTTCGGTTTCCATCAAACTACAGGCTTTTCCCGTATTGCTTTTTTACGCAATGGTGTGGAAAATATATTTTCCGTTCTGCTTGGTGTGATTATATACCCGCCCATACTTTATAATTAACAACCATTGACAAAAAAACTGGCAATTAAATCGGAAGCTCATCGATGCAAGTCGAGGGCGAACTATTTAGTGTCGGCGATTTGTTTAGAAGTGCCCGTTCAACAACGTTGAACAGATTGATACAAAAGCGTGTGTCACTTTCCAATAGTGGAGGGAAAATACCGATCATTAATTTTCCCAAACTTGCAACTTTGAATAAGGGAATAATTTTATGTAATTCTTAAATTTAGATCACATCATTGTAATGCCATGACAGTAGCCAAATAAATTGTTGCTAACAAAATACAAAGGTCATTATTACTGGAATGTTATGTTGCATTTCAAAATACTGAGAGAAAAAATCAAGTTGACTAAGCTAATATTTTATAGCATAAAATAATAGCTTATTAATGAGTGTGTTTATCAGAAACAAGCACACCCTCTTTGATCCATGTTTTAGTTGCGACTTTATGTTAACATTCTGTTGACTATTTTACATTTATTCTTAGGAAGCATAAAAGAGAAGCAGATACATATATTTTTTAACCTTGGGTTTGCCTCTGAGGTTACTATCCATGTTTGGTTATACCCAAAATTCTGCTTTTGTGATGAGTGCAAAGTACTCGGTGAATATCACCTTCCATTATTGGTGGAAACTGGCAGAGTAGGTAATTCTTTCAGTCATGAATATGAAAACAGGTAGGTATAGGAATTTTTGGCACCTTTATGTGGCACCACCTTATGCTGGTACCACCTATATAAAACACCACTCCATATTCCATACAAGAGGCCTGTTCACTGGGTCTGCGGCCGCCGCGGCCAAGAGGCGGGGCTTAATTTGAACAACTTTGAACACTTTTGCGGCCGCTGATGGCGTCCGATAAATGACGCGTGTAGCGTTCGCAACGAATAGGCAATTTCATGAAAACCTTCAATGTTTTTTTTCTTCAAAACCACTCAACTACATGAATATCTACGAGTCACTACGAGTTGTCATTTTTCGTCAAACAACCGCCAGTGAGCTGCGCTATCAACAAAACAGTGCGCAACCTTTGTCAGACGCGCGCCATTTATGTCTTAAGTTCTTTTGCGGCTGCTCCCGAGCAACCGCAGGAGCCGCAGAACGGAGAGTCTCTCCTCCCGGATCTGCTCCCGGATCCCTTTTGGCCGCGGGAGCCGCGGCGGCCGCAGACCCCGTGAACAGCCCTCTGCTTTTTCTGGTAAATTCATGTGTACTAAGTTGCCTGTAGTTTTGTATTTACCACAATAAAGATTACCAAGTTCTCTAATCCCTATGTCTCATTACTGATACCAAAAGACAAGTTTTAGACAAAAATCATATTTGCCATTAAAACTTTATAGGCTCATAGCTAACTAGTAACTATCTCATACACTTGATCAATTATCATAATGTTGTTTTGTATGTGCTGGATTTGCCTCTGAACATTGGAATGGAAGTAGAAGTACATAACTGAGTCCTGAGAATATTGTGGCCTTTACTTCACATACTCCTCAGATATTGAGAAGTCGGCTCATCTGAAGAGGTGCCAACTCTGGGAGTAAACTGGCCTCATTTTGAGACTTGCAGTTCAGGTCACTGTCATAGGCATCATGTCAAAGTACTTCAATGGAAATATGATGTAAGTATCCTCATTTAGTTCACTTCTCACTCTGTACACACCTTGTGCCAATGTGTCATAGTGGCTCGCCAACATGTGATGTCACTGTGATGACACTGCTGTGTATAACATCCACTCCACTATAACATCCACTCCACTATAACATCCACTCCATTATAACATCCACTCCACTATAACATCTACTCCACCATAACATCCACTCCACTATAACATCCACTCCAATATAACATCCACTCCACTATAACATCCACTCCATTATAACATCCACTCCACTATAACATCTACTCCACCATAACATCCACTCCACTATAACATCCACTCCACTATAACATCCACTCCACTATAACATCCACTCCACTATAACATCCACTACACTATAACATCCACTCCACTATAACATCCACTCAACTATAACATCCACTCAACTATAACATCCACTCAACTATAACATCCACTCTACTATAACATCCACTCCACTATAACATCCACTCCACTATAACATCCACTCCACTATAACATCCACTCCACTATAACATTCACTCTACTATAACATCCACTCCACTATAACATCCACTCCACTATGACATCCACTCCACTATAACATCCACTCCACTATAACATTCACTCCACTATAACATTCACTCCACTATAACATCCACTCTACTATAACATCCACTCCACTATAACATCCACTCCACTATAACATCCACTCTACTATAACATCCACTCCACTATAACATCCACTCCACTATAACATGCACTCCACCATAACATCCACTCCACTATAACATCCACTCCACTATAACATCCACTCCACTATAACATCCACTCCATTATAACATCCACTCCACTATAACATCTACTCCACCATAACATCCACTCCACTATAACACATCCACTCCACTATATCATCCACTCCACTATAACATCCACTTCACTATAACATCCACTCCACTATAACATTCACTCCACTATAACATCCACTCCACTATAACATCCACTCCACTATAACATCCACTCCACTATAACATCCACTCCACTATAACATTCACTCCACCATAACATCCACTCCACTATAACATCCACTCCACTATAACATCCACTCCACTATAAAATCCACTCCACTATAACATCCACTCCACTATAAAATCCACTCCACTATAACATTCACTCCACTATAACATCCACTCCACTATAACATTCACTCCACCATAACATTCACTCCACCATAACATCCATTCCACTATAACATCCACTCCACTATAACATCCACTCTACTATAACATCCACTCCACTATAACATTCACTCCACCATAACATCCACTCCACTATAACATCCACTCCACCATAACATCCACTCCAAATGTGCAACGGAATGGATGCAGCTGCAAAGACTGAATATTTTATGAACTATAGGAAGTCTTGACAGTTGGCAATTAATTTATAAAGAAACCTTATTTAACATGCAGCTGTCTCCTTGCCCAGATTTTTTTTATCTCACATTTATCTTGCTGGGAATATTTGTACAATTCATGATTAATTTTGAAGCTATGGCCAATAACAGATATTTTGAACATCTGCAACACCAGTCACAGATGCTTCAGGTTATGTGTTAACCTGGTGTCACCCTGTGCCCCTGTTGTCAGGCTGCGTCGCCTGGCTGCGCGTGGCTACCACCAGGGCGGTGCCACCCGCGCCATCAACAAGGTGGTGATCGCGAACCGCGGGGAGATCGCCTGTCGCATCATGCGCACGGCCCGGCGGCTGGGCGTGCGCACCGTGGCGGTCTACTCAGATGCCGATAGGCAAGCCCTTCACGTCGCTATGGTACGACGGTGGGCGCCAAGGGGAACGGTCGACGTAAACCTGTCAACTATGACGGGCACCTGTCAACTATGACGGAAACCTGTCAACTATGACGGAAACCTGTCAACTATGACGGGCACCTGTTAACTATGATGGGCACCTGTTGACGATGACGGAAACCTGTCAACTATGACGGGAACATGTCAACTATGACGAAAAACTCAACTACGACGGGCACCTGTCAACTATGACGGAAACTGTCAACTATGACGGAAACCTGTCAACTATGACGGGAACCTGTCAACGATGACGGAAACCTGTCAACTATGACGGGCACATGTCAACGATGACGGAAACCTGTCAACTATGACGGGCACCTGTTAACTATGACGGGCACATGTTAACGATGACGGAAACCTGTCAACTATGACGGGAACATGTCAACTATGACGGAAAACTCAACTATGACGGGCACCTGTCAACTATGACGGAAACTGTCAACTATGACGGAAACCTGTCAACTAGGACGGGAACCTGTCAACGATGACGGAAACCTGCCAACTATGACGGGCACCTGTTAACGATGACGGAAACCTGTCAACTATGACGTGCACCTGTCAACTATGACGGAAACATGTCAACTATGACGGAAACCTGTCAACTATGACGGCAACCTGTCAACTATGACAAAAACCTGTCAACTATGACGGGAGCTTGCGGATGAATGTTGCACAAATTAGCACACCGAAGGCGTTTGTCTTTCGTAAGCCTTCGAGGATCGCAGATGCGGAGGAGTTTGATGGATAGGTACATTTTGTGTGTGTGTGTGTGGTTTTCTGCATTTCTTGAAGTTTTTTCCTGTGGATGGGAAACGTCTTACCCGTTAGATCCAAGCCATTAAGTCTGGTCGGCGTGATATCCTCTCTTTGTTAATTTGATCTGGATACCTGTAATCGCATCTGAACCGCATCTGACCCGGACGATTTGGTTCCCCCAGCGACCCACTCTAACCTCTGCCTCCCTCTGCTCCGTCAGGCGAACGAGGCCTACCACATCGGCGACCCACTCTAACCTCTGCCGCCCTCTGCTCCGTCAGGCGAACGAGGCCTACCACATCGGCGACCCACTCTAACCTCTGCCGCCCTCTGCTCCGTCAGGCGGACGAGGCCTACCACATCGGCGACCCACTCTAACCTCTGCCGCCCTCTGCTCCGGCAGGCGGACGAGGCCTACCACATCGGCGACCCACTCTAACCTCTGCCGCCCTCTGCTCCGTCAGGCGGACGAGGCCTACCACATCGGCGACCCACTCTAACCTCTGCCGCCCTCTGCTCCGTCAGGCGGACGAGGCCTATCACATCGGCGCGGCTGCCTCCCAGGAGTCGTACCTGCGCGCCGACAGGATCCTGGGCGTGGCCCAGCGCAGCGGCGCTCAGGCCGTCCACCCCGGCTACGGCTTCCTCTCGGAGAACACGGAGTTCGCTGAGGCGTGCCAGGCGGCCGGCGTGACGTTCGTCGGACCTCCCGCCTCCGCCATCAGAGACATGGGCGTTAAAAGGTGCCGGGGTGGTGCATGTGGGCGGGATGGGGCAGGCAGCGCGGTTTCGGGGAGTGTTGGTAACGAGGTGGTTATTTTTTTGTGTGTGTGGAAAAGCGACCAGTGAAATGAACACTGAATAGTCATGGGATTAATTATGTGTCTGTGTTTGATCGGGATGAGAGCGCATTTCTGAAAGTTACGTAGATATAATGTTTCGCACATGTCACACTTCACACTTCACACTTCACACTTCACACTTCACACACTTCACACACTTCACACATGTCAAAAGGTCGCGTTGTCATAATTCGGTTCCACAGCGTACTTCGAACATCATGGTTTTATCCCACTGCAAACATGTCCGGCTGGCATGACTTCCACGTCGCTGTCGTCTAAACACGAGTGTTTCGGCATTCGTTTCCGTTGATTCGTCCGTAACCAGCCGCCATCCTCCCCTCCCGCCAGCACGTCTAAGAAGATCATGTCGGCGGCTGGCGTGCCAGTGATCGGCGGCTACCACGGCGAGGACCAGTCCGACGAGCGGCTGCTGGCAGAGTCAGACCAGATCGGGTTCCCCGTCATGATCAAAGCCGTGCGCGGCGGCGGCGGAAAGGTGGGGTGCGGCACGGCTTGGTCTGACGACGTGACATGATCACTGATAAGATGGCGAGGGAGTACTTGTTTATTTCTGGACAGCTGTAATCAGTCTGTACGTCTAAGCTTACTGATGCATTATGTATACGCTGTTGTTGCCGGAGTTGGTCAAGCTACAATATCACTTTTTAAATGAATGTTCTCATGTGTCGGATGATGGGTCTGGAGCAAAATTCGTGTTTACAGTTTTTAGTTTGAATCGTCTCGTTATCAGGTGTCAATAAAAACACTGGTTTTGGTGAAATATCTCACGATGGTGACGTTGTGTTTTGCGTTCCCGGATCCCCTCGATAAATCTGCAGACAACTGCTGTAGGTAACGCTGAGCTCATGGTTCCCAGGGTATGCGCATCGCCAAGACGAGGGAGGAGTTCCACGAGCAGCTCGAGTCGGCCCGGCGTGAAGCCACCAAGGCATTCGGAGACCAGGCGAGTCTGACTGGGGAGGGCTCACTTTCCTTACACTGCCGACTGCAATGTGTTACTGTCTGGCGTTCAGGCAACAGCTACCGGTGGTATATGCAGAGCTGACCTGTATATTTGACATGGATTGTATATGCCGAAAGGACATGTGTTGTTGTCCTGAGGTGTTCTGTGTGTGGCCGTGCCTGCGTCCTGTTTGTGTGTGTGTATGTGTCCGCACTCCCGCGGCTGTCCGCCGAGTGCTGACCGGGCGTATCTGCACTGTGCCTCAGGTGATGCTGGTGGAGAAGTTTGTGGTCGACCCGCGCCACGTGGAGGTGCAGGTGTTCGGCGACCAGCACGGCAACTATGTATACCTCCACGAGCGGGACTGCAGCGTCCAGCGGCGGCACCAGAAAATCATCGAGGAAGCACCCGCGGTGAGGCTAGGTCACCGAGGCACGCCCGCACCGCTCTTCAATAGGCCACTCGATATTCTGCGCGCGGCAGCAGAACTGCTTGTTGGTGAATATGTACTGAATGCGGGCAGTTCAATGCATAGAGGCGTGTGAGATATACTCCTGTGTCCATAAACAGACAGAGCATTTCCCATTACGACATTTCATACACAAGTACACTGTGTCATGCATAAGCTCAGATAGCCTATGGCAAAGCCGAGTATAACCGCCCTGACCGGATCGTTGGCCGTCCTTCGGCAGCCGGGTCTGTCCCCCGAGGTGCGCCGGGAGCTGGGGGAGGCGGCCGTGCGCGCCGCGCAGGCCGTCAACTACGTGGGCGCCGGCACTGTCGAGTTCATCATGGACGCAGAGCACCGGTTCTTCTTCATGGAGATGAACACGCGACTGCAGGTGGAGCACCCGGTGACCGAGATGATCACGGGTACCGACCTGGTCGAATGGCAGCTCAGGGTGAGTCCGGTCCAGCGCCAGGTGGCAGCTCAGGGTGAGTCCGGTCCAGCGCCAGGTGGCAGCTCAGGGTGAGTCCGGTCCAGCGCCAGGTGGCAGCTCAGGGTGAGTCCGGTCCAGCGCCAGGTGGCAGCTCAGGGTGAGTCCGGTCCAGCGCCAGGTGGCAGCTCAGGGTGAGTCCGGTCCAGCGCCAGGTGGCAGCTCAGGGTGAGTCCGGTCCAGCGCCAGGTGGCAGCTCAGGGTGAGTCCGGTCCAGCGCCAGGTGGCAGCTGAGGGTGAGTCCGGTCCAGCGCCAGGTGGCAGCTCAGGGTGAGTCCGGTCCAGCGCCAGGTGGCAGCTCAGGGTGAGTCCGGTCCAGCGCCAGGTGGCAGCTCAGGGTGAGTCCGGTCCAGCGCCAGGTGGCAGCTCAGGGTGAGTCCGGTCCAGCGCCAGGTGGCAGCTGAGGGCGAGTCCGGTCCAGCGCCAGGTGGCAGCTCAGGGTGAGTCCGGTCCAGCGCCAGGTGGCAGCTCAGGGTGAGTCCGGTCCAGCGCCAAGTTCTTCGTTCTTGCGTGGCTCAGAAGCCGTCGGTAAATAAGTGTCTTCTGTGTAGTTTTAAGCAGCATGAACTCAAAGTCTCCGTAACCGTCCTGCAAATAATTGTCATTCTCCTCTGCACCGATTGCTGTTGCGATGTGAAGTTTAAACCGTAATTCTCCAGACTGTCACAATTCACAGAACATTTGAGTGAAAGCGCGTGTAATCACCTGCTCTTCTGCCGTCCGTCATGTTCACCAAGCGGTGAACGTCATGTGAACGTCATGTGAACATGACGTCAAGCGGACCTAGCAGTCCACGCGCCACGAAGCCCCAATCGTTATCACGGCTGATTTTATTTCCAACTGGTTCAGCGTGCCCCTCCTGACCTCCCCCTCCCCCTCGTGTCTGCCGGCAGGTAGCGGCTGGGGAGCGTCTGCCGCTGCTGCAGGAGCAGATCCCGATGCTGGGACACTCCTTCGAGGCCCGTATCTACGCCGAGGACCCGCGGGCTGGCTTCATGCCTGGGGCTGGACCGCTGGTGTACCTCAGCGCTCCTCCGGCGGCACAAGACGTCAGGGTTGAGACAGGTGAGCGAGGCTGGAGCGCGACGGCACGAGACAAGTAAGCTGTAACTATTCAAATGGCTGTCTCATACTGGCTGCTGCGACGTTCTCACACTCTCAGATGGTTTCATAAATAGTATTACGCAAGCTCTAATCTGCGTTATCGGCGCGAATTACTCTTCAAACCACGCAAGTTTGTCTTTTTAGTCTGAAAGCTGCTCTCGCTCACTCCGTGTTCTCCTGGCGATCAAAACATCACCACCATACGCCTGCTGACCAAGACACCGACTTGCCTCCCCGGCCCGCCGTTGGCAGGTGTCCGACAGGGAGATGAGGTATCGGTGCACTACGACCCGATGATCGCCAAACTGGTGGTCTGGGCGGAGGACCGCGACCTGGCCCTCCGCAAACTGAAGCGCTGTCTGGCGCAGTACGCAGTAAGCAGGCAGCGGTACTCCCACGCTGGGTGTTGATGATGCGGGCCGGCCAGACTAAGGCCCTGTTTGTCTGGACTAATATTCCGTTGGTCCTACTGGCTGGATTTGTCATCTCATATCGATTATATCACATTGGCAGATGGACGCTCGGAGCAATCAGAGCAATATATTAGTATATCTAGCGGAAAATGGCAACATCGAGGCGGTCTTATCGGCTGTCGTGTTGACATCTTGTTGCGGACATCGGCACATACTAGCTATGTACGGTGTCCTCGTCTCACGTTTCAGAGTATCGGTCTGCGCACTGACACTATCCTTGCTGGTACGGTTATTCTCCCTCTCGCGTTTCAGATTGTGGGTCTGAACACCAACATTAACTTCCTGCTGGACCTGGCCTCTCATCCGGAGTTCGTGGCTGCCAAAGTGGACACCGAGTTCATCCCCCGCCACTACGACCAGCTGTTCCCTGTCGAGACGGTGTCGCACGCCACGCTCTGTCAGGTGAGACTCGCAAGCACTACACAGTACACGCAGTAGTGGAGAAAGTAAACCGGCAATGGCTTTGATTTGTTTTTCTGTGGTGTGTGCCTGTGGATAAGCACTATGGTTTAGCTGTTGACTGGCTTAAAGCCACGGTTGTCATCAGTTGATGCTTAAAGTGAGTGTGTATTCGAGACACGGAGAACAGGAGTGTATTCGAGAAACGGAAGACAGGAGGCTGCCTTGTAATCTTCCGGCTGTATGATATGTTTCCCCGTGTGGCCAGTCTGTGTCTGCGTCTGTCTGTCTGTCTGACGTGTTTCCTCGTATGGTCGCCAGGCGGCGTTGTCTGACGTGTTTCCCATGTATCCCATGTATCCGACAGGCGGCGCTGGCGCTGCTGCTGGACGAGCAGCGTCAGACGCTGAAGGCGGCGCTCCTGACGCGCGACCCATTCTCGCCGTACACCAGCCAGCCGGGGGTGCGGTTTAACCACCGGCTGCAGCGGCAGGTGGCGCTGACGGCCGCGGACGGCACCACACACACGGTGACGGTCCGCAGCGGCGGAGACGGCCGGCACCTGATGGACGTCGCTGGACAGGAGTACCAGGTGAGGGTGGTCATGTGGTCACGGGTGCGGTGGACAGGAGTACCAGGTGAGGGTGGTCATGTGGTCACGGGCGCGGTGGACAGGAGTACCAGGTGAGGGTGGTCATGTGGTCACGGGCGCGGTGGACAGGAGTACCAGGTGAGGGTGGTCATGTGGTCACGGGCGCGGTGGACAGGAGTACCAGGTGAGGGTGGTCATGTGGTCACGGGCGCGGTGGACAGGAGTACCAGGTGAGGGTGGTCATGTGGTCACGGGTGCGGTGGACAGGAGTACCAGGTGAGGGTGATCATGTGGTCACGGGCGCGGTGGACAGGAGTACCAGGTGAGGGTGGTCATGTGGTCACGGGCGCGGTGGACAGGAGTACCAGGTGAGGGTGGTCATGTGGTCACGGGCGCGGTGGACAGGAGTACCAGGTGAGGGTGGTCATGTGGTCACGGGCGCGGTGGACAGGAGTACCAGGTGAGGGTGGTCATGGTCATGTGGCGACGGGCGCGGTGAGCGGTGTCATTTTCCATCGGAGTGTGAGTTGCGTAGCTTCAGTTGGTACAATGCAAATCCACCTTTTCTCTACTTTGGCATTCATTCTACGGTGGTGGAAGGAAGCAAATACTAGGCATAACTCTCGCCCTACGGGACCGTTTCTCACCGCCCTACGGGGGTAGGGTTGGGGTTGGGGGCTGACAGGCCCCGCTGTTAACTTCCGAACCAAGCAACATAGAGCATTGCGGTAAGCACCAGCATGTTGCCTGTCACGAGAGGAATCTAACAGTATGTAATTTTAGGTTGTAGGTCAACGGGTGACCTTCCAGGTCAAGTGAATGACCTAAGATCGACCATTTTGCAAAATATTGATTTTGCTCTGTCCGTCGTCATTACCAAAGTTATGAGTATTACACGATTTGGTTAGCGTCAAAATATTGGTCGTTGAATTAGCTATCTGGCAATATATCGATGTTTAGGTCTGGGCCAGTTAATGACTCCTTAGCCTTAGCCTTAGGTTACGGAAATCGTCACCAAAAATGAGAATTGCTATGCGTTTTGCATTACAACACATGCACAGGGCGCTTAGTATAACTTCCGAACGGAGAGAGATAGAGAGACGCCGTAAAAAGTAACTTGTTGCCTGTCATCAGGAAAATACAACGGCATCCCATTTTGGGTATCTAGGTCAACTGGTGACCTTTGGGGTTAGGTCAATGGCTCTTTGGGGTCTAGCATAACCTTGACGAAAAGGTCATAGGTCACGATCTAATGGTCGTATACACTTCAAATTTTCATAGGATATGTATAATTGATGTAAACTCAGCTACTGGAAATTTCAGCAAGATGCACCGCATGTGTAAAAAGTTATTCAATAAATAAAACTCAGGGGGGGGAGGGGGGGGGGGGGGGGGCGAGCTGTCAGCCCCCCACCGTAGGGCGAGGGTTAAAACTGGTGTTGATATTCCTACATTTTGAAACGCTCTTATGGTCTTGCCGCTTGTTTTTGTCTCGATGTGTCACGAGTGCTCGACGTTCGTGTTCTACGAAGTAATGGAAACTCATGGGTAACGACGTTAAAAATCAACGATATGGTTATGTAGAGGGATGCGATTAAACAGCGAACTTTAAACATCGTGTTGTATTGCTTCTCATCCATGCCCCTTGTGCTGGCGGTTGCGGGTCTGAGCGGGACGGTGTGCTAACCCTGACCTCTGACCCCTGATATCTGACCTCTGACCTCTGACCTCTGACCTCTGACCCCTGACCTCTGATATCTGATCTCTGACCCCTGACCTCTGACCTCTGACCTCTGACCTCTGACCCCTGACCCCTGACCTCTGACCTCTGACCTCTGACCTCTGACCCCTGACCACTGACCCCTGACCTCTGACCTCTGACCCCTGACCTCTGACCTCTGACCTCTGACCTCTGACCCCTGACCTCTGACCTGTCTGACCTCTCATCCCTGACCTCTGACCTCTGACCTCTGACCTCTGCCTTCTGATCTCTGACCTCTGACCCCTGACCCCTGACCTCTGACCCCTGACCTCTGACCCCTGACCCATGACCTCTGACCTCTGACCTGTCTGATATCTGACCTCTGACCCCTGACCTCTGATCCTAACATCTGACCTCTGACCTTGTCTGGCAGGTGTCTGGCAGCCTGACTGAGCAGGACGGGGTGCTGACCCTGACCTCGGACGTGTCTGGGGAGGTGTCGCACGTGCAAGTGGTGCCTCAATCGGACGCCGTCCACGTCTTCACCGAGGTCAGTGTTCGGAGTAAGAGCGGTGGTTGTTGGGGCCAAGACCTCAATGGTTTGAAATGAAGCTATTGGTACTGCCTGGTGTTTAGGTTCAGTTTATGCTGCTCTGTACTTTACTGATTGGTGTTATATGAGTGATGAAGGTAGATCGTAAATAGCAGACCGATGATGACCTCTTCCGGTATATAGTAAGGCTAGACATTTTCCCCGGAAACCGCTTAGTTGATGGTTCCGTTTTCTGACTGTAAAACATGGGATGTGAGCAGAAGTGGTTCGTTGTTTTATTTATTTACTTTTCTGTAAGTATTACGACCTCCTCTTATTTCATAAACTCTGCCGGAGATAGTTCGGAACACTACATGTTATCGTTCGCTGACTGCTGCCTCCGCCGTGACCCGACCCCCTGCGCCGTGACCTGACCCCCTGCGCCGTGACCTGACCCCCTCCGCCGTGACCTGACCGCCGTGACCTGACCCCCTCCGTCGTGACCTGACCCCCTCCGTCGTGACCTGACCCCCTCCGTCGTGACCTGATACCCTCTGCCGTGACCTGACCCCTCGGCCGTGACCTGACCCCTCCGCCGTGACCTGGCCCCCTCCGCCGTGACGGAACCTGACCCCCTCCGCCGTGGCCTGGCCGTCGTGACCTGACCCCCTCCGCCGTGACGGAACCTGACCCCTCGGCCGTGACCTGACCCCCTCCGCTGTGACCTGACCCCCTGCGCCGTGACCTGACCCCCTCCGCCGTGACCTGACCCCCTCCGCCGTGACCTGACCCCCTCCGTCGTGACCTGACCCCCTCCGCTGTGACCTGACCCCTCGGCCGTGACCTGACCCCTCGGCCGTGACCGGACCCCCTCGGCCGTGACCTGATCCCCTCCGCCGTGGCCTGACCCCCTCCGCCGTGACCTGAACGCGGTGACCTGACCCCCTGCGCCGTGACCTGACCCCCTCGGCCGTGACCGGACCCCCTCGGCCGTGACCTGACCCCCTCCGCTGTGACCTGACCCCCTGCGCCGTGACCTGACTCCCTCCGCCGTGACCTGACCCCCTCCGCCGTGACCTGACCCCCTCCGTCGTGACCTGACCCCCTCCGCTGTGACCTGACCCCTCGGCCGTGACCTGACCCCTCGGCCGTGACCGGACCCCCTCGGCCGTGACCTGATCCCCTCCGCCGTGGCCTGACCCCCTCCGCCGTGACCTGACCGCTGTGACCTGACCCCTCGGCCGTGACCTGACCCCCTCGGCCGTGACCGGACCCCCTCGGCCGTGACCTGATCCCCTCCGCCGTGGCCTGACCCCCTCCGCCGTGACCTGACCGCGGTGACCTGACCCCCTGCGCCGTGACCTGACCCCCTCCGCCGTGACCTGACCCCCTCCACCGTGACCGGACCCCCTCGGCCGTGACCTGACCCCCTCCGCTGTGACCTGACCCCTCGGCCGTGACCTGACCCCCTGCGCCGTGACATGACCCCCTCCGCCGTGACCTGACCCCCTCCACCGTGACCTGACCCCCTCGGCCGTGACCGACAGGCGGGTGTGCGCAGTCTGCGGCTGCCGGAGCCCAAGTTCCGCCGGGCGGGCGTCGGCGCGGCGGCCGGCGGCGACGCCGTGGCCCCGATGCCGGGCGTGGTGGAGAAGGTGATGGTGTCAGACGGAGATCAGGTGCAGGCCGGAGACCCGCTGGTCGTCATCATCGCCATGAAGATGGAGGTGAGGGTGGTGCAGCGGAGGGTGGCTGAGGGAGTGGTGATGTACTCGGAGACTGGGAGGGGTGATATTGGTGGTAAAATGCTGCTCATGGTCTCGGCGAGTGCATATATAAAGTGTTATTGGGTGGTACGTTGAGATATCGACAAATTAATCTCAATATTGATAAGCATCGACAGGGTTGGTATATATGAGCTGTGGGGGGCAGACTGTTCCAAGATAATGTCAGTTTACTGAGCACTGCAGATATGCATACAAAGCTTCCCCTTCAAAGCGACACTCTCCAGCCCTCACTCATTTGCCATGCTGCAGCGACATGCTGGGACCGGAGTCACTCCGGTCCGGAGTGGAGTGTAAATGGGAGCTACAAGACACGACCGACAGCAGTGTTAGCCAACCTCCATCAGTCTGTGATGTACGCGCCTCCCCCTGTGTCACGTCACCTCCATCAGTATGTGATGTTCGCGCCTCCTGTCACGTCACCTCCATCAGTCTGTGATGTTCGCGCCTCCCCCTGTGTCACGTCACCTCCATCAGTCTGTGATGTTCGCGCCTCCTCCTGTCACGTCACCTCCATCAGTCTGCGATGTTCGCGCCTCCCCCTGTGTCACGTCACCTCCATCAGTATGTGATGTTCGCGCCTCCTCCTGTCACGTCACCTCCATCAGTCTGTGATGTTCGCGCCTCCCCCTGTGTCACGTCACCTCCATCAGTATGTGATGTTCGCGCCTCCTCCTGTCACGTCACCTCCATCAGTCTGTGATGTTCGCGCCTCCCCCTGTGTCACGTCACCTCCATCAGTATGTGATGTTCGCACCTCCCCCTGTCACGTCACCTCCATCAGTCTGTGATGTTCGCACCTCCCCCTGTGTCACGTCTGCCATCAGTCTGTGATGTTCGCACCTCCCCCTGTGTCACGTCCGCCATCAGTCTGTGATGTTCGCGCCTCCCCCTGTGTCACGTCCGCCATCAGTATGTGATGTTCGCGCCTCCCCCTGTGTCACGTCCGCCATCAGTCTGTGATGTTCGCACCTCCTCCTGTGTCACGTCATCTACATCAGTATGTGATGTTCGCGCCTCCCCCTGTGTCACGTCCGCCATCAGTATGTGATGTTCGCGCCTCCCCCTGTGTCACGTCCGCCATCAGTCTGTGATGTTCGCACCTCCCCCTGTGTCACGTCCGCCATCAGTATGTGATGTTCGCACCTCCCCCTGTGTCACGTCCGCCATCAGTCTGTGATGTTCGCGCCTCCCCCTGTCTCACGTCACCTCCATCAGTGTGATGTTCGCACCTCCTCCTGTCTCACGTCACCTCCATCAGTATGTGATGTTCGCGCCTCCTCCTGTCTCACGTCACCTCCATCAGTATGTGATGTTCGCACCTCCTCCTGTGTCACGTCACCTACATCAGTATGTGATGTTCGCGCCTCCCCCTGTGTCACGTCCGCCATCAGTATGTGATGTTCGCGCCTCCTCCTGTCACGTCACCTCCATCAGTCTGTGATGTTCGCACCTCCCCCTGTGTCACGTCCGCCATCAGTATGTGATGTTCGCACCTCCCCCTGTGTCACGTCCGCCATCAGTCTGTGATGTTCGCGCCTCCCCCTGTGTCACGTCCGCCATTAGTATGTGATGTTCGCGCCTCCCCCTGTCTCACGTCACCTCCATCAGTGTGTGATGTTCGCACCTCCTCCTGTCTCACGTCACCTCCATCAGTATGTGATGTTCGCACCTCCTCCTGTGTCACGTCACCTCCATCAGTATGTGATGTTCGCGCCTCCTCCTGTCTCACGTCACCTCCATCAGTATGTGATGTTCGCACCTCCTCCTGTGTCACGTCACCTACATCAGTATGTGATGTTCGCGCCTCCCCCTGTGTCACGTCCGCCATCAGTCTGTGATGTTCGCGCCTCCCCCTGTGTCACGTCACCTCCATCAGTATGTGATGTTCGCGCCTCCCCCTGTGTCACGTCCGCCATCAGTATGTGATGTTCGCGCCTCCCCCTGTGTCACGTCACCTCCATCAGTATGTGATGTTCGCACCTCCTCCTGTGTCACGTCACCTCCATCAGTATGTGATGTTCGCGCCTCCTCCTGTCTCACGTCACCTCCATCAGTATGTGATGTTCGCACCTCCTCCTGTGTCACGTCACCTCCATCAGTATGTGATGTTCGCGCCTCCCCCTGTGTCACGTCCGCCATCAGTCTGTGATGTTCGCGCCTCCCCCTGTGTCACGTCCGCCATCAGTATGTGATGTTCGCGCCTCCCCCTGTGTCACGTCCGCCATCAGTATGTGATGTTCGCGCCTCCCCCTGTCTCACGTCCGCCATCAGTCTGTGATGTTCGCGCCTCCCCCTGTGTCACGTCCGCCATCAGTATGTGATGTTCGCGCCTCCTCCTGTGTCACGTCATCTACATCAGTATGTGATGTTCGCACCTCCCCCTGTGTCACGTCCGCCATCAGTATGTGATGTTCGCACCTCCTCCTGTGTCACGTCACCTACATCAGTATGTGATGTTCGCGCCTCCCCCTGTGTCACGTCCGCCATCAGTATGTGATGTTCGCACCTCCTCCTGTGTCACGTCACCTACATCAGTATGTGATGTTCGCGCCTCCTCCTGTCACGTCACCTCCATCAGTATGTGATATTCGCACCTCCTCCTGTGTCACGTCACCTCCATCAGTATGTGATGTTCGCGCCTCCTCCTGTCACGTCACCTCCATCAGTATGTGATGTTCGCGCCTCCCCTGTGTCACGTCCGCCATCAGTATGTGATGTTCGCGCCTCCCCCTGTGTCACGTCCGCCATCAGTATGTGATGTTCGCACCTCCCCCTGTGTCACGTCCGCCATCAGTCTGTGATGTACGCACCTCCCCCTGTGTCACGTCCGCCATCAGTATGTGATGTACGCACCTCCCCCTGTGTCTGACTGTAGTCTCTGTCTGTTGCCAGTACGTGATCAAGGCGCCGTCGGCCGGCGTGGTGGAGAAGGTGATGTACCGTGTGGGCGACAACGTGGCCAAGAACGCCCTGCTGGTGCACATGAAGCAAGATGAGGCGGAGAAGGGGGCCGCTGACTCGTCAGACACCGACTAGACCGTCCCGACACTGACCGACACTGGCCAACACTGGCCGACACTGACGTGACACTGGCCGACACTGGCTCTGCTCAGCGGCTAGACGGACACACCTCCGGCTACGTCTGGGGTGGGGACACTGAACAAGGCAAGCCTTCCTTCATACACTCATCGATCGTGGCTGCCAGAGGGACTAGAAGGGGGACGTGTGGAGGAACGGAGGGAAGGCGACCGTCGCTGTGGGGCAGCTGAAAAGGACGGAGGAGTCGGTACCCTAGTGTTGACAGAGGTGACCTGTCACGGCGGTGGCGTGTCTGACCCGACCTGGCCAGTTGTGTGGGGGAGGGAGCGGCAGAGGGAGGGGAGGCTGGCCACAGCTGCCGGGATGACTCAGAGTGTGCTGAGCCGTGGGGATCGGAGCGGCGTGGGTGTAGGATCAGCTGCACCTCGAGCTCGGACGGTCGGTACGGACCGTTGCCTGTGTACATGAGCGTTTATGATAACATGTTAGGTGGTGTTGGATTGTGAATTGACCATTATGATAGCCTTGTAGAATGTGATCATGGACATAGCGAGAGGATGTTTTGTCTACATTAGTGTGTGCTTACGTATGTCAAAGACAATTGGCCCAGTGGGGACAAGTGCAATACATGCGTGCATATATATTTATGCGTGCATATATATTTATTTATTTTATATTCACGAATGGATGAGGTAATAACAGGCATCGAATTGTCCGGTCTGGTCCATTGCTCTCCGGTAAACCACGTCTGGCTTCCTCGATCTCTAATATTTATCGAAAGGCACCACAATGGAAGATTGCATTGACATTTATATCAGTCATGGTGGATGAGAATCCCCTGCTCTGTCCCGCAGAGTCTAGAGTCACGAGGTCACCCATTTCATCAATACGATGGTTTTACACTGTCTCGTCGTGCTGCGATCAAGCCATCGCAGTGTACTGACAACGCAGCCTCCTCCAATTTCCCTCGCACATCAGGCCATGGAAGGAGTGAGCTCACCGAGCTCACGACAATGCCCAGCTCTGTTCGACAATGTCAGGTCCGATGTCCCCCCTGTCCGCCGTCTGGTGCCGTCGCGTGCCATCGTATCTCACTTCATGATGCGTCACGCCGGAGTGCGGGGCCCGGCGGAGGTGGAGTGGCGTCCGGTGGTGTCCGGTGGTGACGGACGACGGCCGAGGACTACCAGTCATTCTCCGGAGTCTGAAACAGGAGTCTGGTATCCGTCCCCTACGGGGGGGGGGGGGGGGGGGGGGCTGACCGCGGCAGAGCTCGCCTGGGTTACAGCCGCGGAGTGCCCGTATCGTGACGAGTCCAGACAGGAACGTTCTGGAGAACTCCACCGATGGTATGGTGCACGGATGGTGCACCATATGCGTCTCACGGATGGTGCACCATATGCGTCTCACGGATGGTACACCCTATGCGTCTCACGGATGGTGCACCATATGCGTCTCACGGATGGTGCACCATATGCGTCTAGTGGATGCACACTGGACAGTCGATGAAGTAGTTGTCTCCATTTTTGTCTGATGTACGATTTACAAGCAAGACGACGGTGAAGCTTGGAAGTGGGACCGGAGATAGCTCGTGAGTTTGCTCCCGTAACGTGTCTCTGGGCGTGCTCGTGATGAGCAGCTCGGCCGTGTTGTTTACCATATCGTAACGTCGCAGCACAGACCGGCCGGCTGATTGTAAACTTAGCTCGCATTCCATCTACATCTCCGCCTGGAGTCGTGCTGGTCGGCCCCAGCTGGCACGTATTCAAAGTGGCGCCTTCTGTACACAGGTTAAGTCCACTTTGCAGCACCATAACCTCCGAGCGTCACTCCACCGACACTGGTCGCTTTTATACTGACGGTACCTACCCGAAGTCCTATCACATTCACATTCACTGTGCCTTCACGGCGACATCACATTCACTAACGGTGTTGCCACTGGCATCAGACCAGCCTGTCGAATGCCGCCGCACTTTTGTCTCACTCGAACGTCGCTGGCCTCTGTCTCACTCGCTGCCGGCGGGCTCTGTCGCTTCCCCAGTCCGCTGAACCCTGTCAGCGTCCTGCCCGGCTCAACTGAAGTCACTCTGAACCCTCCCATCACCCCGCTCAACTCAGTCCAGGCACCCCGACATGCTGCGCCGCGTCCTTGAAGTACTTCCTGCCGTACGAGCGGACGATCTGGGTGAAGTCGAGACGCTTCAGTGCCGCATCCAGCTGACACTGCGCCTCGAACTCGAACACCTTGACGATCGAGTCCTTGCAGCGCTTGACGAATAGCTCACTGATGGCGGCGAGCAGTGAGTCGATCGGGAACAGGCCGTCAGCTTCGGCGTCAATGTCCCTGCGGAGGTGAACGCCATCGTTAGCTTCAGTTGGGACCATGGGGTGACACAGTGGAAGCTAAGAGTTGCCAGGAAAAGACGGACAGCGTCCACCTCAATGTTCCCGCGGCCATCGGAGTCTTAACACTGCGTGTTTGGGGTCTCTTTGCCCTTGCCAATGTTTCGACCTTTCGTTAGGGAACGATGGCCCGGCAGTCCCATGGCATGAACTCATCGTTTTTCTGGGTTATTAGCGGATGTCCACGGAAAATGAATTGTAATATGGTACAAAAATATTGATTCTTCAATGTTTCAAATGTTTATTGTCTATGACAGTTTAATATAGGACTGGCAAAAAGTAAATGATTATAAAATCATTTGGATTCCTGGGCGATCATAATTGGAATATTTTATAAATGTGTACGTTTTCGTCTGACAGAACTGTTGGCGTTATTACCTACCTACCTTCACCTTTCCTTTACCTTTCGACCTACCGTTCGAAAGCTCGTCAAACATCATTTTGAAACTATTTCAGACATGTTTTGGCTTAGGTCAATATTGAGGTCACCAGAGGTCATCAAAGGTCAGATTTTCCCGTTTTAGGACTTCGCTTTAAAACAAACAAATATCTCGGGAACTATGACATCCAGGAATAAACGGGAAAAAAACAATAGAAAGCTTTTGAACAATGCAATCGCTAAGGTCTGCTCACATTTTGTTCAGGTCAACAGTTTAGGCTCCAAAGGTTAGCAAAGGTCAAAAAGGCTAATTTGGGCAAAACTGTTCTTCGCAAATAACTTGGTACCTAATAAAGATAAAGCAATGATTGTGACGCCATTGTGTTCGTCTCGTCAAGGCGCTTTGAATCGTATTCGAGTTGACCAGTTTAGGTCAACTTAAGAATTTGAAATCAGGTCAAGGTCAAGTGGTGAAGCCAAGTAGGTCATGTTGTATGGTGGGAGACGTGCCTCGATGGGACAAACACATTGGTGCCGGTTTCACTTCTCGATCTTCATTCTGTCGGGAATTATTGACAAAAAAGTGTTGGTGACCTCGGATGACCGCATGTGACCTTGCAAGAGCCCCTGAGCAAAATATTTGCCTGAAACATCAAGAAGGGATAGAGTAACACACCAGACTATAAAAAGTTGGCCCGATCTGATGTGTGACCTCTAAATGGAAAGCATTTGCCAATTATTTGCCGTTGCCAGCAATAATTTGCAAATGCAATGCAATTTGGCGGACAACAATACAACGCTACAGGAAGATGAATGTTAGCGTTGGATTCCCGGCACATTTTTCTATATAGAACGGGGGTACGTTTGTTTCAAAATTGTGCGTTGTACATTCAATAACCACAAATAATCAAGGGAGGAGGCGTTTTCCGACATTTGTAGCGTTAAATATGACCAATAATTATTTATTTAATACAAAAAGGCGGACCAACCGCAACAGTTACAAAATATAGGAATTGTTTAGCTTATGCTTGAACAATGGTATTATCTGGCATGGGA
Source organism: Chirona hameri (assembly GCA_036785665.1). Lineage (NCBI taxonomy): Eukaryota > Metazoa > Arthropoda > Thecostraca > Balanomorpha > Balanidae > Chirona > Chirona hameri. The sequence goes on along the minus strand of JAXIVJ010000208.1, from coordinate 47,711 downwards.
GTACGTTTGTCACATTTCCTGAAGCATACGTTGTAAACATGATTATATTACGAATTTAGACCGGTTTCCTTATGGCGGCCTTACGCTTCTAGCCGCCCCGGGAGCGGCGAATGAGCGGCTCGGTCCATAACGTGCCGCCCCGGGAGCGGCGAATGAGCGGCTCAGTCCATAACGTGCCGCCCCGGGAGCGGCGAATGAGCGGCTCGGTCCATAACGTGCCGCCCCGGGAGCGGCGAATGAGCGGCTCGGTCCATAACGTGCCGCCCCGGGAGCGGCGAATGAGCGGCTCAGTCCATAACGTGCCGCCCCAGGAGCGGCGAATGAGCGGCTCAGTCCATAACGTGCCGCCCCAGGAGCGGCGAATGAGCGGCTCGGTCCATAACGTGCCGCCCCGGGAGCGGCGAATGAGCGGCTCGGTCCATAACGTGCCGCCCCGGGAGCGGCGAATGAGCGGCTCGGTCCATAACGTGCCGCCCCGGGAGCGGCGAATGAGCGGCTCGGTCCATAACGTGCCGCCCCAGGAGCGGCGAATGAGCGGCTCGGTCCGTAACGTGCCGCCCCGGGAGCGGCGAATGAGCGGCTCGGTCCATAACGTGCCGCCCCGGGAGCGGCGAATGAGCGGCTCGGTCCGTAACGTGCCGGCCCCGGGAGCGGCGAATGAGCGGCTCAGTCCATAACGTGCCGCCCCGGGAGCGGCGAATGAGCGGATCGGTCCATAACGTGACGTCTGTGGTGAGATGTGTGCCATCTTTTCCGGTTAGATCCCACTGCACCCAGCGGTAACGATAGGTTACACCGATTCGGAGCGTGGAGCCTGGCGCCGCCCCTGTATGCCGCCTCGGCTGTCTGACCCGGCCGCCTATTTCCGAAGTATATATTATAAATCGGCATGCCATGCCCGCCAGCTTTTGAGAAGCTCATATCTCCGCAACCACACGTCCGATTGACAAGCGGGCTTCTTTGCTGAGTAGCCCCATCCACCCTACCCTGTTTGAGACCAGTGCCGACTCACGTGTGTGACTACCACTGCGCGTGGCGCGTGCCGCGTGAGAGGTCGAGCTGTGTCGGCTGTGAGCTGCTGTGTCGGCTGTGAGCTGTGTCGGCTGTGAGCTGTGTCGGCTGTGAGCTGTGTCGGCTGTGAGCTAATTCGTCTGTGAGCTGTGTCGGCTGTGAGCTGTGTCGGCTGTGAGCTGTGTCGGCTGTGAGCTGTGTCGGATGTGAGATGTGTCGGCTGTGAGCTGTGTCGGTTGTGAGCTGTGCCGGCTGTGAGCTGTGTCGGATGTGAGCTGTGTCGGCTGTGTCGGCTGTGAACTGTGCCGGCTGTGTCGGCTGTGAGCTGTGTCGGCTGTGAGCTGTATCGGCTGTGAGCTGTGTCAGCTGTGAGCTGTGTCGGCTGTGAGCTGTGTCAGATGTGAGCTGTGTCAGCTGTGAGCTGTGTCGGCTGTGAGCTGTGTCGGCTGTGAGCTGTATCGGCTGTGAGCTGTGTCAGCTGTGAGCTGTGTCGGTTGTGAGCTGTGTCAGCTGTGAGCTGTGTCGGCTGTGAGCTGTGTCAGTTGTGAGCTGTGTCGGCTGTGAGCTGTGTCAGCTGTGAGCTGTGTCAGCTGTGAGCTGTGTCGGCTGTGAGCTGTGTCGGCTGTGAGCTGTATCGGCTGTGAGCTGTGTCAGCTGTGAGCTGTGTCGGCTGTGAGCTGTGTCAACTGTGAGCTGTGTCAGCTGTGAGCTGTGTCGGCTGTGAGCTGTGTCGGCTGTGAGCTGTGTCAGTTGTGAGCTGTGTCAGTTGTGAGCTGTGTCGGCTGTGAGCTGTGTCGGCTGTGAGCTGTGTCGGCTGTGTCGGCTGTGAGCTGTGTCGGCTGTGAGCTGTGTCGGATGTGAGCTGTGTCGGCTGTGAGCTGTGTCAACTGTGAGCTGTGTCAACTGTGAGCTGTGTCGGCTGTGAGCTGTGTCGGCTGTGAGCTGTGTCGGCTGTGAGCTGTGTCGGCTGTGAGCTGTGTCGACTGTGAGCTGTGTCGGATGTGAGCTGTGTCGGATGTGTCGGCTGTGAGCTGTGTCGGCTGTGAGCTGTGTGGGCTGTGAGCTGTGTGGGCTGTGAGCTGTGTGGGCTGTGAGCTGTGTGGGCTGTGAGCTGTGTCGGCTGTGAGCTGTGTCGGCTGTGAGCTGTGTCTGCTGTGAGCTGTGTGGGCTGTGAGCTGTGTCAGCTGTGAGCTGTGTCGGCTGTGTCGGCTGTGAGCTGTGTCGGCTGTGAGCTGTGTCGGCTGTGAGCTGTGTCGGCTGTAAGCTGTGTCGGCTGTGAGCTGTGTCGGCTGTGAGCTGTGTCGGCTGTGAGCTGTGTCGGCTGTGAGCTGTGTCGGCTGTGAGCTGTGTCGACTGTGAGCTGTGTCGACTGTGAGCTGTGTCGACTGTGAGCTGTGTCGACTGTGAGCTGTGCCGGCTGTGAGCTGTGTCGGCTGTGAGCTGTGTCGGCTGTGAGCTGTGTCGGCTGTGAGCTGTGTCGGCTGTGAGCTGTGTCGGCTGTGAGCTGTGTCGGCTGTGAGCTGTGTCGGCTGTGAGCTGTGTCGGCTGTGAGCTGTGTCGACTGTGAGCTGTGTCGGCTGTGAGCTGTGTCGGCTGTGAGCTGTGTCGGCTGTGAGCTGTGTGGGCTGTGAGCTGTGTCGGCTGTGAGCTGTGTCGGCTGTGAGCTGTGTCGGCTGTGAGCTGTTTCGGATGTGAGCTGTGTCGGCTGTGTCGGCTGTGAAAATTGCAGTTTGCAGCATTTTTTAATGTGGATTTTCATGTTGTAGTAGGTTTTCATGTTGTAGTAGGTATTTAGCCTACCAAGCGGCGCGACATTTTTACGGGCTTGCCTGATAAAACCCAGAAATATAGACGGTGGGCCTTGTAGAGGATAAGAAGCTAAACATGCTATTCATTCAATTTAACGTTACGACGAAACGATGACGATGGCTTCGTTATGACAATGGCCATCGATGTGACGCCGCGAAGCGGCGTGAAAATGTTAATTTTAGGCCGTGGAAAACGAAATGTTAATATTGGAACCAGACCGTGAGTGGAGCCAAGACTCGGGTAACCCATTTTCCTGGTTGCTCATCTCGGTATGATGAAAAATGTTGAAATGAAGGTAGTTTTTCGTATACATTAGCCTCGGATAGTAAATCACGATGGCCATTGGCCGGTGGCAGTCTGCGCTCAATAGTACATATGATAATAATAACTGTATATATTAGACCGGGTCATTCGATAGGTTTTTGCGAGAATGCACAGATTAATAGTGAAATCATTATGCGCTATATCATTACAAACTTACATGATTTTTTTGATTTAAAAAAAAAATAATCAAATTTGGAGGTGCCAACCGGCCTCTTTTTAGGGTCACTTACGATTTTTTCGTCAATATCGTACATTTGGGCTTAATTATCGATTACAATTTTTTTTTAAAATATAATTTTCGAATTCTCCGTATCCTGTTTGACAACCGTAGTGATTGTCATGGAGTTATCATGGACAATAAAGCTGTTTCTCTGCATTTCCTGTAAGGATTCTAAGGCACCCGCTCAAAGCGCCATCTATTGAGCGGACTTGCAATATATGCACTAGGTGCAGTTTCCCGGCTGCGGAGGTCTGCAGAGGAGCTCCACACGCACTGAAATCAGTGGCGGCGGATAAGGGGGCGGCAGGGGGACGTTGCCCCCCCCACACACACACTCAAGAAGTTGGGGGAAACATATAATTCCCCCCATAAATTTGTAAGTTGGTAAATTTGTTGATAATTTGTCAAGAAGTTGGTTCGATTTTTTCTTTTTGACCGAAAAATTGACACCGAGTGGCCCCGAAGTGCCCCCAGCCTGCCTGAGGGGCCCTCTAAGGCCGACAGAAGGCCCTCAGTCGCCCTAAGGGGGGCCTCGGAAGGCCTGAAACTTCAACATGAGTTGTCCGACGTTTTTTTTGCGACCATTTAGAGGCCCTGCAAAATATAGTGACCTAAATCCGAGGAGATACCATTTCGCGCCATTTTTTTTTTTTTGGGGGGGGGGGGCTTTGGCCGTGGGGAGGGAGTCCTTTGGCTGAGGGGTCCCCCGTTTTTTGTGTCCCCTCCCCATCCGAAAATACCTTCCGCCGCCACTGACTGAAATGGAACACCAGCAGATTAACTCCATGGAAAATGGATTTAAACTGTGTGGGGAGGAGGAGTGCGTGCCCCCCAAAAAATGACTGCATGACTTTGATCCGCCCCCCGAGACAGGACAGGTAGCTGTCCTATCTCCAGACATGAAGCCCGGTGCCTGTCCTGTCTCCAGACGTGAGGCCCGGTGCCTGTCCTGTTCCCAGATGTGAGGCCTGATACCTGTCCTATCTCCAGATGTGGGGTCCGGTACCTTCCCTGCCTCTAGTCGTGAGGCCCGGTACCTGTCCTGTCTCCAGACGTGAGGTCCGGTACCTGTCCTTCCTCCGGGCCCGGTGCCTGTCCTGTCTCCAGACGTGAGGACCGGTACCTGTCCTGTCTTCAGACGTGAGGTCTGGTACCTGCCCTGCCTACGGGCCCGGTACCTCTCCTGTCTCCAGACGTGAGGACCGGTACCTGTCCTGTTTCCAGACGTGAGGTCCGGTACCTGCCCTGCCTACGGGCCCGGTGCTTGTCCTGTCTCCAGACGTGAGGACCGGTACCTGTCCTGTTTCCAGACGTGAGGTCCGGTACCTGTCCTGTCTCCAGACGTCAGGCCCGGTACCTGTCCTGTCTGCAGACGTGAAGCCCGGTACCTGTCCTGTCTCGAGACGTGAGATCTGGTACCTCCCCTGCCTACGGGCCCGGTGCCTGTCCTGTCTCCAGACGTGAGGCCCGGTACCTGTCCTGTCTCCAGACGTGAGGCCCGGTACCTGCCCTGTCTCCAGACGTGAGGCCCAGTACCTGTCCTGCCTCCAGACGTGAGGGCCGGTACCTGCCCTGTCTCCAGGCCCGGTACCTGTCCTGTCTCCAGACGTGAGGCCCGGTACCTGTCCTATTTCCCGGCCCGGTACCTGTCCTGTCTCCAGACGTGAGGCCCGGTACCTGTCCTGCCTCCAGACGTGAGGGCCGGTACCTGCCCTGTCTCCAGGCCCGGTACCTGTCCTGTCTCCAGACGTGAGGCCAGGTACCTGTCCTATTTCCCGGCCCGGTACCTGTCCTGCCTCCAGACGTGAGGTCCGGTACCTGTCCTATTTCCCGGCCCGGTACCTGTCCTGTCTCCAGACGTGAGGCCCGGTACCTGTCCTGTCTCCAGACGTCAGGCCCGGTACCTGTCCTGCCTCCAGACGTGAGGTCCGGTACCCCCGTGAGGTCCGGACTATTTCCCGGCCCGGTACCTGTCCTGTCTCCAGACGTGAGGCCCGGTACCTGTCCTGTCTCCAGACGTGAGGTCCGGTGCCTGTCCTGTCTCCAGACGTGAGGCCCGGTACCTGTCCTGTCTCCAGACGTCAGGCCCGGTACCTGTCCTGTCTCTAGACGTAAGGTCCGGTACCTGTCCTGTCTCCAGACGTGAGGCCCGGTGCCTGTCCTGTCTCCAGACGTGAGGGTCGGTACCTGTCCTGCCTCCAGACGTGAGGTCCGGTACCTGTCCTATCTCCCGGCCCGGTACCTGTCCTGTCTCAAGATCCTGTTCCCACTGAGCATGGGCCGCCGCAACCCTACACAAGTGTGTGGTGTGGTGTGGTGTGGTGGGGGGGGGGGGGGGGGGGGGGGGGGAGAGAGGCATTCTGAAGTCGATTTTTTCCATGCAACGCCCATAGGCGTAATGTTAAAATCCGAAGATGTTTGGGGGCGGCTGCCCCCCCCCCCCTGCCCCCCGGTTCCTGCGTCCTTGCCACTGATTTAACCTGTTGGTATTGCATTTCATCGCGCGTAAAGCCACTCTGCAGGCCTCCGCAGCCGGAAAACTGCACCTAGTACATATACTGCAATTCCGCTCAATAGATGGCTCTGCGAGCGTGTGCATTAAAATCCTTACGGGAAAGGCAGAGAAACAGCTTCAATGTGTACGATAACTTTATGAAAATCGCTATGGCTGTTAACCAGCATACGGAGAATTCGAAAATGGTATTTTCAAAAAACGTATTTTTTTAATTCATGCCAAAATGTACGATATTGATGAAAAAATGGCAAAAGTGTCTAAAAAGAGGCCGGTTGGCACCTCCAAATTTAATTAAAAATTGCAAAAAATTAATGTAAGCTTGTAATGACATAGCGCATGATAACTTCACTATTAATCTGAAATCTGTTTTGCATGACCCGGCTTAGTATACATACCTATGTACCGAACTGTAACAAACAACTGGTAACAGTGCAAATGGTTTGAAAGCAGCAAGAGGCAGACCGACTTTTCCGCGCATGAATGGTCCCTGTGGATCTGGAGGAGCCTGGGGGAGATGGCTTGGGGAGATGGTTCTGACCTGGTCCCCACTATTAGCTCTTCGGTCCAGCAAGTTGGGCACCGCTGGAGCAGCTTCCCGGTGCCGATGTCCGCGTCTTTGCGTTCGCGTCGCCTTTTTCGGAACTCGGCAGACTAGCTAAACATGTAACCCGCTTTAAAGTGAATATTTCATGAAGGGAGTTGGCCCTGGGGCCAGCAATTACCGCCAAGGAAAGCCTCTGCAAGACACCTAATGGAATTAATTTGTCCATTTTCCAAATTTGTATAAGCAATTGCAAAACTTGTGTCATGCCACGAAGCGGCGCAAAATTTACCAGTTTTTTACTGTGGCTAGCTGGATTTTGACTGCTGCAATTTTGAGATGCTCAGTACCGTTCTAAAAACGCAAATATAGCATGTATTTTTTAACGTATCCACATATTTATTAACATGACATTTCACAAAGAGACATCATTCGGTGACATGACATGCGTCATCATGACCCCCGGCCGGGGAGGACTGGAGGATACCACCCGGCGCTCCAGACGGGCCGCCGCCCCCGCCCGCACCGCCTCGCGAAAAAAAAAACAACTCTGCCACCCCGCGAAGCGGTGCCCATGCCCTGTTGGTAAAACCCATGCCGCTGGCCGGGCGAGCGACCCGCCAACCAGTTAGGTTGGCGGATCGCCCGCCCGGCCAGCCGACCGGCCCTGCAAATACATGAAAAGGCCGGTCTCGGGTTAGCCCGGTTGGGTTAGGGCGGGGGTTCTTCCTTCATCAGCCGATTTTTTCTTCTTCATTATCCCACCTCAGACCGCAAGACAAGTATGTGTATCCACACACACGTACACAATCGTGGAATCTGTACATCATACCACCTAAACATCATGTAACTAGGCAGTCTTACTCCATCCCCTATTCTATCCCTCCCGACGGGCCGACTGTCATTGTGGAAGGGTTCATCCGCATAGTTTTTTTATGCGCTTCATAATATAGCTTCCCTACTGCAGTCTGTTTAACATTACAACTATTCAATTCTGCATGTGTGTGAAATTTAATGAAGTCCTGCATTGCCTCTGTGGTCAATACACCATTCGCTGCTTTAGTCCTATATATATATATATATATATATATATATATATATATATATATATATATATATATATATATATATATATATATATATATATATATATATATATATATATATATATATATATATATATATATATATATATATATATATATATATATATATATATATATATATATATATATATATATATATATATATATATATATATATATATATATATATATATATATATATATATATATATATATATATATATATATGTAATATTTTGCTAATAGAACCAACCTTTGTATAGAAATTATTTCTTCTGCTGGTATTGGATAACCGTTTTCAAAGCCCATAAAGTTTTTTTTAAAATTTGTCTAACGCTATATTGCGCCCTAACCTATTTCTTATCAGGGATTCTATATTGGTCCAGATACACCTTACTTTGGGACATGAGACAAACAAATGCATTAAGGTCTCCCTGTCGTTATTACAAAACGTACACAATGAACTGCTCTCCGTGAATTTAGCAACAAAAGTGTTTGTGGTCAGTATTCGATGCATGAGCCTATCCTGAAACCATAGCAACGTCGTGTTCATGTGCATGTGCCAAACCTTAGATAAAGTTCGGCCCACTCAAGGTTACGTCCTAATTCTCGATTCCATTTATCCTCTGATTTAAATCGATATCTATTCACCCCATGTTTACAGTCGAGCAAAACCCTATAATACATCGAACACCCTGTTTTTTTTAAAAATTCAAAACAGCCTCCAATGTTGGCTGCATATTCGGACCTATCTCAAGAGCCATTCTGGCCATTATACGTTGCTCTTATTGAATATAACATTTATTAGACTTCACGTCTTGGAAGGGGCCAAAACATAGTTTGCCCCCCCCCCCCCTTGAACAGGTTGGGGGGGGGGGGCATGGTCCCTTTGCCCCCCCCCCCCCTGGATCCGCCAGTGATGGAACAGGTACTGAACATAACACTTATAAGGCTATTTCAGATACCTTTCTTTCGAATAAGAGTATGTGCATGAGTTAAAGGGAAATATTCACATTTTGTTCTGCATTATCTTATGCAACATGTATGGTATTAAATTGTTCGAGATTCGAGTCTCAATTTAAAAATGAAAATCACAACTTTTTTATTTCGATCTTTTTAAATAAAACAAAAACAAGCACATGTATATACTTCTTTTTTAGTTCATGATCGGTGTTTTCCCTTCACTATTGGAAGCGCGATATATCTGACGCTTTTCTTTCAATCTGTTCAACGTTGAATAACTCAACAAATCGCATACACTAAATACGTCGTCGTAGGGGACCAAGTTAATCTGCCGAGTGCATCACGGTTTTCTGAAATGTATTTTGATTGATTGTGGGAAAACGGTTCAGATAAATGTTTCATGTGTGCATTGTAATGTATTGAATACCTGTATGTTGAAAATGCATGGGGAAAACATCCAATTCATTTATTTTTTAAAATGAGTCGATAACACTAAATGGGTCGCCGTCCGGGGATAAACTAAACTGCCGATTTCAACGCACTTTTTTCAATTGCCTGTTGATTGTTCATAAAAGTTTGGTACATATTCGCAAAAGATAGAGTGCAGGAAGCATATTACATACCTTCATGATAAATAGCAATGCGTAGGTAATTTTAGCTCGGACAGTGAATTCTTTACCGAGTACTTCCTGATGACCGACCATTATAAGCACGCTTATCAACTTTAACTTGCAATATCTTTTGGTAGGAATGTTTATATGCAAAATGTGACCAATTTACATTATATTTTGGTCTTGTCTGTCGATTTCAAGTAATAACTCCATTTTTAAGGAAAAGGTTAATATTTCCTTTTAAAGGAAATAGTTCACCTTCAACATGGGATTTTGAACTGAAATAGCAGTTTTGTAGCCCGTGTTGAGAAATCCCTATCTGCAACTTTTCTTGGCTGAAAAGACTCTCCAGCCGAAGATATTTGACTTCTTGGCGAAGGAATGCGGCGCATATATGATATATCGTACCGTCTGAGAGTGCCAGCACTGGTCTGAGCATGCGCAGACCAATAACGCACACCATAACATTAATAATTTACGACCTTCTGTCCTGAATTGGCGCGATGTAGGACCATTTTTGAAAATAAAAAAAGAAACTATATTAAAAAATATAATAAAATCGTGTTCTGAAAATTTTCCGAAGGTGAACTATTTCCTTTAAAGGAAATAGTTCACCTTCGGAAAAAAATTCAGAACACGATTTTATTATATTTTTTAATACAGTTTCTTTTTTTATTTTCAAAAATGGTCCTACATCGCGCCAATTCAGGACAGAAGGTCGTAAATTATTAATGTTATGGTGTGCGTTATTGGTCTGCGCATGCTCAGACCAGTGCTGGCACTCTCAGACGGTACGGTATATCATATATGCGCCGCATTCCTTCGCCAAAAAGTCAAATATCTTCGGCTGGAGTCTTTTCAGCCAAGAAAAGTTGCAGATAAGGATTTCTCAACACGGGCTACAAAACTGCTATTTCAGTTCAAAATCCCATGTTGAAGGTGAACTATTTCCTTTAAAGGTTAACCTTCGGAACATTTTTCAGAACACGATTTTATTATATTTTGTAATACAGTTTCTTTTTTTATTTTCAAAAATGGTCCTACATCGCAGCCAATTCAGGACAGCCAATTCAGAACGTAAATTATTAATTTTATGGTGTGCGTTATTTGTAAATTATTAATTGTATGGTGTGCGTTATTGGTCTGCGCATGCTCCCTGGCAGTGCTGGCACTTTCAGACGGTACGGTACATCATATATGCGCCGCATTCCTTCGTCAACAAGTCAAATATCTTCGGCTGGAGAGTCTTTTCAGCCAAGACAAGTTGCAGATAAGGATTTCTCAACACGGGCTACAAAACTGCTATTTCAGTTCAAAACCCAATGTTGAAGGTGAACTATTTCCTTTAAGGTGGGCGTATGGGCCCAATCGGAACGCTTTTGGTAAACCGCTAGTATGCCGATTTGTAAAGAGCAATAAAAACAATGAGGACCATCACTACATTTTCGTTAATTGACAATAAAGTAAAAGGATCACGTTTCAGCTTTAAATCAGGGACGACGACCCAATGAGGATTAAAGGAAATAGTTCACCTTCAACATGGGTTTTGAACTGAAATAGCAGTTTTGTAGCCCGTGTTGAGAAATCCTTATCTGGAACTTTTCTTGGCTGAAAAGACTCTCCAGCCGAAGATATTTGCCTTTTTGGCGAAGGAATACGGCGCATATATGATGTACCGTACCGTCTGAAAGTGCCAGCACTGCCATGGAGCATGCGCAGACCAATAACGCACACCATACAATCAATAATTTACAACCTTCTGTCCTGAATTGGCGCGATGTAGGACCATTTTTAAAATAAAAAAGAAACTATTAAAAAATATAATAAAATCGTGTTCTGAAAAAATGTCCGAAGGTGAACTATTTCCTTTAAATGGTGGCAAAACATCTTGTGATTTTTAAAAAGGTTCGCCGTGTCTGTCGATTGCACATAACGCATGTAAAAGGCCAAGTTTTAACGACCAAGCTGCTTTCCAGCTTCCCTTACTTCACACCACATATACACTACACTGTTGTTACACTGCACTGCACTGCACTGCACTACACTTACACTTACACTACACGAATACACTACACAATGGTTATGCTGTTGGTTCGTGTTGTTACTGACCCGACAGTCCACTCACCCTACGTGCACCACCTCGAACGACGGGATGATGATCTGCATGGTGGTGGTGTTGATGCGGGCCTTCATCTTCACGGTGACCTCGTGCACGTCCACGGTCAGGTCAAAGTTCGGCCCCAGGTCCATAAACTTGGCCGTGCAGTTGGTGATGCACTGCCCGAGAGAGGGGAGACGGTGCCAGGTCGAATGGTTGACAGCGGGTGTTGGCCATTGGTCGCTGGTCAGTCTAGGGCGTCCCGCTAATCACAAAGTGTTAGGTAGACAGCTCGGGCCCCCTTCATCCCGTGTCTCATTCTATTTGCTTCGTTTTCCACCAGTTTTCAGAATTTTCCCGTTATAAATTCGGTTTTCTCTGGGCCTCCGAAGTTTTGGTGTTATATCCTATGCCGCGTCGCAGTCTTCATTGATATATTCACCGAAATTGCACATATTGTGCCAAATTATCATGCTCTCAGCTAATATAACAGGTGCATGAATGGCTGTGAATGCGCCATGCGTGTTTAAGCCCAGTTCCGGCCTCTCGAAGGTACGAAAAAGTGTAATTATTCCGAGCAATTGCGAGTTTGACCCACTTTCTTCTCTTTTTCCAGATCTTTAAGACAAATACTTGCTTACAAACCCACAAATATGATCGTACATTTATTATCGAGCGAGCGCGAAGCGCCCGTGAGGTTTCTCGTCAACTTACTAAACAAATTTACATTTGACCCGGTCCGAACCGGCCCGGCCATACAGACGCTTTTCGGAAGCTAATAACTTTGCAACCACTGCTCTGATCGAGATCAATCGAGATCACCATTGGATCAAATCTATTTTGATTTTGGTATGGTGCGTTCTGATAGGGATGGTACCACAGCGCGTGGCACACGTAAACGTCGAAATGAACAAAAATAATTTGTGATCAAAAATGACATTATTAATCTAAGCATTATTTGTATATACACTGAAGCATGCAGCGCTCAGGACTTACTGCCTTTTGGCGGATTCGAGAAAGGAGATCATGAACAATTTAATACAACTTAATTTAGCTTTACCAGAGCGCTCGGTCATCGCCCAAAAAGGCGTTTTACTGGTAACAAAGGATCACTGGACATTGGTTCCGTTAAAAGCGCTAAATCAAACGTTTTTCTGCAGGCTGAGAGCATCATCGTAGTGGAGCATAGGTACTGGTAAGGACAAGACGTTTCCCATGGGTCACGTAGCATGCCTACATTACGGTTCACACACATGCCGGGACATTTCTTTCGAAGACGCTTGTAGCCCTCCTTAGAATGTTTGAACATCCGTCTGTGCCAGGTTACTACCTGGGACAGCGCCTGAAGCTGCTCTTCGTCAGTTGTTTTGTCGATCAGCTCCTGGAGGAGGCGGATGCCTCTTTCGGCTCCATCATGTACGACTGCGAAATGGACAACGAATCGTCGCAGTCGCTGGTAGTCGTCGGATGTTGGCCACTTCTGAGCTGGATCCCGAAGCCAAGTCACACATTCCACACACAAGAGGTTGAAGATGAGCCATGACCTCTCAGTCACGAGGTTGGCCAGGTGCTGCCAGTAGCGTACCCAGGATTCACTCCAGGAGGTGCAATTTTTGCTCAGGGGGCATAAAGTACCCCCACCAAAAACTCACCGGATTTGGCCCACTATATTTTTAAAAGGGATTTTCACCATTTTTCTCTAAAAATAAAACTGAAAATCATTAATTTGTTTCGATCAAAGGGGGGACGTACAGACCTTCAGGGGGGCAATTGCCCCGTCCCCCTTGTATACACCTATGGGTGCTGCACCGTGAGCAGGTCCACCGCCGCTGGCTTTCCTGGGCGGTGCGCCCAGGAAAGCTCCTTTGGCCTTTCGGTGGAAGTCAGGCCCAGTGACGTTCCTTCGCTGGCACATCATCGCTGAAGAGTGAAAACACCAATGCGGAAGGTTCCAGATAGGTTGTGTGTCTCTGCAGTGACTTTATGACAGCCTTAGCGATCCCTCTGTAGTCAGGCAGCTCTGATAGTGACACCATTTCGCAGAAGTACCATAAGTCATCCCATGAGGCAGATGATGCCAGTTCGGCTATCAGAAAAGAAGGAGCGTATAAACGCGCCACGAAAACTGCCATCTTCCGGATTCCTTCGGCGTCCTCGTCTGAGAGCTAAAGCTGGGATGACAGCAAAGCGTCCTGGAGCAATGAGTGAAGCGAGATACATGACAGACGCCCTGTGCATCATCAAGATGGCTTTGCTGTCATCCCAGCTTCAGCTCTCAGACGAGGACGCCGAAGGAATCCGGAAGATGGCGGTTTTCGTGGCGCATTTATACGCTCCTTCTTTTCTGATAGCCGAACTGGCATCATCTGCCGCATGGGATGACTTATGGTACTTCCGCGAAATGGTGTCACTATCAGAGCTGCCTGACTACAGAGGGATCGCTGAGGCTGTCATAAAGTCACTGCAGAGGCACACAACCTATCTGGAATCTTCCGCATTGGTGTTTTCACTCTCCAGCGATGATGTGCCTGCGAAGGAACGTCAAGCACTGCGCCCCTGTCTTCCACCGAAAGACCAAAGGAGGTGCGCCTAGGAAAGCCAGCGGCGGTGGACCTGCTCACGGTGCAGCACCTGACCAACCTCGTGACTGAGAGGTCATGGCTCATCTTCAACCTCCTGCGTGAGGAATGTGTGACTTGGCTTCGGGATCCAGCTCAGAAGTGGCCAACATCCGACGACAACAGCGACTGCGACGATTCGTTGTCCATCTCGCAGTCGTAAATGATGGAGCCGAACGAGGCATCCGCCTCCTCCAGGAACTGATCGACAAGACAACTGACGACGAGCAGCTTCAGGCGCTGTCCCAGGTAGTAACCTGGCACAGATGGATGTTCAAACATTCTAAGGAGGACTACAAGCGTCTTCCAAAGTAATGTCTCGGCATGTGTGTGAACCGTAATGTAGGTAATTTAGGCCGGGTCATTCAATAGGTTTTTGCGAGCATGCACAGATTAATAGTGAAATTATTATGCGCTATATCATTACAAACTTACATGATTAAAACAAAAATGGAGGTGCCAATCGGCCTCTTTTTGGGGACACTTTTGCGATTTTTTTTCTCGTCAATATCGTACATTTGGGCATTAATTATTGTTTACAATTTTTTGAAAATATAATTTTCGAATTCTCCGTATGTTGTTTGACAACCGTAGTGATTGTCATGGAGTTATCATGGACAATAAAGCTGTTTCTCTGCATTTTCTGTAAGGATTTTATGGCACCCGCTCACAGCGCCATCTATTGAGCAGACTTGCAATTTATGCACTAGGTGCAGTTTCCCGGCTGCGGAGGTCTGCAGAGGAGCTCCACAAGCACTGAAATCAGTGGCGGCGGATAAGGGGAGGGGCAGGGGAAGCTGTCCCCATCCCTCTACACTCTAGAAGTGGGTGGGGGGGGGGGCATATGATTTCCCACAATAAATTTGTAAATTTTTTGATAATTTTTCAAGAAGTTGGTTCGATTTTTTTCCTTTTTTACCGAAAAGGTGGCACCGAGTGCCCCGAGGTGCCCCCAGCCAGACTGAGGGGCCCTCTAAGGCCGACATAAGGCCCTCAGTCGGCCTAAGGGGTCCTCAGAAGGCTTGAAACTTCATCATGGGCTCTCCGATGTTTTTCTTGGGACCAATTAGAGGCCCTGCAAAATATAGTGACCTAAATCCGAGGAGATACCATTTCGCGCCATTTTTTGTTTGTTGGGGGGGGGGGGGGCTTTGGCCGAGGGGCCCCTGGGTTTTTGCCCCCTCCCCATCCGAAAATACCTTCCGCCGCCACTGACTGAAATGGAACACCAGCAGGTTAACTACATGGAAAATGGATTTAAAGTGGGTGGGGAGGAGTGCGTGCCAAATAAATTTGACTGCATGATCTTGATCCACCCCTCGAGACAGGTC
Source organism: Chirona hameri (assembly GCA_036785665.1). Lineage (NCBI taxonomy): Eukaryota > Metazoa > Arthropoda > Thecostraca > Balanomorpha > Balanidae > Chirona > Chirona hameri. The sequence goes on along the minus strand of JAXIVJ010000208.1, from coordinate 32,585 downwards.
AGGTACCTGTCCGATCTCCAGACGTGAAACCCGGTGCCTGTCCTGTCTCCAGACGTGAGGCCCGGTGCCTGTCCTGTCCACAGACGTGAGGCCCGATACTTGTCCTATCTCCAGATGTGGGGTCCGGTCCTCCCCTGCCTCTAGTCGTGAGGCCCGGTACCTGCCCTGTCTCCAGACGTGAGGTCCGGTACCTGTTCTGCCTCCAGACGAGAAGTTCGGTACCTGCCCTGCCTCCTGGCCCGGTAGCTGTCCTGTCTCCAGACGTGAGGTCCGGTACCTGCCCTGTCTCCAGACGTGAGGTCCGGTACCAGTCCTGTCTCCAGACGTGAGGCCCGGTACCTGTCCCGTCTCCAGGCCCGGTAGCTGTCCTGTCTCCAGACGTGAGGTCCGGTACCTGCCCTGTCTCCAGGCCCGGTAGCTGTCCTGTCTCCAGACGTGAGGCCCGGTACCAGTCCTGTCTCCAGATGTAAGGGCTGGTACCTGTTGTCTCCAGACGTGAGGTCCGGTACCTGTCCTGTCTGCAGACGTAAGGCCCAGTACCTGTCCTGTCTCCAGACGTGAGGGTCGGTACCTGTCCTGCCTCCAGACGTGAGGTCCGGTACCTGTCCTATCTCTCAGCCCGGTACCTGTCCTGACTCCAGATCCAGTTCCCACTGAGCAGAGGCGCCGCAACCTTCCGAAAGTGGGGTTGGGGGGGGGGGGGGGGCGGAGGCATTCTGAGTCGATTCTTTCCATGTAACGCCTATAGGCGTAATGTTAAAATCCGTTGTTTTTTGTGTTTTTTTTTTTGGGGGGGGGGGGGGGGGGGGGCTGCCCCCCTCCCCCCTCCCCTCCGGTTCCTGCGTCCTTGCCACTGAGTTAACCTGTTGGTATTGCATTTAATCGCGCGTGGAGCTGCATCTAGCACATATACTGCAATTCCGCTCAATAGATGGCGCTGCGAGCGTGTGCATTACAATCCTTACGGGAAATGCGGAGAAACAGCTGCAATGTATATGATAACTTTATGAAAATCACTACGGCTGTCAACCAGCATACGGAGAATTCGAAAATTATATTTTCAAAAACTGAAAAATATTGATTCATGCCAAAATGTACGATATTGATTAAAAAATGGCAAAATCCCTAAAAAAGGCCGGTTGGCACCTCAAAAATTTATTTGAAAAATTTCAAAAAAAATAATGTGAGTAGCGCATGATAATTTCACGATTAATCTGAAATCTGTTTTGCATGACCCGGCCTAGTAGGTATGCTACGTGACCCATGGGAAACGTCTTGTCCTTACCAGTACCTATGCTCCACTACGATGATGATCTCAGCCTGCAGAAAAGCGTTTGATTTCGCGCTTTTAACGGAACCGATGTCCAGTGGTTCTTCCTAATAAATGTACGATCATATTTGTGGGTTTGTAAGCAAGTATTTGTCTTAAAGATCTGGAAAAAGAAGAAAGTGGGCCATACTCGCAATTGCTCGGAATAATTACACTTTTTCGTACCTTCGAGAGGCCGGAACTGGGCTTAAACACGCATGTAGCATTCACAGCCATTCATACACCTGTTATACCAGCTGAGAGCATGATTATTTGGCACAATAGGTGCAATTTCAGCGAATTTATCAATGAAGACTGCGACGCGGCATAGGATATAACACCAAAATTAACACCAAAACTTCGGAGGCCCAGAGAAAACCGGATTTATAACGGGAAAATTCTGAAAACTGGTGGAAACGAAGCAAATATAATAAGGAACGGGATGAAGGGGACCCGAGATGTCTACCTAACACTTTGTGATTAGCGGGACGCCCTGCAGTGGTCACTGTGGGTTATTAGGCATCAACCTTATAGATGTTCCCTGCTCAATGCAAATAAACCGTTTGAAGTTACCCACCTTCATTGCTTCTAATCGTAAACAAATATCGCATTGTTTCCGGCTTAGCCTCCATAATCCAGCTTACATTTAGTGAGCTTACTGTAAAGAAAGATCGATTGAAAAGTCTGGAGTAGAAACACAAATATTATGTTCAGTCCCAGCTCAGATATACATCTCTCTGAAGAAATACTGTGCCGCATACAAGACCGTTCTAACGCTTCCAGAATACGAACGCATTTTTTTAAAAAATAATACATTTAGTCCGAATGTTTTGTATGGATGGATTTCCGAGGTCAGGACCCACGCTAAGCATAGCTTGTTGTGCAGGCCCTGACCTCACCACCCGATCGCGCAATTCCTGTTGGCCGGCAGAATTTAGAGACGAAAGTTTTACGTGCCCGACACACCTGGACAGTGGACACGGTCCGCCCCGCTCACTGATATCACCTGACCTTGAGTGCGACCGCTGCCACCGGCCACAGGCCATCCCAGTGAGTACCTGTGGCCGGTGGCAGCGGCAAATAGCGAGCGCCGAAGCGACTCGAACCCGAGCTGCCACTACCGGGATAGGTCAGAAGTCCAGCGCTCTCCCACTGAGCTACAGGGGCGGACCGCTGCTATGTCATTTATCGTTATGTCATCTCAATATATAGGTAAATGGCGTATTTTTCATATTGCCAGGCTGCTGGCATAAAATTGCCATAACATTTCGTTTGTCACAAACCCACACTTCTTCGGAATTTAAGGTAAAAATTGTTCTACAACACACTTTTATAGGTATTTGACAGATATTTTACGGTTTATAATTGTATTTCAGATACATACCCATTGGGTGGCAGGTGTCTACAAATGTACAGATAGATAGGTCACGGGTCACATATGGGTTTTTGAAGCGAAGTGGTCATGCGAGATAATGGTGTAATTATGTTTCACCTCTATTTTAGTGGTGGCCAGATGCGTCTGCAAAGTGAGCCAGTCACCGTCCAGTTCCAATATGGCGTCCCCTTTCCGTCGCAGTGTTGCCATGCCCTTCAGCGATGTGGCCAGAAAGGTGACAGACGCCGACAGACGGATGAAAAACAACTGAAGCACACAGTCAAACACGTCAGTAAGAGGTTAAACAGTGGTCAGTTATTTAGAGGTCGTTCAGGGGCTAGGCAGAGGTCACAGGCCACTCAGACTTCTAAGAACTAAACTGTGCTGGTATTGAGTTGTTTTCGTATAAAACAATCAATTTATAGCTATCTCACTTAATCGAAGTCAATCGTCGGTGTCATCCGATTATGTTATCATAATAGCCTAACTTATAGCCTAACTTGATTATAGCCTAACTTATAGCCTAACTTGATTAGAGCATAACTTATAGCCTAACTTGATTATAGCAGAACTTGATTATAGCCTAACTTGATTATAGCATAACTTGATTATAGCCTAACTTATAGCCTAACTTATAGCCTAACTTGATTAGAGCATAACTTATAGCCTAACTTGATTATAGCCTAACTTATAGCCTAACTTGATTATAGCCTAACTTATAGCCTAACTTGATTCTGGTACTCTCCTGCTTTGGCGTTATACTAACATCTCCGCTCCCTCTCCTTCGCGGCCCTCCATCTCCCTTTCCTTGTCTTCTTACTCGCCCTCTCGCCCTCTTTTTTATCTCTCTCTCTCTCTCTCTCTCTCTCTCTCTCTCTCTCTCTCTCTCTTCTCTCTCTCTCTCTTCTCTCTCTCTCTCTCTCTCTCTCTCTCTCGCTCTCGCTCTCGCTCTCGCTCTCGCTCTCGCTCTCGCTCTCGCTCTCGCTCTCGCTCTCGCTCTCGCTCTCGCTCTCGCTCTCGCTCTCGCTCTCGCTCTCGCTCTCGCTCTCGCTCTCGCTCTCGCTCTCGCTCTCGCTCTCGCTCTCGCTCTCGCTCTCGCTCTCGCTCCCGCTCCCGCTCCCGCTCCCGCTCCCGCTCCCGCTCCCGCTCCCGCTCCCGCTCCCGCTCCCGCTCCCGCTCCCGCTCTCTCTCTCTCTCTCTCTCTCTCTCTCTCTCTCTCTCTCTCTCTCTCTCCCTCTCCCACTCCTTATCTCGGTCTGTCTCTCCTCGTTCCCTTTCTCCCTCTGTCACTCTTCCTCCCTGTCATCTCTCACCCCGTACCCTCCTTCCTACCTTCTCCTCGAACAGCGTCTCGTCATCGGACACCTTCAGCGGGTCGAGACCTTCGCTCTTGATGAGACTCCTCGCGAACTCCATGGCGTGGTCCACGAACCGGTTGGCGTCCGACGTCTTCGCCCTGCCCTTGTTGCCCTGCACGTGCCGTCTGGGGGCACAACAAACGTTCAAGCTCAGACACCATCCGAATCGAAGCATCATTCACATCCAAGCATCAACCAAGCATCAGCAACCTACCCTTACCGTGGATGGTTTGCTAATGGTTCTAAACTGAGGTAATGGTTATACACTGTGCTAATGGTTATAAACATTAGCTTTGCTAACGGTTCTTGCTAATGGCTGGTTCTAAACAACAGTCGAACTGAAGAACAACTGTACAGCTGTGGATGCGAGCATCAACCAACACACACGCACACCACATAGACAGGGGCGGATCCAAGGGGGGGGGCGGGGGCAACGGGGCTGGCAGCCCCCCCCCCATGGAAATTGGCGTCCCTGCGCCGAAGGCGCAGGGGCACTAGTCTGGGCACCGCAGTCTGGGGGCTCAATCTGGGCGCCGCAGACGCCCCAAACCCATGGAAGGCGCCTCCAAACCCATGGAGGACGCCCCTAATTCCGAGGAGTGCGCCCCGATCCCCAAAAAGCACCCCGAACTTCAAAACTTAGGATGGCGCCCTCGAACGCATGCACACCGAATCTGAGGAGGGCGCCCCAAATCTGAGGATGGCGCCCCAAAATCCGTAGAGGGCGTCCCCAATACCATGGAGGGCGCTCCCAATTCCGGGGAGGGAGCCCCGATGCCCGTAAGGCACCCCAAACTTCGGAAGGGCGCCCCAAAACTCGGAAGTGCGCCCTCAAACGCGATGAGGTGCACCCCGAATCTGAGGAGGGTGCCCCAAACTCATGGCGGGCCCCTTCAAACCCTTGGAGAGCGCCCTCAGACCCATGGAGGGCGCCCCAAATCATAGCACTGGTTTGGGTGTGTTAAAATCATTAGTTATTTTGGCGCGACACTGCAATTTTTCCATGACATTTTTTTTTTAATTCCCCTACCTATTACTAGGTAAGCAGGAGTGCCCTTCCATGCCCATGTGACCTGGCTACGTTAAACCAGAGTGTTTAATCAGGGCATGGATATGCAATCACGTTACGTCACACCACTCTCCGCCACCACCCGTCAAAGTAAAATTCCGCGATCAGGATTTAATCCCCATTTCAGAAGCCAAAAACCTAGATCTCACCTTTGACCGCTCGTTATGCTGGGGCCGCCATGTCTCTACCGTAACACAACGCTGCTTCGGAGTTTTGACTGGTCTATCGCATCTGAGGGGGCACCTGCCAACGGCCGTGCTCTCCGCGCTGATCAATGCCCTGGTTTTCTCGCAGATCCGGTACTGTATCTCGGTATACGGTAACGGCAAGAAGGAGAACTTCTGTCGGCTTCAGAAAATCATAAACTATGCTGCTAGAGTACTTTTTGGCCGACGGAAGTACGACCATGTATCGGTTCTGCTGGGGAGGCTGGGGTGGTTCGGCGCGGAGGGCATGGCCACTTACCACACACTGTGCCTCACGTACAAAGTGCGTTGCTGCGGCGAGCCTGAACAGCTGGCTGCGAGTCTGTCCACCATGGCAGAGGCTCGCGCTACCGAGCGGGCCTTGCGACAGGACCACATGTTGTTTGTTCCCCGGTCACGCACGGAGATGGGACGGCGGCGTTTTGCCTGCCGGGGACCAGCGCTGTATAACGCCCTGCCACGCGACCTTGTAGGACTACCCGTGCCGCTGTTTCGTCGCCAGGTGCGGCGATATTTCGCTGCCGCTCCGCGGGCACCGGACTGACCGACGCGGCGCTTCTCACCGTCATGCCGGCGGGTTTTAGTTGACTGATTGTATGGGTGTGTGTAAGTGTTGGTGTGTGTCAGTGTTTTGTATTCTTGTTTTTACTTGTGTGATTTTATTTTGTATGCTTTTTCTGACCATGTTTCCTGTATTTTTTACTTATGACGAGAGGTTATAATAGCCACAGGCACATGTGGACGACCTTAATACAAGTCTGTATCTGTATCTGTATTCCCCCCCCCCGCTACCTTGCTGCACCGCATGACCCCATGGCCACTGGCGGATCCAAGAGGGGGGGGGGGTATTAGGGGAAAATTCCCCCTCCCACGGAGACATGGGTGCATTTAATACAAGTATGCCCTCTCGCGTGTTCCTGCAGTGGCTCTAAGAAGTGATGTTTAGCCCGTGCCTCGCTGAGGAGAAGGGGGGGGGGGGGGGGGGGCAACATCTGCCCCCCTCCCGGATTTTCTCAATAACTTGAACACTATTAATAGATATCGAAGTGAAACTTTTAGTACCTTATGCTGCATCAATTCTACGTTTTCTTACCAAATGTTAATGAAATTGATATGGTACTTTGGTGAAATAATGACGTTTTATTGACGTCATGGCATGCCATTTTTGGTGGAAAAACGATAAATGTTTGAAAAATCGTAGAACAAAGAGTTTTGATTCAAAATGCAAATACAAATATAAAAAGAAAGGAAATGGCATTCTTTTCGAGGTGGCTATGTCGGAATTGCGATTTTTAACCCCAAAATAAAAATACATGTTTTTTTCGGGGAAAATCCACAATTTTTTTTAAAATGATATTACAAAACGGAATATATATTGGAGCACAAATTATGGATGATAACCACACTAAATTTCAAAGCAATATCTCTATTTTTGACTGACTTGTGGCTCCCTAAGTTTAGGTAACTCATGATGTCATTTTTTGAAGTTACGTTTTTGTTTTGCTTCTATAGACCAGATACAGACAAATACATTCCAGGGCTATATTTCTGAGACAAAACTGGTCTCGCAACATGCCTTTGTATTTATATTAATCGTTTTCAAATGTTGACCTTATGTGACCTGACCTTGACCTGAGGGTCATTATATGGGGTCAGGTTGTGAAAATGGCTGCTGCTATCGAATTGTACGTGTAAACTAACCCCTAAAACATGTGTAGCATGACTTTCGTAGACATCTTGCCAATAGTAACCTTTTGTGACCTGACCTTGACCTTGACCTTTGCGTACAATTTCACTTTTGCTTATGTGGGATATGTATTATGCCTTTGAGAGCACATGGTGCGATAATAGTCGAATATAAGGCTTTGGATGGAGAGTACGGCCCAAAAACTCAAATATCTGCATTTTGGCCTTTGACCTGACCGTGACCTGACATGTGACCTTATTTTGAACATTTTGCGTAAGCTTTAGATGCGTCTCATTGAGAGCTTTCGAATGCCGCCTTGCGCGTCCGCTGCAGTTGTTGATTCAGAAGAAAACGAGGGGCATAATCTTCCCCCAGCGGGGCGTGTTCGGCTGAATACCCCAACGTGGCGCGGGTTAGGTGATAATTCAAAACTCCTCTCCCTTGTCAACGACCTTGTTTCGCACTGAGGACCCCACGTCACACCCCTCCTCCCCCTCCCCCGGTCAACAAATTTTCGCTCTGACGACAACACCCCCCCCCCCCCCCGCTGAACGGCTCATCGCGCTGACGACCCGACGCCGGCACCTCCCTCAGGTGCCAAAATTGCGCCCCCCGGGCCTACAGCCCTCCCCCTCAATGAAAATCCTGGGTCCGCCCCTGCACAGAGAACTCTAGGTCGAAGCGCTGCTAGATGTCTGCACTGTGGCGGGGACTCGTGTAACTGCGACGCACCTGAGAATCCAGGAGAGCCACTTCCTCACTGCCTTCTCCTCCATGTCTTCCACGCCGGTTTTGATGAGCAGCGCGATGCCGGCCGCCGCGCCGGCCTGTTTCTTCAGAGCCATGGCTGGCTGGCTGGCTGGCTGGCTGGCTGGCTGGCTGGCTGGCTGGCTGGCTGGCTGGCTGGCTGGCTGGCTGGCTGGCTGGCTGGCTGGCTGGCTGGCTGGCTGGCTGGCTGGCTGGCTGGCTGGCTGGCTAGCTGGCTGGCTGGCTGGCTAGCTGGCTGGCTGGCTGGCTGGCTGGCTGGCTGGCTGGCTGGCTGGCTGGCTGGCTGGCTGGCTGGCTGGCTGGCTAGCTGGCTAGCTGGCTGGCTGGCTGGCTGGCTGGCTAGCTGGCTGGCTGGCTGGCTGGCCTCTCGGCGCGGGTCGGACGGGGGCAGCACCAGGCGGGGCAGGGGTGCGATCCACCGCCTGAGGGGCAGCACCAGGGGTGCGATCCACCGCCTGAGGGCAGCACCAGGGGTGCGATCCACCGCCTGAGGGCAGCACCAGGGGTGCGATCCACCGCCTGAGGGCAGCACCAGGGGTGCGATCCACCGCCTGAGGGCAGTACCAGGGGTGCGATCCACCGCCTGAGGGGCAGCACCAGGTGGGGCAGGGGTGCGATCCACTGCCTGAGCAGTGCGCTCTGAAGTGGAGAAGATTGGAGACCAGCCAACGACCGGCTGACCTTAACTGCACCAGCCACTGCACTGCAGCTCGAGTCAACCAGTCAGTTTTCCCCGAAACTCCGATGTGCTCACTTAGAGCCCTGTAGCTGCAGCTGCCGGCGGTCGGCAGTGGCGGTATCAGCCGCAGAGCTGCAGCTCACACAGAGCCCTGTAGCTGCAGCTGCCGGCGGTCGGCAGTGGCGGTATCAGCCGCAGAGCTGCAGCTCACTTCTGCGCACTATCTTGCGGCGCGGGACACCAACACACACGGCGAGCTCGGACTCAGCTCGGTCCGACCGGTCGACTGCCTGCCGCCCCCGCAGCTCGGTCTCGGAGCCTGCCGCCCCGGAGGTCGAGGACGAGGCACACTTGTGGCGGCCAGAGGAGGGGCGCCGCAGCAACACTTGTGCCGTGACGGCGCAGGCGACAGCGACACACTAACCTTGTGACTTAATGTCAACTAGCTGTTGTGCGTATGAATAGCTAATTAACACGGTACTGTGCAGGCTTTCGCGAAGTTTTCCAGCCAGTACTTGGTATATTTTTCAGGTGCTTATTCATGTTATGTGAGTAACGTAACGTTCCATTATTTGTCATGTGCTATGAGGTGCTATGACAAATATTCTCTGTCGTTTCTCCCTCGGACGCCACGAATCCCCTGTCGTTTCTCCCTCGGACGCCTCGAATCCCCTGTCGTTTCTCCCTCGGACGCCTCGAATCCCCTGTCGTTTCTCCCTCGGACGCCTCGAATCCCCTGTCGTTTCTCCCTCGGACGTCTCGAATCCCCTGTCGTTTTTCCCTCGGACGCCACGAATCCCCTGTCGTTTCTCCCTCGGACGCCACGAATGCTCTGTCGTTTCTCCCTCGGACGCCTCGAATCCCCTGTCGTTTATCCCTCGGACGCCACGAATCCCCTGTCGTTTCTCCCTCGGACGCCTCGAATCCCCTGTCGTTTCTCCCTCGGACGTCTCGAATCCCCTGTCGTTTTTCCCTCGGACGCCTCGAATCCCCTGTCGTTTCTCCCTCGGACGCCTCGAATCCCCTGTCGTTTCTCCCTCGGACGTCTCGAATCCCCTGTCGTTTCTCCCTCGGACGCCTCGAATCCCCTGTCGTTTCTCCCTCGGACGCCTCGAATCCCCTGTCGTTTCTCCCTCGGACGCCTCGAATCCCCTGTCGTTTCTCCCTCGGACGCCACGAATCCCCTGTCGTTTCTCCCTCGGACGCCACGAATCCTCTGTCGTTTCTCCCTCGGACGCCTCGAAGAGCGGTGTCCTGGGCGGCAGACGGCGGTGTGCCGTGTGATGGTGTACGCTTTGTCGCAGTCCATTGGTCAATGATCATAACCAGGGCTGCGGAGTCGGAGTCGGAGTCGCTAAAATATTACCGACTCCGACTCCAGTCCGGAGTCGGAGTCGACTTTTTGGCAATTGGCGATTACTTTGGTCGGTAGAATAGAGGTCGGCCTAGGGACATTAACTTTACATCCCTTTCGAAAGAAAATGCATGGAAAATGAATCGAGTGGAAAGTTTACACAACTAGCGGTAGATTTGCGCCTGATGAAGATAGGGCAATGATTCTACGTCATCTGATGATGATTGGGGCTTTGGACGCACTGACTCTTACGGTCACACGGCGCCCATTTCAATATCATCGTGCTCGCTTCGTCAAGGAGATTCGAATCATACCATGGTGACTAGGTTACCCAAGTCAAGTTCAAAATTTGACCTCAGATCAAGGTAATTTAAGGTCTTTTGGTGAACCAGGTATGTCGTGCTGCGCAATGTCGGACGCGTCACGACGAGACATACACAGTGGTGCCGGTCTCACGTTCTTATCTTCATTTTATTCCGCCGCCTGCAGGCCAGCGACTGGGCTGGACGCGCGGCCGGCACGCCGTGCCCGTGCTCCGGCGGCTTAGCATTGTTCTTCATACTGTTAAGAATAAAAAAACCGGAAAAATAGATGGCATTGTAGATATTGCTTAGCATGCGGTTGGAGAACGGATATAGGCCGGAGTCGGAGCTTGAGTCGGAGTCGGAGTCAGAGTCGATTTTTTCAGGCCGGAGTCGGAGTCGGAGTCGGAGTTGCTAAAATTATGTCGACTCCGCAGCCCTGATCGTAACCATGGTTCATCAGTACCCAATATAACGCCCGGGTATACATGATAACGGGTTAGACGCGAAGTAAAGGCAGCACGGCGGATCTACGCAGCCAAACAGTATTTTATGACTACAATAAATACCACTAAAAGACGGAAATTGCAGTAAAGGGTAATACGGACGCGCGAGCAGGCATATTTAAAAGTTGGATTTAAATCGCATTATGTATTGTGATGTGCATTTGAGAGCTCGAGTTAACTGCGCTCTAAATTTAACGGCGGGAATCGGCTTACGCCGAAGCGTGCATGTGCCAGTGTGGGTGAATGCCACGGACGCGAATTCTGCAGCGTTTTAGTGAGTACCACGGGAAGTCACGGGGCTTGCCCGAGGCGTGTGTCAACACTTGACGTACATTGTTTGCCCCTTGGCGTTGACTATCTGCAGTCTGCACAGTGCACACTGCACAGTGCACACAGTGCGTGGAGAGTGCGTGTGCAGAAGTTTTGTATACTTCCCTGCACTCGGTTGACAACCCAAGACGCAGGGAAGCGTCTGTTGAGTGTTCTGTTCTAAACTGGAGAGGCCGGCTCGAGATAGAACAGTAAGTACATAGAAATGGCTTATCATAACGTTGCTTTCATAGTGTTGAAAGTTACACATACAACCAAAAAGGCTACAGATATTTAAAGCAACATAAATACAATTTGTCATACATTAGGTATACACCAGGCAGGGGCTCCGTCACAGGGAGGACGGGGGGGGGGGGACGTGCCCCTTCCAATGGCGGATCCAGAACGGGTGGTTAGGGGGGGGGGGGGGACAAAATTAAACAAAAGTATCACACAATTATGAAAACTCATCGGATTTCGCTTGCTTATGCATTGATAGCTGATGTAAAGCTAACTTTCCTTAGTAAAAGTTGCTTAGATTGTTTTCTATATCAGGAAATGTGTCAATTTTTGCGCCGATTTCAGGCGGTTGGGGGGGGGGGGGGCAATTGCTCATTTTGTCCAACCGTAGATCCGCCACTGCCCCCCCCCCCCCCCACCCTCTCCCACCCATTTTTTTTACTTTTAACATTCCACCTATGGGCGTTGCATGGAAATAATCGACTTCAGAATGCCTCTGCCCCCCCCATTTTTGGAGCGTGGCGGAGCTCTTGGCACCAGGCACCAGCAACGTGAAGGTGGCGGAGCTCTTGACACCAGCAACGTGAACGTGGTGGAGCTCTTGACACCAGGTACCAGCAACGTGAAGGTGGCGGAGCTCTTGCCACCAGGCACCAGCAACGTGAACGTGGTGGAGCTCTTGCCACCAAGCACCAGCAACGTGTTACGTGGTGGAGCTCTTGACATCAGGCACCAGCAACGTGTTACGTGAACGTGGCGGAGCTCTTGCCACCAGACACCAGCAACGTGAACGTGGTGGAGGTCTTGACACCAGGCACCAGCAACGTGAACGTGGTGGAGCTCTTGACACCAGGCACCAGCAACGTGTTACGTGGTGGAGCTCTTGACACCAGGCACCAGCAACGTGAACGTGGTGGAGCTCTTGACACCAGGCACCAGCAACGTGTTACGTGGTGGAGCTCTTGACACCAGGCACCAGCAACGTGTTACGTGAACGTGGCGGAGCTCTTGCCACCAGGCACCAGCAACGTGAAGGTGGTGGAGCTCTTGACACCAGGCACCAGCAACGTGTTACATGAACGTGGCGGAGCTCTTGACACCAGGCACCAGCAACGTGAACGTGGTGGAGCTCTTGACACCAGGCACCAGCAACGTGAACGTGGTGGAGCTCTTGCCACCAAGCACCAGCAACGTGTTACGTGAACGTGGTGGAGCTCTTGTCACCAGGCACCAGCAACGTGAAGGTGGTGGAGCTCTTGACACCAGGCACCAGCAACGTGTTACGTGACCGTGGCGGAGCTCTTGACACCAGGCACCAGCATGTATTGTGTGCAGCGTGAGTGCGTGCGCTGTCGGAATGCGAATAGCCGGACTGTAATGTTAATTTTCCTGATAACCATTTCAATTTAATCTAATATGCGTGATAGCGAAGGTAAATTATTGGGACAAATCCGCATTCTAGGCATTATTGCATTGTATGCACACAGTTTATGCCTAATTTTCGCGGGCGAGATACGTTGCGTGTGAAAGCGTTGAGCTTAGCTAATATTACCCAAAGGCGACGCATTTTCTCAGTTCAAGTGAACGCAAAATAGCCACTGCAGCCGGTGCATCCGGTGCAGTGCGGTGCAGTATACCAATGGGAGATATATTGCGGTGCAATATACCTACCAGTGACAGATGTAGTGCGGTGCAGTATACTTACCAGTGGCAGATGTAGTGCGGTGCAGTATACCTACCAGTGGCAGATGTATTGCGGTGCAGTATACCTACCAGTGACAGATTTAGTGCGGTGCAGTATACCTACCAGTGGCAGATGTAGTGCGGTGCAGTATACCTACCAGTGACAGATGTAGTGCGGTGCAGTATACCTACCAGTGTCAGATGTATTGCGGTGCAGTATACCTACCAGTGGCAGATGGAACATTCCAGGACAGATCGATAAGCGAAAACCCCAAATTAACACCCTACATTTCATATTTCGATATTATAAGTCCGTTATAAGGGTTATCTGGGGCGCCAAATCGTGCTATGCAATTTTCAGCTCGATTAAAGTTACGACTGCCAAGTTATAGCCTCCGGCATTTTCGTGAGGCCACCTTGCATGACTTTGCCGATCAGCGAATAACTCCACCACAAATTATCAAATTCCTAGAAACCCATACATTTTCTGAATGGCAATGAAGTGAGGAACATCATCCCAGGCCCAGTTTTTGTGTGGATTCTGACGAAATGACCTGTGACCTCTGGTGACCTGACCCAGGTACGTAGCCAGGATTCCGTCCAGGGCGGGGGGCGGCGCCTCGAAAGGGAATCAGCTATTTTTGGAATCAGCTATTTTTGGAATCAGCTATTTTTGGAATCCTCAATTTGGAATCAGCTATACCAACTGCATTTTTTTAGGCTCAAGACCTGGAACTCTTAAACAAATTGCGCCTGGATATGCATTCTCATCAAAGCGTCGCATTGCGTATGGTGCAGACCTCTAAAAATGTTATTGTGCGTTTAAAAGTGCGGTAAAAAAAAGTGTTAAAGCGAACTATTTTCCCCAATTATAGAGGAAAGTGGCAACATAACATAAATGCGCCGAGAAACGGTCCGATTTTGTTTTTACTAACCCGCATATAATTTAATTTGTAGTTAAATTGCGCTGCGGAGCGGCGTGATTTTTTTAAGTTTTATTCCCTGGACAACTGTATTCTTATACTGTTGATAGGCCCAGGGTCTCTGCCCCTCCGACCTTTTCAACGCCCTTCCCACCTGTTCAGGGACTCATCTGGGATCCGCGAAAAGACATGATGTGGAGTGAGTGATATATATTACATACAAAGAGGACTTACTGTACAAGAAAAAAATAAAATCGGAGCTTTCGTGTATATTGTTACACCCTTCGTTAGCGATTAACCCTCGCCCGGTTTGGGCAAAATCACTACGTGTTCGGGTATTCTTATACTGTTGATATTCTTATACTGTTGTATTCTTATACTGTTGATAGGCCCAGGGTCTCTGCCCCTCCGACCTTTTCAACGCCCTTCCCACCTGTTCAGGGACTCATCTGGGATCCGCGAAAAGACATGATGTGGAGTGAGTGATATATATTACATACAAAGAGGACTTACTGTACAAGAAAAAAATAAAATCGGAGCTTTCGTGTATATTGTTACACCCTTCGTTAGCGATTAACCCTCGCCCGGTTTGGGCAAAATCACTACGTGTTCGGGTAAGGGGGGGGGGGGGCGGGGGTGGCACGCCCCCCCTCTTAGCGTTTCACCCCTAATTGAGCTAGAGCTTCGATTAAAAAACGAGCGTGTTGCTTGTGATGAGATGAAGTCGCTGATACCCGATTTTAAGGTCTTGGGTCATTAGGTGACCTCTGAGGTCATGTAAATGACCCAAAGTCATCCAAATTGAAAATGCGTATAAATTGAATTTAATCGAGCTAGAATCGTGAATGAGCATATCATACTGCTTAATGCAATGGCTCCGCCACAAGTTTGAAGCCAAGTTGGGGAGGGTGCTGAACCCCCTCAACTGAATAGGATCCTACACCCCTGGGGAAGGTGCTGAACCCCCTCAACTGAATAGGATCCTACACCCCTGGGGAGGGTGCTGAACCCCCTCAACTGAATAGGATCCTACACCCCTGGGGAGGGTGCTGAACCCCCCTCAACTGAATAGGATCCTACACCCCTGGGGAGGGTGCTGAACCCCCTCAACTGAATAGGATCCTACACCCCTGGGGAGGGTGCTGAACCCCCTCAACTGAATAGGATCCTACACCCCTGGGGAGGGTGCTGAACCCCCTCAACTGAATAGGATCCTACACCCCTGGGGAGGGTGCTGAACCCCCTCAACTGAATAGGATCCTACACCCCTGGGGAGGGTGCTGAACCCCCTCAACTGAATAGGATCCTACACCCCTGGGGAGGGTGCTGAACCCCCTCAACTGAATAGGATCCTACACCCCTGGGGAGGGTGCTGAACCCCCTCAACTGAATAGGATCCTACACCCCTGGGGAGGGTGCTGAACCCCCTCAACTGAATAGGATCCTACACCCCTGGGGAGGGTGCTGAACCCCCTCAACTGAATAGGATCCTACACCCCTGGGGAGGGTGCTGAACCCCCTCAACTGAATAGGATCCTACACCCCTGGGGAAGGTGCTGAACCCCTCAACTGAATAGGATCCTACACCCCTGGGGAGGGTGCTGAACCCCCTCAACTGAATAGGATCCTACACCCCTGGGGAGGGTGCTGAACCCCCTCAACTGAATAGGATCCTACACCCCTGGGGAGGGTGCTGAACCCCCTCAACTGAATAGGATCCTACACCCCTGGGGAGGGTGCTGAACCCCCTCAACTGAATAGGATCCTACACCCCTGGGGAGGGTGCTGAACCCCCTCAACTGAATAGGATCCTACACCCCTGGGGAGGGTGCTGAACCCCCTCAACTGAATAGGATCCTACACCCCTGGGGAGGGTGCTGAACCCCCTCAACTGAATAGGATCCTACACCCCTGGGGAGGGTGCTGAACCCCCTCAACTGAATAGGATCCTACACCCCTGGGGAAGGTGCTGAACCCCCTCAACTGAATAGGATCCTACACCCCTGGGGAGGGTGCTGAACCCCCTCAACTGAATAGGATCCTACACCCCTGGGGAGGGTGCTGAACCCCCTCAACTGAATAGGATCCTACACCCCTGGGGAGGGTGCTGAACCCCCTCAACTGAATAGGATCCTACACCCCTGGGGAGGGTGCTGAACCCCCTCAACTGAATAGGATCCTACACCCCTGGGGAAGGTGCTGAACCCCCTCAACTGAATAGGATCCTACACCCCTGGGGAGGGTGCTGAACCCCCTCAACTGAATAGGATCCTACACCCCTGGGGAGGGTGCTGAACCCCCTCAACTGAATAGGATCCTACACCCCTGTGGAGGGTGCTGAACCCCCTCAACTGAATAGGATCCTACACCCCTGGGGAGGGTGCTGAACCCCCTCAACTGAATAGGATCCTACACCCCTGGGGAGGGTGCTGAACCCCCTCAACTGAATAGGATCCTACACCCCTGGGAGGGTGCTGAACCCCCTCAACTGAATAGGATCCTACACCCCTGGGGAGGGTGCTGAACCCCCTCAACTGAATAGGATCCTACACCCCTGGGGAGGGTGCTGAACCCCCTCAACTGAATAGGATCCTACACCCCTGGGGAAGGTGCTGAACCCCCTCAACTGAATAGGATCCTACACCCCTGGGGAGGGTGCTGAACCCCCTCAACTGAATAGGATCCTACACCCCTGGGGAGGGTGCTGAACCCCCTCAACTGAATAGGATCCTACACCCCTGGGGAGGGTGCTGAACCCCCTCAACTGAATAGGATCCTACACCCCTGGGGAGGGTGCTGAACCCCTTCAACTGAATAGGATCCTACACCCCTGGGGAGGGTGCTGAACCCCCTCAACTGAATAGGATCCTACACCCCTGGGGAGGGTGCTGAACCCCCTCAACTGAATAGGATCCTACACCCCTGGGGAGGGTGCTGAACCCCCTCAACTGAATAGGATCCTACACCCCTGGGGAGGGTGCTGAACCCCCTCAACTGAATAGGATCCTACACCCCTGGGGAGGGTGCTGAACCCCCTCAACTGAATAGGATCCTACACCCCTGGGGAAGGTGCTGAACCCCCTCAACTGAATAGGATCCTACACCCCTGGGGAGGGTGCTGAACCCCCTCAACTGAATAGGATCCTACACCCCTGGGGAGGGTGCTGAACCCCCTCAACTGAATAGGATCCTACACCCCTGGGGAGGGTGCTGAACCCCCTCAACTGAATAGGATCCTACACCCCTGGGGAGGGTGCTGAACCCCCTCAACTGAATAGGATCCTACACCCCTGGGGAAGGTGCTGAACCCCCTCAACTGAATAGGATCCTACACCCCTGGGGAGGGTGCTGAACCCCCTCAACTGAATAGGATCCTACACCCCTGGGGAGGGTGCTGAACCCCCTCAACTGAATAGGATCCTACACCCCTGGGGAGGGTGCTGAACCCCCTCAACTGAATAGGATCCTACACCCCTGGGGAAGGTGCTGAACCCCCTCAACTGAATAGGATCCTACACCCCTGGGGAGGGTGCTGAACCCCTCAACTGAATAGGATCCTACACCCCTGGGGAGGGTGCTGAACCCCCTCAACTGAATAGGATCCTACACCCCTGGGGAAGGTGCTGAACCCCCTCAACTGAATAGGATCCTACACCCCTGGGGAGGGTGCTGAACCCCCTCAACTGAATAGGATCCTACACCCCTGGGGAGGGTGCTGAACCCCCTCAACTGAATAGGATCCTACACCCCTGGGGAGGGTGCTGAACCCCCTCAACTGAATAGGATCCTACACCCCTGGGGAGGGTGCTGAACCCCCTCAACTGAATAGGATCCTACACCCCTGGGGAGGGTGCTGAACCCCCTCAACTGAATAGGATCCTACACCCCTGGGGAAGGTGCTGAACCCCTCAACTGAATAGGATCCTACACCCCTGGGGAGGGTGCTGAACCCCCTCAACTGAATAGGATCCTACACCCCTGGGGAGGGTGCTGAACCCCCTCAACTGAATAGGATCCTACACCCCTGGGGAGGGTGCTGAACCCCCTCAACTGAATAGGATCCTACACCCCTGGGGAGGGTGCTGAACCCCCTCAACTGAATAGGATCCTACACCCCTGGGGAGGGTGCTGAACCCCCTCAACTGAATAGGATCCTACACCCCTGGGGAAGGTGCTGAACCCCCTCAACTGAATAGGATCCTACACCCCTGGGGAGGGTGCTGAACCCCCTCAACTGAATAGGATCCTACACCCCTGGGGAGGGTGCTGAACCCCCTCAACTGAATAGGATTCTACACCCCTGGGGAGGGTGCTGAACCCCCTCAACTGAATAGGATCCTACACCCCTGGGGAGGGTGCTGAACCCCCTCAACTGAATAGGATCCTACACCCCTGGGGAGGGTGCTGAACCCCTCAACTGAATAGGATCCTACACCCCTGGGGAGGGTGCTGAACCCCCTCAACTGAATAGGATCCTACACCCATGGGGAGGGTGCTGAACCCCCTCAACTGAATAGGATCCTACACCCCTGGGGAAGGTGCTGAACCCCCTCAACTGAATAGGATCCTACACCCCTGGGGAGGGTGCTGAACCCCCTCAACTGAATAGGATCCTACACCCCTGGGGAGGGTGCTGAACCCCCTCAACTGAATAGGATCCTACACCCCTGGGGAGGGTGCTGAACCCCCTCAACTGAATAGGATCCTACACCCCTGCCATGGCTTCCCTCCCCCCCCACACACACACACTCATTTTTTTTGGTAAAAAAGTTGAGCGACTTAAACATGCGTATTACTGCTAAATTGCAGTAGCATGGCTGTTAACTAACCACAGTCCACACACGACCAGGCACGTAGACAGGACTTCGTCCAGGGGGGGGGGGGGGGGCGCCTCGAAAGGGCCCCCTTCCCGAACGTTGAAAGGGCCGCTTCCCAAGCGTTGAAAGGGACCCCTTCCCAAGCGTTGAAAGGGCCAAACAAAACGGATGAAAAGGCACGTTACAATAATGGAGAATGCAGCATGGAAGGTATGGCATTGGCATGGGCCATACCAACTTTTAGGAGCTGGAGTTAGTAAACTGAGGGGTCTGCCATTTCAACGTTGGAACCAGCGACACCAGTTTGGAATCAGCTATACCAACTTCGAATATTGTGTTAGGCTCAAGCCCTGGAACCCTTAAAGGAATTGCGCAGCGGAGCGGCGTGAAAATTTTGAATCTTATGCCCTGGATATGTATTTTTTCCTGTATGACCTCTAAAAACTGTTTTTTTTTGCGTTTAAGAGTGCGGTAAAGAAGTGATAAAGCGAAATATTTTGACCAATAATATAAGAAAGTAGCAACATATAAACAAAACATCAATGGGCCTCAAAACGGTGCGAATTTATAATTTTGTTTTAACCCGTATACATTGAATGTGAATCTCCGCGGCGCGAAAATTTCGATTGTATTCCCTGGATAACTGTATTCTTACTGTTAAAGGTGCTTGAGGTGTGGAGGTGTTTGAAATTTAAGGGCAGTGTCATGTGCTCAAAGTTGGGGGGGGGGGGACAAAAGACAGTCTGCCCCTCCCCCAACTTTCAAGTTGCGGGAGGGGGGGGGGGGGGACATGTCCCCCCGTCCCCCGGTGGCGGAGCCCATGGCTTAATGGGTGCCAAATTTGAAATCAGCGCCACAAAATGTCCTAGAAACTGCCAAATTCCGAAAAGGTCATATCAGGTCATCTGGGGTCAGTAACCTGTGTAAGCGCATGACCCCAGTGGAACATATAATTATGTAAAATGGATCCCAGATTTGAAATCAGCGTCACAAAATGTCCTAGAAACCACCAGAAGCCCAAAAAAGTCATCTGAGGTCATCGGAGGCAATGACCTCGGTTGACCTCTGTAAAGGTCAATCAAGGTCACAATCTCAGTGGAAACCATAACTGTCACCTGGAAACACCTGTGCCTATGCTCCTGAACAACAAACACTCCGAAACTGCACAAGTTTCAAGCATCGATACTACAGGACGCCAGTTGCGCCTGACATGACTTTGAGAAATAGGTCATAGATTACGAGTCATGTGGGTTAAAAGTTTAAAATTTTCAGAGGATGTGTCAAAATGATCAAAAGTCAGGTATTGAAAGTTTCATTGCAATCCGTTGTAAACTACGCGAGTTATTCTCTAAAAACCGAGGGGGTGGCATCCGCCCCCCTCAACCCGGGCGAGGGTAAACCCTCGCCCTACGGGAGCTTTTTTCACCTTCGCCCTACGGGGGTCCTAAAAAGCCTCCCCTGTTAACTTCCAAACCCAGCGACATAGAGCAACGCAGTAAGAACCAACATGTTGCCTGTCATTTTTGGAATCTAACGGTATGCAATTTTCAGGTTTCGAGTCAACGAGTGACCTTCCAGGTCAAGTGAATGACCTCGATCGACCTGCAGCGATTTTGCTCTGTCAGAAATCCTCAAAATGAGAAATTGATAAATGTAAATAAAAAGGCATGTTTCTAGATCAGTTTTGTCTCAGAAATGCAGAAAAGGTAATGATTTATTCGTATCTGGTCAAAAAAGTATAAAAAAGTTATTAAAAAATGACGTCATGAATTTCTTACACTTAGGGAGGCATCACTCAGTCAAAAATAGAGATATTTCTTTGAAATTTGGTTTGGTATTGTACATACTCGGTTCTCTCACATATATTCCGGTTATTAGCATCTTTGAAAATTTTGATTTTGTGTTGATTTTTCCCCCCCAAAAAAAGTTTTTGTTCATTTTGGGAGTGAAAAACCCAAAATTTCGAAAATCCGAGATGGTCATTTTAAAGAAAATGACATTTGATATCTTTTCTTAATTGCGTTTGCAATTTTCTTTAAAACTCTGTTTTTTACGATTTTTCAAACATTTATCGTTTTTCCACCAACATGACGTCCTCGAAACATCATTATTTCCAAAATTTCTCAACCAATTGCAAATAATTATTTACAGCATACGTATAATTGTTGTATACTTAGCTACTGATAATTTCAGCCAGATGCGCCGCATGTCTAAAAAGGTGTACAAGAAAAACCTCAGGGGGTTCGTTTTAGGACCCCCCGTAGGGCGAGGGTTAAGAGGAATTCGGTAACATGTCATTGCTCGCCTTTAACACGAGCAATGACCTGTTACCGAATGCCTCTTAATCGCTGACGAAGTGTGTTACAATATACCCGAATGCTCCGATTTTAATATTTGTATTGTGCAGTAAGTCCTCTTCGTAATTAATCCTCATCTGAGATATCTTCGTGCTTTGGACCCTTCTGGTCTGACCGGGGACTCCTCTGACCTTCCAAGAAGCCCCTCTTGTGTGTCAAGGGGCCCATTCGGCCTGTTCAGAGGTCCATCCGACCTGGTCAGGGACTGCACTGGCTGCTTTGTCGCCATGCTGACATGCTCAGGGGTCCCTCCAGTCTGGCTAGGAGCTCATCCGGCATGTTCAAGGGCCCTTCCGACAGGCCCAGGGTCCTTTTCTATCTAGCCAGGGGCCCTCTGACTTGCCCAGGAGCCCCTCCGATCTGCCCAGCGACTCTTCTGGTCGGACTGCGCTGGCTGCTTTGTTGCCCTGCCGACATGCTCAAGGGGCCCTCCGACCTGCCCTGGGACCCCTCCGTCGTGGCTAGGGGCCAATTTGGCCTATTCATGGGCCCTTCTTACCCGCCCAGGGCCCTTTCGGTCTGGTCAGGCCCCCCCCCCCCCCCGATCTGCACAGAGGCCTTTTGAACTTTCCAGGGGCCCTCTGGTCTGTCCAGGGGCCCTCCAGCCGTCTAAGGAGCCCTTCCGACCTGGCAAGGGACTGCGCTGGCTGCTTTGTTGCCTTGCCGACATCCTCGGGGGCCTCTCGACCTACCCAGGGTGCCCTCTGTGTTGGCTAGGGGCCCATTCGACGTGTTCAGGGGGGACATCTGACCCGCTCAGGGACCCTTTCAGTGCCAGGGGCCTCTCTGACATGCACAGAGCTCTTTTGAACGTCCACCCCGCCGCCCCCGCCGCCCTTCCCCCCTTTGACTACGTGCCTGACCTGACCTGACCTTGATACGAGCGCAATGAAAATAATTTTGTTCTATATTTTAACATACTTTGGGGTAAGTTGTCTTTGCACAGGAAAAAATTGGAGATAGGTATTTTCTATAAGTGTACTGTTTAATTGCTCAAAATGATGCGTTTTTCTCTTTTCATCCCCCAAAAGACTTGTCCCATGATGACATTTATTGCGGTTTCTGTGTCACACGAAGGTTTCAGGTTCCAATATATGCCACATGAAGGTTAAGTTGGGTGAATTTCTTGATGACCCAGGTGCAATTGTTGCTCAGTGACCTCTGCAAGGTCAGCTGAGGTCATCTGAGGTCACCAGCGTTTGTTTTGCCAATAGCTCTTGATATAATAAAGATAGAGACGTGCTAAGACACCACTGTGTTTCTCTCGTCGAGTTGCGTCGCCCCATATGCAACGTGACCAACCTGGGTCACCAAATGACCTTGACATGAGGTCAAACTTTGAAGTTGACCTAGCCAGGTCACCATTAATATGTTTCGAAATTCCTTGACGAGACAAACACGATGGTGTTAAAACTATTGCTCTATGTTGAATCGATAAAAAGTTATTCACGAACAACTTGAAGTTGTTCCGGGGCGGATCCAGGAGCGGGGTAAAGGGACCATGCCCCTCCCCCAAAGGTCCTGCAACTATGATTTTGCCTCCCCCAAACGGTCGGACGTACAGTTGGAAAAATTGCCTTTGCAGCAGTCAAAATCCAGCTATCCACAGTGCAAAAACTTGAAAATGTCGCGCCGCTTCGCGGCATGACACAAAATTCGCAATTGCTTATACAAATTTGGAAAATGGGCAAATTAATTAATTAAAGGAAATAGTTCACCTTCAAAATTAGTTTTAAACTGAGATAGCAGTTTTGTAGCCCGTGTTGGGAAACCCCTATCTGCAAGTTTTCTTGACTGAAAAGACTCTCCAGCCGAATATATTTGAGTTTTTGACGAAGGAATGCGGTGCTGGCGAAAGAATGTTGTACTAGTTCTAGCCCGGGCAGAGCCTATACCATCAGCCAATCAGCTTGCAGCTGGTGCTAGCAAGCGATCGCCGGCCGCCGGTTGGCACTTCTCCAATGCGAGTCTATCTTTACGCGACTACTTTCGAATCTGATTGGCTGAACCATTGTTTACATTCGCGTGACGTCAGGACTCTGACTCAGAGAGTATGCATATAGTTTTGATAAACAATAAAAATGTACGGCCTTCTGTCCTGAATCGGCGCGATATAAGGCCATTTTTGACAATATAAAAAGAAATTGTATTAAAAAATATCAAATCGTGTTGGGTAAAATTTTCCAAGGTGAACTATTTCCTTTAAGAATGCATCTGACAAACACGTTCCTCATACATAATTTTCACATGCCAGACGGAGTCGGACAAATTTAACTTACTCCGACTCCGGCACAAATTATCGACTCCAATAGACTCAGATTACGACTCCGAGTCTGCAAGACTGCTTCCGACCGACC
The DNA here is from genome assembly GCA_036785665.1 of Chirona hameri. NCBI lineage: Eukaryota > Metazoa > Arthropoda > Thecostraca > Balanomorpha > Balanidae > Chirona > Chirona hameri. Next base: position 9,286 of record JAXIVJ010000208.1, on the reverse strand, counting down.
AATGGCTCTCTCAGCCCGTTTAAGGGCTCTCCAGAATGGCCGAGAGCTTTCTCAGACTTGCACAGGGCCCTCTTAGGTCAGGCCCTCTTAGACAAGCGTAAGGCCCTCTCTCAGATCAGACGGTGGTCATCTCTGGTCGACCGATGATCCTCTCAAAGAAGCGGAGGGTCCTCTCTTAGGGACTTAGGGCTCTCTTAGGCCGGAAAAGCGCCCCCCCCCCCTTGGACGATTAAGGGTCCTTTCAAACTGGTAAACAGACCTTTCAGACAGGCATAGGGCCCTCTCAGGCATGACAAAGGTCATTTCAGAACGACAAGGAGCCTAAGGCTTTAAGGCCTGGAAAATACTGTATCCAACCAACTGAGGCCTCTCTCAGCCCGCCGGGTTCTTTTCGGCCTAGACAGTGGCCCTCTAAGACCAGTCTGTGGTCCGTTCAGGCCTGGCAAGAGCCACTCGAACCGACCGATGGCCCCCTCAGGCCGACTGAGTTATCATGCAGGCCGACCAAGGGACCCTCAAGCCGACCAAGGGACCCTCACGCCGACCGAGGTCCCCTCAGGTTTACCAAGGGCCACTCAGGCCGACTGAGGTTCCCTCAAGCCGACAAAGGGTCCCTCAGGCCGACAAAGAGCCCCTTAGACCGAACAAAGGCTCCTCAGACCGACCAAGGGCCTCCTCAAGCCGATCGAGGGTCCCTCAGGCCAACCGAGCTCCCACCCAGGCCGACCGAGGACCCCTCCAGGCCGACAGAGCCCTCCTCCCCCCGCAGGCCGAAACAGAGCTCGTCAGTCCGACTGGACACCCCTCAGGCCAACCAAGGGCCCCTCAAGCCGGCCGAGGTTCCCTCAAGCCGACCGAGGGCCATCAGGCCGATCAGGCCATCTGAGGTTCCCTCAGGCCGGCAGGGGAACCCTCGGGCCAAACAATGGCTCCTTAGGCCGACTGAAACCCCTTCGGGTGGACGAAGGACTCCCTCAAGTCGACGGAGTGCCCCCTCAGATCGACCGAGCTCCCCTCCAGGCCCAACGAGGCTCGCTCATGCTAACCGAGAGTTCGTTTGGTCAACCAAGGACTCCCTCAGGCCGACCTAGGTTAACCTCCTGGAAGAGCCATGGACCTCTAGCCCCCCAGGCCACGATGACCCCAGACCCGATTCCCTTGCCCCTTTGATGGCACGATCCCCTCGATGTTCTTCCGGATCAAACTATTATTTTAGCATGGATGTTGGATGTTTAGGATATTGCAATACCAGGGAGCCAAAAAGGCTGCATAAACTATCAGCCTTATTTCAGGCAAACAATAAATTTACAACAAATTCCATTGAACACCATTTAAATAGAGCACTCCGATCGCGAATTCGTCATGCTCCACCTCCGCTATTCGCTAATCTGAACGCTTGAACCTTGTATCTACGGACTTGTTAGCAGAAGATAATCCATGCTACCAACTTACCCATTATGTCATAATCAAAAGAGCAGTCGCAGATAGAATCACAATGCTCGTATACTTCGCAGATGGAATACTCCTCAGATGGAATCACATCTTGATATGATGAAATACGCAACATTCAAAATAGAACAATCTATACGGGTAGTCCTTGAAATTTTAGAGGGGCACAAATTTGGGAAAACATTGGGGGGGGGGGGGGTGGGGGGGGCAGAGCACCATTGGGGCGGGGGGGGGGGGGAGGTCAGCTCAGCATTGGGGGGGGGGGGGGGGCTCGGGCCCTCCCAAAGAGATATAAAGTTCCGCCCCTGGTGACGTAATGTGGTGCAGCAAAACATCCATACATGAGATATGGTGCAATGGCGGGGCGTCGCCACCGGGGAGAGGGTTGGGGTGCGAGCCCCCAGGACCGCTCCGACCCTCCCAGATCAGCAGGATTTTAACATTAGCCCTATGGAGTGGGGAGACCAAACACCTGACTGTCCCCCAACACCTGGCTGCCCCCACCTCCCCCTCCCCTCCCCTCCCACTCAAAATGTTGTGGCGACGCCCTTGGTGCAATGCATATATCAGTCAGAGATAGAGTAAGAGCGGATAAGAGTAGGTTACGTGCAATGTGCACTGTCCACTGATGAGGTCAAATTAAATGTTTCAAGGACCGCTTAAACGTGCCATTATTCCTAACATATTCCCAGCAACTTCGATTATTAGTTAAATTTGCTAAAGTTCTGTTGAGGTAACTGAGAAAAGTTTAGAAAAGTTATGTTAAATTAATACCAACCAGCATATCTTGAGAACAACGCAACCATAAAAACATAAACATAAGAAGTAGATCGGAGTAGATCGGAGTGTTACAAAACAAACTTACTTGAGAATCCAGGAGATCCATTTCTTTATGATGACTTCCTCTGCTTGTTCGATAGGTCCTCGAAATCGACTGTAGAGGTTAGCAAACACACCTTTCTTGGGAGCCATAGCACGCGTTGCCAGCACACTCAATGAGTTGTTCTAGACTGTACTCAGACAGTAGATGTTACGGTGTCGGAAATGTGACTGTATCTTGTGTATTGTGTACAGTCTGTCTTAAAAGTATCGCATATACTGGCCGGGCGGTACCAAAAAGTGTTAGATCCCCTGGGCCACGGACCCCAACACAGCTGACAGGTCAGAGACGGGGGAAGGGGGAGGTATTTTCGGAAGTGGGAGGACGGGGAGGGTAGGTCACCGAGTTAGCAATGAAGCCGGCACGACTTCTGACGATGACTGCAGTAAACATAATAACCCAGGTGGAGTGAGCCAAGACATGGACAAAATGAGCGAGTTAAATGAAGGGAGAAGATGGAAAATGCGATACGAGTCAGGCACACAAAGATACTACGATAGAATTAAAAGAGCTTATCCAAATAAGTAGGTATATTGTGGGGAAAACATCGAAGCTCATCATTGTCATTGTTTGTTCATGTTATCAGGAACAACATATTGGTACTGCCTTACTTTCATTACGAGCGAGCGCGAAGCGCTCGCTCGTCTTTCCGTAGTGTATGGGGAAAATCTGAGTATGAGCGGCCCGGCCCGGCCCGGCCCGACCCGACCTGACCCGACCCGTGGCGACGCTTTTGAGAAGCTCATATCTCTGCAACCGCACGTCCGATTGACAAGCGGACTTCTTTCCTGAGCAGCCCCATCTAACCTACCCTGTTTGAGACCAGTGCCGACTCGTGTGGGTGACTACCACTGCGCGAGGCGCGTGCCGCGTGAGGGGTGTTGAAAAGTATTTTCTCGCAATAACTCCGCAACGGCTGGGCAGATTACGTAAACATTTCGTGTGCGGTTAGGTACCCCTCAGCCGGTACTTTCCCACAAGTCAGGGGTGGGGTGCCTCTGCACGTGCGCACGTGCACACCCCTATTCTATATCTCTGGAACGGCTGAGCCGATTGTGTTCAAATTTGGTGTGTGGTTAGGGACCTCTCAGCCCCCACTTTCCCACAAGTCAAAGGTGGGTGCCTCTGCAGGTGCGCACGTGCGCACCCTTTTTTGTATCTCAGAAACTACTCGCCCGATCGAGTTGAAATTCCCCATACATTTCCTTCGCGCTCGCTCGTTCATCGCCAACTACACTACGGCGCCTTACTGGTTACGTATTACGACCTAATGATTCAGTCAACGGAGAGTCAGTTGTCATGATAATCATGGTGCGTGAATAAAACACGTATGTCGTATCGTTTTTGAACGGCAAGTCGAAACTCGTGATACCTACATACCTGCAATGCACCGCTTGATACCAATAACATTTTCACATCAGACTGTTCAAGACCTCTGCCAATTTTACTACTATTTGTACTGTTAAGGATCGTTATCGTTTTTCTGTTGACCCGTAGTTAAACGCCGCACAGGAAAATTATCCTATGGAGAAAGCCGTCATGTCCAAATAGAGCTATGCACTGCAGTCATAGCCGAGCGATTATGCAATCCATTCATATTTCCATTGATTTACAGCTCACGAGAAAACGATTTATCAATCGTTGTTTGCATCAAACCACGGCGGAGAAGTGGCGATATTGGATATTGTCTTTTATCTGGATTTCAGGTGATTTCTCCGAATAGATGCTATCGCAATCTAAGGCACTTAAGTTGCGTCTGGAAAGTTCCAAGGAAGTGAGCAACAGTTGATTTGTGTCTGAGGCAAAAGGGACAATATTACTCAGCGTATGTCAATAATATAATTGATGATAAAAAAGCACAAAGTTAATTTCAGGGTCATTCAAGCTCACAACCACAAGTTCAACCTGCATATGAATATCAGACCTTATGTGCTTCGGGTTAGCCGTTCACTTTATTTCAATTCAACTTGTTCAACTTTGCTTCTTTTTTTACTTTTTACTTTGTTCAGCGTTGTTGACTGCGAAAATACAATAGTCTTCTGAAAAACGTTTGTTCAAGGCTGCTACGTATCGGATACATACCGTATCGGATACATACCGGAATTTATCCATAGTGTTATACAATACGACATACGGGGATGGGAGACAGGAACAGGAAAGGAACGTAAAGGAGAACAGGAGATGGGGACGAAAAGTGTGAATGGAACGGAACGGGACGGAAACGGAAACGGAAACGGGAACGGGAACAGGAACGGGCACGGGCACGGGCACGGGCACGGGCACGGGAACGGGAACGGGAACGGGAACGGGAACGGGAACGGGAACGGGAACGGGAACGGGAACGGGAACGGGAACGGGAACGGGAACGGGAACGGAAACGGAAACGGAAACGGAAACGGAAACGGAAACGGAAACGGAAACGGAACGGGATGGGACGGGGACGGGAGCGGGATGGCAACTGAACGGGAACGGGACGTGAACGGGACGGGACATGGGCAGCGTAGCTAAGCTCACTATCAAACTTGGGAATTCGACATATGTTCCTTGTCGCGGTAACAAGTGGACAACACTTGTGATGGGTGTGGCACCGCTGGAATTTTGAGATGTGCGATACTTTTAAGACAGACTGTACATACACAATTCGAGCATGGTATGCTGTATCTACGGAAAAGACTACTTGTTGCTCGCTTACCACCGCTAGAAATGTACCAAAGGAACTGTGGACGCTCCGTCCCTCAGCAGACACTGTAGACGACAGTGCAGCCGGTATGTCACTCAGCAGACACTGTAGACGCTTGGCACACACTGTAGAGGTAACGTTCCCTCTCAGCAGTCACTGTAGACACTCCGTCCCTCAGTAGACACTGTAGACACTCCGTCCCTCAGCAGTCACTGTAGACACTCCGTCCCTCAGTAGACACTGTAGACACTCCGTCCCTCAGTAGACACTGTAGACGTTCCGTCATTCAGCAGTCACTGTAGACACTCCGTCCTTGAGTAGTCACTGTATACCTCAGCAGACACTGTAGATGCTTTGTCCTTCAACAGTCACTGTGGACCTCAGCAGACGCTGTAGATGCTTCGTCTTTCAACAGACACTGTAGACCTCAGCACACACTGTGGGCCTCAGCAGACACTGTGGGCCTTTGCAGACACTGTAGACCTCAGCAGACACTGTAGACCTCATCAGACACTGGACCTCAGCATACACTGTAGACCTCATCAGATACTGGACCTCAGCATACACTGTAGACCTCAGCAGACACTGTAAACCTCAGAAGACACTGTAGACCACAGCAGACACTGTAGACCTCAGCAGACACTGTGGACCTCAGCAGACACTGTGGACCTCAGCAGACACTGTAGACGACCTGGCCCCTGCTGCGCCATTCTACGATAACACAGTCGGCGATCAGACAGGCAGACACCACAGCCACCACGAGCAGCAGCGCCAGCGCGACCAGGGCGGCGTCCATCGCGGCTGGGGGGAGAGGGAGCGGGCCCGGCGCAGGACTCTCACTGGCGACAGGCGACACCGCGCGACACGCGTAGCCCCGCAGCTGTCCTCGCCGGCCCGAACACCTGTGGTGAGCAGGCGGCGGCACAAGGACCGCCTCCGCTGAGCTCTGGCTGCAGCCATCGGCCACTGCCCACTGCTCCCCGCTGCTGGCGCTCAGTGGAAACTGCTCCCCGCTGCTGGCGCTCAGTGGAAACTGCTCCCCGCTGATGGCGCTCAGTGGAAACTGCTCCCCGCTGATGGCGCTCAGTGGAATCTGCTCCCCGCTGATGGCGCTCAGTGGAAACTTCTCCCCGCTGCTGGCGCTCAGTGGAAACTGCTCCCCGCTGATGGCGCTCAGTGGAAACTGCTCCCCGCTGATGGCGCTCAGTGGAAACTGCTCCCCGCTGATGGCGCTCAGTGGAAACTGCTCCCCGCTGCTGGCGCTCAGTGGAAACTGCTCCCCGCTGATGGCGCTCAGTGGAAACTGCTCCCCGCTGCTGGCGCTCAGTGGAATCTGCTTGTGACACGGACGAAGTGGCGTGGTTTCGCACTGTTGGTGAAGTGCTGTGCTGTGCCGCCAGTGTTGCTGTTCAGTTAGGATCCGTCAGGCTTTCAGTGGCAGATCTAGGTTTCGAGTTTTTTTTTTTTTGGGGGGGGGGGAATCGCTCCGCGTTTCCTCGGCGAAAAGTTGTTGAGCGGGGGGGGGGGGTGACCTAAGGTCAGGTCAATTTCGTAACATCCTCATAATAAGTCAATGGGGAAATATACAAATGCTTCCTATTTCAAGGATATGCATGATATTAGTCCAATTACTTCTGTATCATGTTATTATAGGATATTCTTGATGATCCAAGTGCAAGTTTTGTTTAGTGACCCCTATTGGGTCAGTTGAGGTCATGCGAGGTCACCATCACTTTTTCTTCTTCTCAATAACTCCCGACATAATGCAGATAGGGAA